>CAJNOP010000027.1:1292577-1305580 GCA_905250075.1 Rotaria sp. Silwood1
TTGGTATGTTATGGAAATGTCTTGGTGAAAAACATATTCTTCCACATGTAACAGACTTAGATGAACTTAAATTAACAAAAGTAAATATTGAGTTTATGATAAATAAAAATATTCGAATATTTATTCTTTTAGATAAAAGAATATGCTGAAAAATCAATTTTATTAAATGCACGTGGTGAACCTCGTCCACCACCATCAGCTGCTCCACCATCAACAACGACAATTGTTAAAACGATTAAAGGTGGTGGTGCTGTTGTTGTTAAACCAGAAGTTGTTCTACCTGAAAAAGATGATGATGAAGAAGAAGTACCTACTCCATCACCTCCAACTAAAGCAAATACAGCTGCTAACAAAAAGAAAACTGCAACCGGTACTAAAGCCGGAGCTGCTGCTGAAACAACAGATGACAAGAAAAAAGATTCCAAAGCAAAAGTAACTATTCTTTGCATTTTTTTTTCTTAAATAATTAAAGCAATTTTTCAGTCATTTATTACAAAGATATAAAATCCAAGTTTTTTTTTGTTTAATTTGAAAAGAAATTATTTGTGTTTAAATCTTTTTGCTTAGACAACTGCAACACCAAGAGGTAAAACTCCTCCAAATAATACTGCTGGTAATGCTGCTTCAACAACAGTGAAAGGTGGTCGACCAGGAGTGGCTCCTGGAAAAGGTCGATCAGTAACGGCTCCATCTCCACCAAAACAACAAGTGGAAAAAGAATCAGAATTAACAACAACAGGACAACAAGATGATCATCAACGTCCTGCTACTGCACATCGTATTCAATCAAAAATTGAGAAAAAACAAGGTCAATTTCAATTATCACTTGATGATGATCATATGGATGCTTTACGTTTACCTGATCTACTATCAAGTGAATCACCAAATGATTATGATATTCCAGATTTACCACCACGAACGTATGTTTGATTTTTATTTTCATACTTAGAAAAAAGAACAGCAAAAAAAAGTGTTAGCGTAATCCCTGTAAATAATAAAAATGTGAAATACGACATAACTCCTATTATGAATTATAAGGAGAATTATTTTATACTATCTATTTCGGAACGCATTTCTTCTCAAAATTCTTTGATTTAATCATCCAGAAATTCAATATGGAAATAGTTAGTATAATAATCGTGAATCAACAGATTTTTGTTTTCAGTATAAGTCTCATTTTGAACAAGCTAAAAATGATTAAACTCGATCGTTTTGTAGAACGGACACTTCTATACAAAATGTGATAGTGAAATATACTGTAGCTTTTATCCAAGTGAGACTACAAACGTTTTTTTTTGAAATAGCTTCTTTCAATGTAAAACCGTTGTCAATTTTTCAAAATTGAGTATTTAACAAAAACAATAAGTGAGATATCTTGTAGAAATAAAAAAAAAAAAATAAAGATGTCAACTTTTAGTTTTGAATCATAAAAGTGAAACAAGAAACATTTTCTGACTGAACTAATTTATTGGACTTTTCAAAAACTATTTAACTACTATCGAACAAAAAGGGAGACTAAATTTTGAAGCCTATATTCGAATTGGACACAAATTTTGGTTGTAACTCGTAGTTTTTGATAATTTTCAGCAGGTCAAAATTAAGTAAACATCTTATCTAAAAACTTTCCGATCGCCTGTTACGGCAAGAGATTATTGATATACCACCTGTTATAGTTTATAAATGTCTGTCATGGTCTCTTAAGGAGATTCAAATTTTTATTCTAATATTTCAATATTCATTTTAGATTATATTTCACATAAAAAAAAAGTAATAGTTAAATCTATCTATTTATTTAGTGTACCAACAACATCAATACCAGTATCATATTTAGCTGCATCATCTGATTGTCGTCAATCAATTGATCTTGTTATTGCACTTATAGCTGATCATGAAGTTGCAAATAGTTTATCATCATTAGCACAAATTGATGAAGTTCTTAATGATGGTAATAAATGTATATTTCTTGAACAACATGTTGATAAACTTTTACGTATGCTTTCAATGAAATTACGTATTGCACAACAAAATCATTTATATGATTCATCATTACCAAGTGATAGTGTTGAACGTTTATTTCGTGGTATATTATCTGTTTTACTTGATCTTTTTTCACGTTCACATCTTGCTAAATTAGCAACACGTGATACATTAAAAGAATTACTTAATGTACTTTTACCATTTGTTGTTGTAACAATAACACCAACAACAAATCATAGTCATAATTTAGCATCAAGAATTGATGCAGCATCAAATGAAGATTTTATTCGTATTGTTAATGTTATTGTATTGAAAATTTTACAAAATGCACATATGACTTATGTTTTAACAGCATTAATACGTCTTTTAACAGAATGTTGTTTACCAAATGATTTTTCAATTAATGATCCATTTTTTAAATTAGTACTTAAGGTAATTGAAATTGAAAAAAAAAAGTCAGAAGAAATAATTCATAGTCTTTTCTTTTTTTTTGTTGTTGTGAAGATTTGTTATAAGCTACAAATTTTGTGCTTGAGTCGAAAAGTAAACTTCTCTTTAACAAGTTCTTGCTATATTGTTTCTTTGAGCTTGAAATATTTATCTTTTCGAAAATATTCAGACCTAAATACATCAAATATTAATTAAAAAGATAAATCTAAATATAACTCGTCAAAAACTCTGTCAATATCAGTTTTGCTAAAAATATTGAATGTGTTCTTAACATCTTAACAAAAAAAACAGATTGAAAAATAAAATCGACATAACATAAATATTTTTTGCAAGAATATTAGTTGTCATATTTCGAAAGCATGCACATGAACGCCATTTTTTCGCGTTACTGATACAGAATAACAGTGAAGATGGCAAAATGCGTGATGAAACTTCCATGATCTTAGATTATTTTCGATTTTAGTTGTGAGTGGATGTGGATGTTAGTGAGGGTACACAAAAGATTCTTAGTCAAGCCGATACTCACATCTATAATGAATTATCCATTTACTGTTAATTTCAGTTAGTTTCTTAAAATAGACAACCTTTGACTACAGTATTCAATGTTCAACCTAATATTATCATATTTTTATCATATGTTCACCTTTATTCTAAATACTTTATGCTGTAAAAACCATTATTGAACATGTTTTTCTTATTCTGTTCAATTATTGAGAAAGAAAACAATAAAACTAAAGATATATTTGACATATTTTTGCAAAGACTTTACATTGTATATTTGTATTTATAAAACTTCTCTTTGTTTTTAGTGTCATTATCGTTTGGTTCGTATGTTTCCATTATCACTTAAAAATAATCCATCAGAAATCGATTCAACACAAATATTAATTGAAATATCTTCTTTTCTTAAACAACTTCCATCACGTCGTTGGCAATCATCACCAAATAATGATTTTCCACTTCGTATTATTAAAACTTATCTTCAACAATTAGTCGATGAACGACAACGTTTAATTCTTGATGATTTATCACGTATACCCAATGATCAACAACCAATATCAGATGAAATGCGTCATTATATACATCGTAAATTAAAAGCAATAACTGTATCATCAACAAATAGTGAACAAGTAACTCAACAACATCAAATTATGTTAAAAACAATTTTTCAAAAATTTGCTCGTCGTGAACAAGTTAAAATTGGTTTAGAAGAATTATATGATTTTAAATTACGTTTTCCTAATGTTGATATTAATCCATTTTTGGCAACAACAGCTGATGCTTTTCAAAAATTTATACATGAAGGTTTAGCACGTGTACATGCTCAACGTACAGCAGCAGCAGCAGCAACAGCATCAGCTGCTACTACTACTACATCAACAACAACAAATTTACCATCACCATCTTCAACTATTCTTCGAGATAAAACACAAACAATAACATCTGCTCCAACACAATCATCACCAAATTCATTTTATTCACAGTATGATTTACTGATTATGAGTCATTTTAGACAAAATGGAACTTATCCAATTTTGATTCTTTATAAGATTTTCTTTATCTGTATGAGATCTTTTAGTACAGATATATAAAAATGTTAGCTCTTTTAGTTAATTATTTATTAGTTAAAAAGTAATTAGTAAATATCTTCTTAATCAAGAGAAAAGTATTTGAAAACTGCAGGTTAGATTCAACGGCGCAAATTACGTCTATGGGTAAAATTTTCAGTTAGATCGAAGTATAAAAACACTTTTTTTCTTTTTAAATAAAAACTGGTTCTCTAGAGATTCTGAAGAAGGATTTGTATATTCATATTCCATCATATCACTAACGAAAAATAACTTGAATTTTTTGAAAAATTTACGTATACGTAGAAAAAATTTTAGAAATGAGTTATTGTAGCCTTAGGAATTGTTTAGATTAAATTGTTAAAAATACTGTTTCAATTCGATGCTTCTTTTTTTAAACTAAAATTCATCAAGTAAACGTCGATGTTCTTTAACGCTAGTTTTTTTTCAGGTTATCTAGATTAACTTACCTTATATGTAACACATAAAATTTAACTCGAAGAAAATATATTAGAGAAATAAATTGTTTGTTGTTTTTTTTTGTTTTCTTAAATTAAGATATGCACAAATTCATGAAGAAAAATTACGTGCATTAAAAGAACAATTTGTTTGGATCGATACATTACCAACATCAACAAATATTGAACAACAAAAATCTATATCTGATGATGATTTTGTTACAATTTATAATAAACGTATGACAGCTATAAAAGAAAAATTTCGTGATCAACTTGGTAATACATTTGCATCATCATCATCATCAACACCAATTGATTCTCAAGTTTATGCACAACATCTTGCTCAAATGCGACAACAATGTGGTCTAGCTGCAACACCAATTACAACAGGACAGGTAAATTTGGTCTTGTTTTTATTTTAGTATTTTATATTCAATACTTTCTTTTTTTTGTTATTATTTAGGATCCATTTGATGCTGAAGTATGATTCCTTGTTTTTTTTTCTCTTTATTTTGTTGTATATAAGAGTTTGTTCTTATGAATTTGATTTAGTTGGAATCTCGTTTAAATAATGGTGGTACAGCAGCTAGTGGTGCGACTGGAGTAAATGCTCGATCAGCAGCAGCTGGACGATCAAATAAAACATCGGAACCTCAAGTAGAGCCATCTCCATCATTGTCAACTGCTATGGATCCATCAACACAACGTACACGTGAATTACTTCGTCAACGACTTGAACGTGTTAAACAAGGCATTATTGAGTGATCTATATTGTATATAATAGTTTCATGACATTCTTCTATTCTATTTTTACATAATTCAATTCTTTGGCTTGATAAAACAGACACATACACGCATACATATATATATAAATACACATATATGCAAAACACAAAATGATCTCATCTTGCTCTTTTTTTGTTCGATATTATTTACTAATATTCATTGCTGTTTGTCTTATGAAGAAAGTTTTCTTTTTTCTTTTCTTTTTTTTTTTTATTGTCATCTTCTCCTGTTAGCAATAAATTCTTAGGAGGATGTGTGCGCTTCAAATATTATCAAATAATAATTAACAGTAATATGAGCAGCTTATGATTCAAACATTCTCAGTTTTTGTATAAAATGAACTCATTTATTTATGCTGTCTTAATTCATGAATGATGTAAGTAACTAACTGTCAGTTACATAAAAGAATTTTAATGATAAAATTAATTACAATGTCAATAAATCAATTGAGTTCATCTCTTCGTTCTCTTTTTTACATATTGAAGTGCCCAAATATTATAGAATTTGATTTTAAAAAACTGCAACATTTACATGCTAGTAATGATAAATGTAGACTCTTTGATATTTTCATCATAGATATAAACGATTTAGATCTAATACCAGAAAAAATTTAATTGATTTCTCTTTACTCAAAGTTACGTTATTCAAAGTATACTAACCGTAATAGAATTTGTTTAAAGAGAAGATAAGAGTAGAATAGTTGGCTATGATATAAAATCACATACAAATATTTCTTTGAGTACTATTGCTCAATCATAATGGCTAAGAACTTGTAAAAATGTGTAATCATTCTTATCAGCAAGTACTAAATCACTCAAGAAGTTTAAGGCTACTTTACATGAATGGTTCATACAATATGAACATTTAATTTCTTTTATTATAGAATACTCCTAACTCATGTGGAATTAAAACTTTTCTTTTTATTGAAATGTAATCATGACTTTTCTCTATCTGTAATATGAAATTGAAGTATTAGTTCTTAATAGATTCTGAAGTATACTTATTTTACAATCGATCGTCATTGTTAAAGTTTGAGACTCTCTCCCTAAAAATACAAAAACTCGATTGAAGTATATTATTTTCACTTCAAAATTATACCAAATATTCCAGAATGTCTTTTGATTATTCAGACAAAGTATAAGATAGATATTGAGAATCGTCTATTCTAATATATTTTTCTGTATTTAATATCTATCATAATCATATAAAAATATAATAATGAAAATCTAGAAGAAAAATATTCGTACGTTATATATTGACAAGAAGATTTCACACGTATTCAAATTCCAAGTCATTTCATTTATTTTACATCAACGAAGGTTAAATTTCGTATAAGATCATCGTTTCTTTTTGCCAAAACAAAAGAAAAACCAGTGAGAGATGAGTATGGTGTGCAAGACAATTAAGATCCATACATTCATTCCTATATCTACAATAGTGCAATCCAACTTTAATCATGTGTTAATGACATTTTTATAAATAAATTTTCGGACGAATATCTTTTAATAATTCTAGCTTTTAATTTTTGTATATTTGAAAGAATTTTTATTTTTCGAGAATATTTATCTTTCGATATTTGTGTTTTCGATTATAACCTAGAGAATCAGAAATTTGTCACTAATAGGACTGAAATATATTACAAATTTTGTAAACGAATCGTTTTTTTCTAAATAATCTAATGACGATTGGAAAAGAAGCTTATTGATATTGTAAAAAAAACTGTCAATATAAAAATACTAAAAAGAATAAAATGAAGAATTTATGTTTTTTTTCTGAAATTCTATCAGTTTATTAGATTCATTGAACATTGTTATACTAAAAAAAAAACCTTATTTGTATCTTCAAATACATCTATAATACGTAGCTTCTTTTCTTCTAATGATAATATATACGATACATACCGTAGGAAGCGGTAAATATCATTTTATTCTGCATGTCTTCAGTTCAACTACCATATTAGCCTACTTGACACATTGATTTAATTATTCAGTAAATTTTCGATCACATCATTCTTTCGTACAACGAACTTTGACATATATTGTTAACTTTTCACCAATCTATTAATTGACATCGACGATAAGGTCTTTTTGCTGTATTAAATACCAAAATTCATCATATTTACAGTAATTAAAACCTATAGTAGAAATCTTAGATTTATTGAATGCTGCCAATGATTGTAAAAAGCTTCAGAATGATGTAAGTACTGATATTACTGACGTGTTTGTTTTTCATTGCTAAGAAAACATACCCAATAATCATTGACTTTCTTCTTCCACTCGTACTTACTAGGACCTAAGGATGGAAGTCACAACGATCTCAATTGGAACTTAAATTCACTACTTTCTTTGAACATATATGGGAGTTTAACAAAGTAGTTCTAAAGAAGTATTTGATCTTTCTATGAAAATCAAACCATATCAATACTAATTAGTTCTTCATATACGAATTCAACATTTCATTGGATCAATGTTATTTATATTTTTATAATCTAATTAGGAACAAATTATTTTTAAATAATATATGATTTGATTGCCTTGTCGTTTTTTTTTATTTCAAAATAATACGTAATAAAAAAATTCGTTTATAAAACGATTTCCAACAAACATGTATAAATCGTTTTACAATAACAATTACAAGCAAAATATATATTATTAATATGATAATCCTATCGGATTTTGTAAATGAACTTTTTCTTAATTTCTGTTGAATTTTATTTCCATGAATAAGATAAGTATTTGGATTATCATATAAAAATTCTATATTTGTTTCATTACAACTTGTATGCCAACAATTTTGAATAAAATCTGAAAATTGAAATTTATGCCAAAATTTTTTTCCTTTATCTGTATTTTTCAATAAATATAAAAATAAATCAAGATCATATCCAACTGATTCTTTCGAATCAAATTGTTGTTCATATGCAAAATATTCAATAAATTGAATAAAATTTAATGATAAATGATACAATGCATTTCCATTTATATGAAGAAAACGTTGTCCAATGGGTTGAAAACCACGATAAATTGATCCGATCATCCACCATTGTGTTGTAATATATGATTCTCTATCTTGACTATTGATTATTTGTTCAACAATAGCATCTAACCAATATGAACGAATTGGTCGTGTATCAGGTTCCATAAGAAAAAAATGTGTATAACCATAATAACGTAATGAAATATTACTAAATTGTTCATTGATAAATAATTTTTTCCACATTATAGCACTACCAAGTGGATATCGATTTTCTTTTTTCGATAAATCTGCAGCAAAAATTCGAATATTTTTAAAACACTTATTTGAATAGTTTATTTGACGAGTTATACTATCTAATTTTGATAATTTATTTTCATTATGATATAATATTAAATCAATAGAATTTAATTGATTTCGACATGGTGAATAAATTTTTTCAAAATTTAATTGATCAATTAAATTATTAAATTGACTTCGAATAAATGGAATAACAATAGCAAGATAAAATCGTTTTCGAATTAAATCAATATAATTATATTTACCATTATTATAATGATTAAAAAGTGTATTATTTATTAAAAAAAATTCGTTTTTAACATTTATTATTGAAATATTTTCTTTGTGTTTATATTTCAATGGAATAATTTGAATATTTTGATACATTTTTAATAATTTTCGTTGTCCAATAGTTAAACCCATATCACGTACAATTAACTGACTATTGTCAGGTGTATATCTATGAAATGAACCAATTAAATTTTCTAGATCCATAAATTGAGATGAATTACAACTTGTTTCAAATTTTAATAAAAATGAATTCACTAATGGAATTATATTAATAATTAAAGTATAAAAATAAAGCATGTCAAAACTAAATTATTAATCAAATCAACGTTTACTGAACATATCTAAACATAATATAATAATATAAAATTAGATTATGCAACACAAATTATTGTTTTTCCTATAAATTATCGTATACTATTGAAATAACAACGTGATTTAGTTTATGATGTTGTTAATAGATATCCTCTCTCTAGTTAAAAATGTAAACAGACAACTATTATCTTCCATTTTTATCTAAAAACTTGCAACAGTTATTCAACTAAATTCAAACACTAATGAGAAAAATTCTTTTTTTTTACGATTTTTGTCTACACTATAGACCTTGATTAATAATTAAATATGAAAGCTAAAGGAAAAGCTATTAGCGGAATCCCTGCGGAATTAATATGTCAAACATGATGTAGATACTGCTGTTAATCATAAGGAGATTATTTCATTCTATCTATTTAAAGTTATTTTAATATATGAGCTGCTTAGATGTTTATGAGATGATGAAGAAACGAGACCCATTCTCATTTCAGCTTTTATACTTTAACATTCCTTTTAGATCATGTTTCGCAAAATATTTAGTGAAAATATTTCATATACTCGTTTATCATAAGAGATCAAGAGAAAAGTCTTGATTTGAATTCCAGTTCAGGAAAAAAATAATCACTAAAGATATGAGTATTAGTAAATTATGTTAACATGCAACTTTTCAAATCGAAGAGAAACTATTTTCGACAAGACTTGTTCACCAACATTGATTTTGTATAAGTAATAGAAAAAAAGAAGACTGTCAAATTACATCTATCGATACAAAAATTCACAATAATATGTAAGTAAATCATTGAAATCTAACTGAAAAAGCTTCATGAATGTATTCGTCTATCACAATTATTTCAAAATATATTTAAAAAAACTAAAACATCGACGAACTCATGAGAAGTTATATTAGAAGTTGTACAGCATTGACCTTATGTTTATTAACGTTCATAAGCAGAATTATGTATTGGCTAATATATAACCAGAATACGCTTCTACGAATTTCGATTCGAAAATGATTAAACATCTACAAAATAAAACATGATTTCCTGCGGATTAGGTGATAAGAAAGCATGATTTAAAGTCATTTCGCTTCAAAATTTTGAAGTATGGCCTACAGATTTGTGAGTTATTTACTATCCAAATGTGATAAAATTATGATGGTAGACAAAAACAGACGATTATTCTCTTATCTCTTATCACTGCACCACTTTGCAGTCATAAATGCACAACAAATGATAGAACAAGTAAATTTTTCTGACAACATTCGTTCAATTTTAAAATTTTAAAAATCGAAATTCGTAACAGGCTACTCGAATTTTATATCAACAAATTAATTACATTTGTTTATAAATGTTAATGAACATATAATGAATATTGTAGAACTTTTAGGATAACTTTTTTTCTTTCATGCGATATTTATTTAATCCTCTACCCATGATAGTGCCTAAAGGGACATAATTTTTGAAAACAAGTTGCACATGAGATAGAGAAAAGCAAGCAGAAGCGGAGCAGAGAGCACAGAGCAGAATTATATGCGTGTCTTCTACGGCGGTTCAACATAACATTGAAATACGACCTTCCAACTTCGCACATACATTCCAGAGATACGACCGACACATTGCTTTTCAGTTACTGTATATGACGTTGTTCTAAGACATATTACTTGTACGATAAGGCTGTAGTCAGTATGCTTGTACGATATGGTTAGGACAATGTGCTTGTTTGGAGAGGAGGAATAGAATTTCGTACGCTCTAGTTCTGAATCAGAGACGAACCCCACTCGACTAGGGCTCCCATTTTAAGATAACTTTTCAAGCATTCTTCCATGCTTTGAAACATTTTTCTTATTTTAAGATGACTTATTACTGTGAGATTTTTTTGCATATTTGGAAATGATTGTGAGATTCTTAATGAAACATCTTGTAAGCACGATCTTATCAAGACTTTGAAAAAATGATTCTTTTGTGTATATCTTTATCCTATCAAATAAAACTGTACCTAAGATCTTTGCAAGATCTGTTCAAAGATTCTCACAAGACAAAGTCATACAAAAAGACATTAGTTGTGATTATTTTTTCCTAAGATCTTAAAGTAAAATAAAAAAGTGACATGATGAATTTATTTACATAAATAAATTCTTTAAAGGCTTTCAACTATGTTCCAAAAGTCAATCCTATTAACTTGTTGGTCTCATGATATGTAAGAAATTTTGCAATAGTGAGGGTACTTGTCAATTAATGAAATTAAAATAATGAAGAACATTTAGAAGAAAAAAAAGCCAGTTAAACAAAATTTATAAAGTATTGAGGGTGTGTTTTTATTAAAAACTGATGTTTTATTAGAACACAACTGATGTCAAGTTACAATACAAGATTGTTTAGAATTCAAATTTCCTCAAGATAGGGTTTTTATTGAAAAACGATGAAATAAAAAATTTTTTAAATTTTACTGTCAATGCTATCATTAATGCAGATGAATCATTTGACTTACTTTTTTTAAAGTGATTATTGTAAAATGATACAAAAATTGGAAATATTAAAATAATTTTTCTTCTATATTTATATATAAGTGTTTAACTTATCAAATAACTATTTCTTACATACAGGACCGTCAATATAATGTCACCATTACCATCTGATGCCTTGAACTAAAAATCAATATTGAATGATCACACAGCATCAGAGACAACAATTGTATATTGTCCAACAGCTGGGAATAATAATAAAACAGAATAACAAGAAAAAGCCTGAAGTTTAAGTCTTTGGCTACCGACAAAAGAGAAGGAAAAAACTATTTTGCAAAAAATTTCTTCGGTTCTTTTATAAAACGATTCTATAACGTGCCTTAATAAAATGGTGATTTTTGAAGTGCATGGTGCCCAACGTTTGTTTTTACGCAAATGCATCTGAAAACCGTACATTATGAATGATTACTTAATTCACGTAATGATGAAGCTCATGACATATATATTTGTCGGCGGTAGCCAAAGACTTTATCATTACGAAAAAATTAGACGTAAACATTAAGAAGCGCAGACGAAACCTGTTTGATTTGGCTGTAGTTTTCACTTTGTTTCAATTTGTATAAATAGACACATTTTTGAACTAATGAAAATTGCTTATGTGAACTATAGAAATTCTTGTATCTGTTATCAAGATCTTATAACTTTGTATCTAAGATCTAATTGCAGATCTTGGCACAAAATCATGAAATTATCTTGTACCTAATTTTTCAAAATCTATTCATGTTTCTATACTTTGTATCTTGATCAAGATCTTGCGTACAAGATGATTCCACTAGGAATAGAAATATTTTTGAGTATTTTCACGAGGTTCCAAGGAAGCATACAAAATTCATTTTCGATTTTGATGAAATTTGCAGAGTTTGTGAAGTGTGTAATTCAAAGAATTTTAGTTGACAAATTTCTTGAAAAGATTTTCTTTTAATAGAAATATACCAAAAATACTTAAAGTAGTACAACTTTGACAGTACAGAATTCCTAATATTTTTGAGACAGCTAAAATATTAAGTTAACTTTATTCAATAATATTTCCGCAAATAATCTTAACAGAACGAATTAAATACAAAATATTAGATCAGCCGATTTTATCTGTGAAAAACGCGAGTTGAATCAAGTTTTATGAATTTATTTTATAATCCTTGTTCATTGCTAAAAATGAATATGTTTAGTTTTTTTTTACATTATCTTATGAATGACTGGATGATTAGGGCTCGAAGTTGTCTCATTAGATAGAAAGCAGTATAGCCTGCAAAGTAATTCTACTTCAATGGCCAACATAGACAGTAGGCAGAACGCTTTAATTCAAAAATTGTCGAAAATTCGAAATATGGGTGGTACTTTACTTTTACTTTACAAAATAAAGGTAAATGAATCCTTTACTCTTAAAAAATAAA
>CAJNOP010000027.1:1305680-1328869 GCA_905250075.1 Rotaria sp. Silwood1
TCTATTTTTTGAATCATTTATTGCATAACGTGATGCTTCTCGCTAAGAGAATCAAGACAACAAAAAAAGTTTGTCACAATCAGAATAGAAGTTTTTTATTTTCTTTATTGTCACGTGACTCGCTTCTAGTGATTGTTGTTATAAGAGCTGACGTAGCATCTTTGGACGATGTGCGACGGTCTCTCGCTCTCTTCAAGCTTTTGGTCAACAAGTTTACGCTTCCAATGGCTTTCTGATTGTTGTCTCGAACAACTTTCCAAGAAGTAAAAATTGTACAAGGCTTTTACTAAACTACAGGATAGTCATATCGTTTGTGGCATAATTTTTCTTGCAAATCAAATAGTGATTAACTATTGCTTTTTCAAATTTCAATTGAAATGCCACTTTTTGATTGATGCCATGTTACAAATCTTCTGAGATATGTATAGTATACTGATAACTGATCGGATAAATCTATACATTGTTTCCATTCATTGCAATCGAGCATTATTTAGTGAGTTATTGCTGTCTTCTATATCGATTTCTTCAAATCACATATAAATCAGTGCAAAACTTCAGTGGCTTTCATATACACAAGAGGAAAGAGTCAAAGATAATGCAACGGAAAGAATACAAGAGAAAAAATAAAACAAAGTTGAGTAATTATTCAATTTGACGTGGAAGAGAACCGTATATGTAATAATACGAATAAGAAAAGAAAAACAACTCACGTCATATACTTAAAAGACCAACGATTGCATTTATCTGAAGGTGAATGTACGAGAAAATGAATCTATTCAAGCTATTTTCTCAAAAAATCTATTTGTGTCAAATATGTTAAATAAATGCTGACAGTTATATTTGATGCTGAATTCAAGAAATAGAAATTTCGATCGAGGAGAACATCACAACTAAACTATGACTATATATAATAGTAACCTATGACACTCGTTTACGTTCATCATATTCGCTAGCCAAATACGGCTGCCATTTTTATCCTATTTCGTTATCTATGGTGGTTTAGAAACGTGCTTTTTTAATCAGAGCTTTGTGTTACATTGGAAATTTTTCTATATTATGTACTTTTATAAAGCATTATCTTTCGATTTTAATCCATACATGAATTAATATTAAATACTAGAGATTATATGCTTTTTTATAAACATAAAAGTTCATTAAATAGATAATGAACATTTAGATCTGTTATGATTCATGTCAACAAGAATATATCATACACTGCACATCATAGGCAATATAAATAGAACATCTATTTTTTTCGATTGATTTTCGACCATATTCGCGTTTCGATTCGTATAGTCATTAACAGTACATAAGGTATTACTCAGTTTATTCTAAAAATCTCGATCATGAATAATAAAAACTCATTGAAAACATTGTAAATAAGTCTCATCTACTTTTGTATAGTTGTAATAAAAATTTCTTGCTTTTTTTTTGAACCTTTTTGATTTTTCTCTCATTTTCAGTTCATATAACCCCTTTTCAACTAGTGATCTTCACTAAAATTGAGAGAAAAATCAAAACGGTTTGAAGAATAATACATTTTTTTAAAACTATACGAACATAGATCAAGAACAATTGCAATGTTTTCAATGAGTTCCCGTTAGTTATGACTGAAATTTTTAGAATAGACCAAGTAACACGGTATGTACTATTAATAAGAATATTAATCGAAACGCGAATACTGAAGAAAAGTAATCGAAAGAATAGTTGTACCGTTTATTTTATATCAGGGGTCGCAGCGGCATGTGTTCCAAAATCAGGAAAGCAGACAGGAATTTTTTTTTAAAAAATCAGGAATTTTCATAAAAATCAGGAATTATAAAGTTTGTTCTAATATTGCTTCTTTTGGAGTCAAATCTGCGTAAGAGTAGGTGCGACAGTCACGGCTAGTTACAATTAAAACGTAGGTTGCTCAAGTAAACACTAAGACTTGTTGAAAACAGAATCAATTGTGCAGGAACTTATTCTTTTATTGAGATACACACACTTTTCATCCTGTATTGTTTACTTTTTGTTCTTTTCCATTGTCATGCTTTTATTCTAATTTGTTATTCTCTCTACATATAAAACAATCATGTTATAGCGATTCAGTTTCGAAAAATGTACCCCCTCAATTAGACATTTTCAAATGCCGAAAAATAGTATTTTGCTCAAAATGGTTGCAAAAACTAGAGAATACCGATAGAGTATGTTCTGTGCAGCTTAAGAAAGGTAAAACTCCCAGTTCTTTTTAATGCATTGTGTGTCGTACAGATGATCTCAGCTGCGCTAACGGAGGATGGAATGGTATAAAAAGACATTTTGATCGGTCAAAACATATTCAATGTGTGAAACATGTGTTTGGTTCTGTTCCACCTATTGCATCAAATGAATAATCACTACCTTTGTCAAACACTAAAAATGCTAATAGTGTATGTTCAGCAATACTATCCACAAATGAAAACACAATGAGAATTCCTTTTGTTATTATTCAGAAGGATAAAAGAGCATTAATACATGAAGAGAGTAAGTGTTTGGAATTAATATTTACTATTTTTATGGCAAATTCATTTCACCAGCTAGTGTGTAAAAAGATAACAAGATATCAGAACGTGAGAATAAACCTGGGTGAACAGTTTTAGATACTTTAATATCATCATAGAGAAAAGGAGAAAAAGTTGTTAGCGGAATTTCTTGAGGGATTAAAAATGCGAAACAGGATATGACTGCTGTTTCCAATTTTCTAAAAACTGTTCTCTCCTATACATATCGGGGTACATTTCTGTACCATGGATTACTTTACATTATACAGCTGAAACAGGATAACACTGCATAGATGTTCTAATCATATGTTAGACTTGCATTATCTCTGATAGTTTCTTGAGGTCTTCTATCATAGTCTATGATGATTCCTGCAGTCTATCTATCACAGTCTATGATGAGTCCCGATTCCTGTCTATCACGGTATGTGTTGGATTTAAAGCCCTGTCTATCTCAGTTTGTGATGGGTCAGAGCCCTGTCTGTCACGGTCCATGACGGGTCACGTGAGTGTCTGTTACGATCTATGAGGGGGGGGGGGGGGGCGAGGGGATGGATGCAAACTTCTACCCTAAACACTTCAAGTCTTCTTTCAGATTATATTTCACAAAATATAACGTACCATGATCAAGTAGATATAGCCCCTATCGGAATAGATCGTGAAAAAACAGGAAAAAATCAGGATTTTCGGTCAAAAACAGGAAAAACAGGACATTTTTAAAAAATCAGGAAAAAATCAGGAAAGTAGTACGGCTGCGAGGCCTGTTATATTGATAATTCTTTTTTTCATCTTTCAGCCTTGTTCTTATTTTCTAAATATATATGAAGAAATGTGTTGCTCTTGTTTATTGTTGTACACCTATCAAAAAGATTGAAATAAATAAACTCATCAAATGAATATCATGTCGATCGAAAAGGTATTTGACACCTGTATATTTTTTGTAAATAAGCGAGAGTTATGAAATACTCTTTTTTCCTTGTTGTCTAACATAGACTTCTATTCATTCAATAAATCAAACTTGCAAATATGTTTTCCTTTTCAAGAAGAACTTCTTTGTAATTCTATGTTGTTAATAAAATTATTGAATGACATATGTTTAAGATTTCTAAGAAAAGAATTAAGTACTAAATTAAACTTACACATGCACTGTTCTAAGTAATTATCTAATGATCTCAGCATTTTTGAAAATGTATGAAATTTTGTACTTCATAGTATTTCGTTTAGAAAATAGGCAAGTTTTCTTCTATCAAACAATAAATAGTAGCTCTTGTTTTTTTCTTCTACTGTCTGTTTCTAATAAGTGACAGTGAAATTTCATAAAAAGTGTTTTTTCAAATGTCAATAAATTTTCAAGAGAAAATCTGCATTTGAATGATTAAATTAAAGAAAAATGAAGAAATCAAAATCTCAACTTTTTGTATTCATTGTAAAAAAAAACTCAATTTGATGATATTATAAAATATAATTCTTTCTCTCGTTTAAATTCAAACTATTTTCAATCATTATTGTGATATGATTCTTTACCTCATGAATAAACCAATTCAAATGACTTTATTTGAATATTTTGTTTTAAATATTTTCTTACATTAATATCAATCATGAGACTAAAGAAAAAAGAGATTGGTATACATAAAAAAAAAGATCGAAACAAAAGATGTCAAAAGTACTATTCATGTAGCTTTAGCACACAATATTCATATATAAGTGCAGGACATAGATGTTGCTACAAAGAATTCACGTAGTAATGATGAAAGCGTGTGCTGAAGCTGTATTAGTCACACTTTCAATATTTTTTGTTTCAACCTTTTTTATATCACTCAAAAGATTTCTTAAAAATTTCATGATTATTATATAGCAACTAATCAAAATAACAGATCGTATACTGTTACTCACATGTTCGATATTTTAATGTATCTTGCACAATTTTTATGTTTGACAATACACATCATGTTGAAAAATATTTTTGTTTTCTACATTGTATCTTTGAATTTCCTTCACACGTTCTACATCGAATAAACATACAAAGAATCTGTTAATTTTGATTAACAATTGTTAGTAAGAAATGCTCTTTAATCAGCTTTTTTTTTCTGAATTGTTACTTATTAAAAAGAAAGATTTTTCATAGAATCAACCAATAGAAAAAAAAAAGTTTAATAAATTAAAAATGTTTTATTTTATATTTGCCATTTTCTTGTCTTTCTCATTGTCTGTCATTCATGTGTATTTATGTTTTATATTATAATTATATATTTCTTTTTGATAATTTTGAAAAGATTTTTTTACGTGTTAAATTTTGAAATAGAAATGCTTTTATCTATAATAGATTGACAATGAAAGTATTCAACAAGATCAGTACAATGAAAGAAATTTTATAGAGAAAATAAAACAACTTAGATATTCATATTTATAACACTTCGCATCATCCCTTTGTAATATTACTTTTGACAGGAGATATAAAAACTAAATATAATGGATCTACTTTAGTGGCATATATGAGATGTAATATATGTCACAGTTGATATAAAAAGATTCAAATAAAATTCAAATGCACCAATTTAGAAAAATTTTCTCAAACAAAAATTAATAATAAGAATAAAACTTTATAAACAAGATGAACTAATTAATTTAGACAAAAATGCACAAATGTTTTCTGTTTTTCTTTTATTATTTTCTTTTAAAATTCTATTCAAAACTTAACAAAAATGATTATGCATCATAAAACATCGCTTTTAGTATTTAAAATACAAATCTAATTTTCAATTTGATCAATGCTTAAAAACATTGATTATTCTGTAATATCATCATTATGAGATCATACATATGGTTTTAATTCAATTTTCTTTATCAATCCCTTCTCGTCTGATCAAGTACTTCTAAAAACAAAACAACATTTTAAAAACTTTCTCCAGTTATTCAATGTGCATATGTTTCAAATTTTCAAAATACAATATTATCGAAATATATATTCTATTGAACAAAATACATATAGTCAACTTATTATTGTTTAATTTATAGAATAACAATTTAAATATATCTTTATTATCAATTAAACTTCAAAATACAATTAAATCATAATAAAAAAATAAAAAAGGTTTTTTGTTCATACACTCACAATATCAGAATCACAAGACACACTATTTTAAACTTAACTAAATTCTAAATTCATTTACCACATATATATATATATACTCGTGGATACAAATAGTTTAGAGAATTCTTAAAAAAGTATATGATCACAAAACAAATCATATTTTAAAAATTAATTACATATTCTGAAAGCATTTGAAGTTTTCGATCATTCTGTATATCTGTCTTTTAGTTGATATTTATGTGTTGAGAAAATAGATCGAGTCTATGAAAGCATCCTCATTATCAGATTTTAGTAGATTTGATTTTGTCGTAACTTTTTAAATTAGTTTTTTTCTACGATTTTTTTTATTAATCTATATATTTATTTAGTTTCTGACGCTTATTCGATGAAATATAATCTAAGAACAGAAAATATATCTTCAATCAACAAGTATTCAAAATTTGTAGGTTTTCTTCTCTTTTTTTTTAAAGTTATTAGTTCCCTAGAGGTAAATTTTTTTATAAAAGAAATTATACGTTCCACTAGTGCTGCAAATTTTTTATCATTTTGTATATTTATTAATTTCCTGACCTTTATTTGTTATAGTACATAAATATAAAGCAAAACAACGATATATAGGATGATAGAGAATTTCAAACTGTATCGAATTATATACTGATTTATTTGTAAACACTATATCTGTCATCATGAAAAAAAAATTGAAACGACAGTGAAAAAAATCTCATCGATTAGAAGCTGATGAAGAGGATATCTTCATTGAGTTCGATTTATTTTCTAGAACGCAAGTATAAATTAAAACAAAATATATAGTTTGATAGAAAACTTCAAGCACTTTCAGAATATGTAATTACTTTTTTTTTGGAAAGTATGTTTTTCTTCCGCTGATAATACATTGAAAATATGCATGGATATAATTTTTTTTTCCAGGCATATATTTATATACTTGTTATTTTCAATCTTCTTAAATTATGCATTGATAAAATCTCTATTATGTCCATATAGTTTCATTGGATGATATCAAATATTATGCAAATAGAAATAAAATATACTTACAGTAATTGTTCTTGTTGTTTATAATTAGTCATATCAACAATATGTGAATACTATTTTTATAAATTATTCTACCCAGGCAGACAAACTTTTCAGAAAACACGTTTAAACGCACAGAAATTGGTCTAAAATCCGCAAAAAGTGGACGTTTTTGGTTCACACTCGCGGTTCCCGACTGTGAACCGAAAACATCCAATTTTCGCCCTTTTTATGAGTTTAAACGCGTTTTCTGAAAAGTCTGTCTGCTTGGGTAGTGTCTATTCGTCGTTTTCTAATTAATGCAATAAGAAATGAGGTTTTTTTTTTGACTAAAAAATATTTTTTTTTATTGTTCACGATTAATGATGTATTAAAATGTAAAAATCATTGTTAGTGTCACATCATCTGCATGATTGATGATGATCGAAATATGTCGTATCCTTGATTAAATTCTATTCTTATATAATGAGTTGAAATAAAAAGAATATAATAATTTCCGATATGGAATATTTTTGTCATTTTGTAGAAAATGTTAACAAGCAAAGTTCTATCATTTTTTTTTCCATTGTTAGATGAGTACCTGTAATTTGGAAAGCTATATGATAAAAAGTCAATAATATGGTTTCTAATTGACATACGATTATCCGCAATTACCGAATGTTAAAAACTTTTTTTTTATAAATTCTCATAACAATCTTCTTTTTAATAGTTCAATGTCTATATACAATAGAGATGGTTATTTTTGTCTACAAACGACAATCATTTGCTATATATTATTACGGCTGTGTGAAAGCATCATACTATCTACGTGATAACTGATGACAGTGCATCATATGACACGTTTGTGTGAATTAGTATTACTGGCAAATATCAAGCTTCACTTAGATTGTTTAGGTTTTGTATGAAAATTTGTTTTGTCTATTTTTTGTTACATATTAGAATAAATTTAAACAATTTGAGAATAAAACAATTATTTTTTCTTGATTTTTATTTAATAAAACATTTATAACAGAAAACAGATGCTGGAATTAATATAAAAATAAAAAATAAATCATACAATGTTCATGAACAAAAATAATTAATTAATTTCTTTTCTTGTTCAACTACAAACATGTTTGTCTTTATGACATTCTGCTTTACAAGCATGTTCGCGTGCTTTCATTGCAGCTTTATCAGATTCAAATGCTGCATCTATACGATCACTTGGTGTTCTATTTGGATCAAGTGCTTTTTCTGCTTTATCGTCAGCTTTTTTTAGTTGAATAGCTTCTTTTGCTTTTTCAACACCAGCTTTAATAGCATCCATTTGTTCTAATTATTAAAAAAAAAAACTAAAATACTAAACAAGAAAGACTTTGTTCATACGTACAATTAAAAAAGTTTATGAAGGTAATAGTATATGTTGCAGTTATTCGTAGTGTGAGAATGAAGTTAAATGAGTAGACTCTTCCTATTTATTCATACGTAAAACAGGAAGAAAGACGATCTCTTTTTTCTCTAATTCTATTTTTTTTTCGTCTTTCTTTCGGATTCATTTGTTCTCGAATAATTTTTTATGCGACTTACAGAACAGATAAAGAAAGGTCATGCACTACAAATCCAATGGTTGGTCATGTGTTTATGGCACGTTCTCTACAATGTGAAGTAGTTTTTACTTTCTCAATGAGAAATATTATGATGGAAGAACATATGTGTGTCTGATAAGCTAAAAAAGATTTGCACCGTCAGATGGGGTGATGCAGTATCTTTTATGGTAATAGCTTATTTATAAATAGAAATTAGTTTAGAACAAATAGAATAATTCGTCAAATTTAAAAAAAAAACAAAATAAAATAAAATATAATTTATCTTTTAGTTTAGATACTTCAAAGTAAACAATGAAAAATATTATAAAATAAATTGTTTACATACATATTCAAGTTTCATTTTAATTATTTCAGCTTTAGATGGATTATTCACTATATCAACATGTTTACACGATGTTTTCGATGGATTTGCTTTTTTTTTATTGAGCTTAGTATCAAGGTTGTTAGTTTCTTGAAGATCTATAGAGAAAAATGATTATTTTCCAGAGTTTTTTTTTTTATTCAAACATTGAAAGAAAACATTAGAGATATCGATTTATTTAACAAACAACAATAATTATATAAAATACTAATCTTTATTTATAATTATTTTAATAGAAGCATTTTTCATTGAAAAGAATAGTTGATTGTATAGGTAAATAGTACAACCAGCTGTTTCAATACTTTTTATTAATAAATGAATCATAGAAGTTGTGTATGAAGATTGCTACATGAGAAACATTTCTTTATTCGAACCTACAATTAAATAAATTTTTAAAATTCCTTCAACACATATTGGTACTCATAGATGGATTTTGTACGTCTGATCAGCTGAATTTATCAATGAGTGATGATAAACTTAACTATAATCTTTTCCTTAGTAAATCATATCTATTCTAATGATAATAATTCTAATAATATAAATTAATGATGACAATAAAAATTAATCTCACTTGATTATACCAACAATGATATTTTTAAATATATTATTAAATAAAAGTTGACTAAGTTACTCTGCTAAAAAAAATGGAATTTTAATTTCTGTACCTAATTTTATTTCAATTTTAATTTATATCTGAAATACTCGTATGATATATATATTTGTGTTCATGATCATAACTTCAACCGATTGATCTTTCATTTTTGAATAGTATCTGTTTCATCATTAATAAAAGAGTAATTCCTAATCATATCGGCTTTCCTTTTTTTTTGCTTCTAACATCTGCACTACTTCGTAATTATGTTAACACAATAGGACAATACAATATTAATATACAATAGTTCTTGTAAAGTATTTAATAAAATTGATTAAAACACCTTTATTTTCTTAAATAATAATGTTCATCAAACAACATAGAGATTAACCTTCTTTAATTTCTTCTTGATGTGCATGTAAGATAAATAACTCCTTAGTTTTGAAAAAGAAAATCTCTTGATTTGAATATAATAAAAAAGAATATGAATATTTCATGATGTCAACTAGTAAAAAAGGCTGATACTTATTATTGTTTGATACATTTTGAAAGACACTTGAAAATAAGTACGTTTATAACTAACAAAAAACAGAATATTCGACTGACACACTTGATAATATTATCTATTTCAATAATTTCTTTTCGAATTTTTACATATACAAAACTTCATTGATATAATCTTAGACTTGAAAAACATTTTTCAACAATATTAGTTAATTTCAATTTGTTTATATTTTTAGTATAATTGTTTAATGAACAAATAGATATTGAATACAACCATAAATATATTGTGTTAGTATTATAGAAATGTTTTTTCTTTTTTTATAGATCAAATAGTAAAAGAGAAATATGATGCAAACATTAATATTTCATAAACTAAAAACTAGAAAATCTTAAATAAGTTATCCTATTTTTATAAAATATTTCATCATGATCAAATGATAAAACTCAAAAATAAATATTGTTTTCTTTTTCGTATACAAAATATTTCTTATATTCTTCATCATATATGATGAAAGAGATGAACTTTAGAGATTATTATTTGTATTCTATCTAACTATTTTCATCTCAAAACTATAATATTAATCTGTCAGATGTCTTTTCAAATAATATTCATATATCCTCAATGAACATATTGTCTGAAGTAAAATTTCAATTTTAATAAGTCAAGAAATATTCTCAAAATTAAACATCGATGATTTTTATTTTGTTTCTTATTCTTTTTTTTCTCATTGCTACTGATGCACACATATCGAAAGATGAAATATAAAGCCAATATACATAGGCCATTTGTTCGTTTCTTCTATCGAAATATACAAATATGATGAACGCAGATGTATTCGTCGCCGCGTTAATTTTGTTTTCTTCTCTTTTTTCTCTTTTTCTTACCGCCGACAATATCGTCTTGCCGTCAATGTGTTACTTTCTTTTGACAGTCTGTTGGCGTTCGTTTTCTTTCTTTTTTTTGTCTACTACCGTCCGTCAGCCTTGACCAGTGGCCGCGAAAAGAGAGAGAGAAGTGAGCCTTGTCATTGTTCTTTCTTCTACATTCTCAGTGAACGGACGACGACGAAAAGAAATGAGTGGATGGTGAATGAACACATCATTCCCTCGTCTTTTTTTTTTGTTCTATTTGAAGGTCAGTTCAAACACACTGCCGCTTTGTTAAACATTGAACAACAAGAAGAAGAAAAAAAAGAAAGACGATTTGCGACTTCTCTTTTTACTCCACCCATCATTTTCAATGATCAAAGACAAGCAATAATGTATAAAATTTAATACTAAAAAAAGTCACAATAAAAAATATTTTTAAAAAGAAAAAAAAAAAAAACATAAATGGCATCACCACAATTTCAATCAACAGATTTTCAAACACCAGTTAAAAAGAAATGTTCATCATCATCATCAATAAGTTCACCATCATCAATATCAACAACTTCAACAAATCCAAAACAACGTTCAATAACTGATAGTAGTAGTAATAATAATGATGAAACAATAACAACAATTAAAATGGAAGATGGAAATGATGAAATTAAAATATATTCAGCATCAACAATTAAAAAAAATGAACCCGATGATGATATTGATATTGATGGTATTGAAGATCGACTTTCACCTGTTGTTGAAGAACCTGTAAGATAATTATTTTTGAAAAAAAACAAAAAAAAATTATTTTCATTTCTTTTATTTCAGACAAGTCCAAATAAAAATGATGCATTCAATAGTAGTATTTCTGGTTTATATACATCACCATTTCTTTATCCATATTTTCATCCAATGTTTCATCCATATTTAATGGCTGCAGCTGCACAAGCAAATGCTGCTGTATCATCAACAGTATAGAAAATTATTTTTTTTTTACCTAAAAAAAATATTTATTTTCTTAGGATAAATCATCAACAGATGGTCAAATACCTTCACATAATCCATATGGTACTGTACCTTCAACATTATCACCATTTCCAGGTTTTAATCCAGGTAAAGAAAAGAAGAAAAAAAAACATTCTGATATAAAATTTGAATAAAAATTGTTGTTTTAATTAAAGGTATGCCTTTTCCTTCATTATATCCACCGGGAATGGCTAATCAACCGTTTCGACCAAATCTTTTTAATCCATTCGGTATTCCGATTCCAACACCTGGTGTTCGACCTCCGGCACCATCATCATCATCATCATCATCATCTTCGAATCGTCATCATCAAAATTACGATGGATCTTCTCGAAAGTAAGATTAATAACGAATGAATAAACTATTGTTTTTTTTGTTTCTGTAGTCTTAGTGCTTTACTTGATGTACAACGACCTAAAAAACCTCATATAAAAAAACCTTTAAATGCTTTTATGCTTTATATGAAAGAACAACGTGCACGTGTTATTGAAGAATGTACATTAAAAGAATCATCAGCTATCAATAAAGTTCTTGGACAAAAGTGGAAAGAATTACCTCGAGCAGAACAAGATAGATATTATGGTAAAACACATAAAAAAAAATTATTTTGAAATTGACGTTTTCTTTCTTATATTCCAATATGAAATATTTAGAATTAGCAAAAGAAGAACGTAATCGTCATATGCAAATGTATCCAGGTTGGTCTGCACGTGATAATTATGGTTTAAAAAAGAAACGACAATCAAGTGGTCATACACCAATATTAAATAATTCACATAAAAAAGCACCAAGAGAAAATAATTCTATGGTTAATAGTCCAGGACATTTAAATCATAATAGTCCACATCGTTATGGACATCAACAATCACATTTAATTAATAGTCCACATATGAATTCAACAAAAAATCCAATGCAATTAGAGAATGGTAAAAATATTTGTTTTAAAAAAAAAAAAAGAAGTTTTTCTATATTTATTTTTATAAATAGATTGTTTAAATCAAAAGAAATGTCGTGCCCGTTTTGGATTAGAAGGTCAAAGTCAATGGTGTAAACATTGTCGACGAAAAAAGAAATGTACAAGATTTCTTGAAGAAGATATGTCAAATCATGCCAATAATAATCATAATCATAATAATAATAATAATATAATAAATAATTATCATAATTCATCTTATAATAATCATGCAATGAATATGAGTAATAATAGAAATTCATCATCAGTTAGTTCACCACAAACAAATCAATCTGATAATGATGATTCAATAAATGAACCTGATGGTGATGATATATTATCTCGACAAGTTGATTCAATTGAAGATGATGATGATGATGATGATGATGATGAAAATGATGATGAACATCATACAAATGACGATGACAGTGATGAAGAAAATAAACAACAACAACAACAACCTGTTCCACTTGTTTATAAACCAATTCCATCGAAAATTGATTCTCATCAACAAGCATTTCAACCACCACCACCAGCACATTTATATCAACCTCAAATGTTACCATCTCATTTTGCACCTAACTTTCATTATTAAAATACAGTTGTGTTTCTTTTCTTTTCTTTTTTGTTTGTGTTCAAGAAAAAATTATGGTGCTTCATCTTTCTTGGTTTGTATATTATACTTCTATATGAAATTCTTTGACTCGAGTGACAAACTTCTCTTCGTTTCCTGTTTTTTTTTTCTCACGATTTTTTTTTTGTTTTCTTCTTACTCTGTACTTGGCGAGCATGTGAAAAGTCTTGTGATTTCGACATGTGGTTTATTAATGAAAAAGAAAAGATCTTCATAACGAAATTTTTTTGAATTTCTAAACAAGAGTATATGAGGATCTTGCGTTAAATGTGAGGAGGAGAGTTCGTTAAATTATGACATCAGTTTCTGCTCGGTATCGAGTATATTATTTTTGAAACAGTCACCAAAGATATTAGGGGCGATATAGTGGGAATTAGATCGGTAGATTTCATTCAAGATGTGTGTGACATGTCAGTGAAAAAGGAGACCTTCGGCATTTATAAACATAGCGCCTTGAATTAAAGTGTTTTGGCTACAAATTAATCTCAATAGAATAATATCAATTTGTAGAGTTTTGAGAAGCTTATTGAATGACATTCAATTCAAATGGGATCACCACTACCACGATTCAATAGTGAGGAAGTTATGTCATGAGTGTGCTCAGATTGTGCCTCTTTTATACTATTTTTGATATGAAGTAAAATTAAGAAAGCTCAAGAAAACAGATAAATTTTTTATGGAAATACCACATTGGAGAACACTTAGGGTGAAGATAATATCGAGTTTTGCGTTAGTCGTGGACAGCTGGAATGAAGCCTAGTAGTGTACTTCGAATAACATGGACTCCTAATATCTTCATTGACAGTTTGGAAAATAATAGATTCACTTTTTGTGAGAGTGCCAATTCTATTGTTGAACGAATCTTCTTCTTTATATATCGAATCTATTAATAATAATTAATCGAAAATTTATTTTACTTAGCAACATAATCAAAATTATTAAATTTCCTTTTGAATTAACAAACTTTTTGAAAATATCTAAAAAATGGCATCGACATTCGATTCCAATTGGTCACTGCCAACAACTTTTTCATTCATACAGAATTTCAATCAAGTTGAATCATATGATGTATCGAAAGCAACTATTGAATTGGGTTCAAGTTCTACATCTAATAATGATACTCACTATAATCCGAGGCTATCTACATGGTTCAATAATGAATTTTATTTTGAAAAACTTCAATCTACACCTGAATATCATCAGGACAATGAAGTAGAGTCACATACAACAATGAATATGCCAAATTTACTTGAAAATTTTATTGGCTCGATTCAACCTTGTACTACTTGGTATTCAGATGATATGAAAAATATGAAATCACAAGTGGCTATCGTCTTATGTAAACTTGAGTTACTCAAAAAAATTCCTATTAATAACGAAGTGATAAAATCAATAGAAAACGATAGATATGAACACGATGTATACCAACCACTTGATACATATACTTTTCCAATACGAACATTACATGGAAATATACTTTTTGATTTTTCGAAGCAGTCGATTAACTACGATATTTATATACAGTTAATGCAACTTGTACGTTTGTCAAATTTAGATAAATTTATTGAAAAAATATTTCATAAATCAGGTTATTTGAATTGATCTACTTTATTTTAATATTGAAATGAGTAACAAACTAGATGATTATAGGAGAATATTATCATATAGATTACAAAGAACATCGTCGAAAACAATTTGAAAAAGAACAAAACACTCATGAAAATTTATCATATCATCATGTTTATCGATTTAATCATGATATAACAATTAATCATTATGGTTCTCATTCCGTTTTATCAAATTCATCAATTCATAATAAGTATCAAATATCAAACAGTGATGAATTAATGTAAAATAATTTTTCAATTCACTTTTGTTGATATTTATTTGTTTCAATTCTTACAGAAAATTACATCAAACAGATAAAAATAGTTGTTGTATAACGATGGCTAAAAGTGTACATTTTCGTGCGTCAAGTCATTGTTTTGTACTTGATGGTATTGATATTTCAGCTCGTTTTCAACATGATCGCAAAATTTTACAAGATACTTGTCAACGCTTTCATAGTTATGTTAACATCGAGTAAGTTTCGCATGATAATGAAAAACAGCAAACCTTTTTTGAGCGTTTGATGCATTGATGTCTGAAACTTTGAAGTCCAAAGTTTTAATATCTAATATGCATTCTTTCAAAAGTTAATCAGTGCCAAATTTTTTATCACTACCCTATGCTTATAGAGTAGAAGCAGAACAAAATGCTCTGTAAACTTGTGGTTGTTTTCATGTTAAAGAGTTATTCAAGTGTTTTTATGAATTATACTGAAAGATATAGAATTAAAAACCGCACAAAGTGATCTATTTCGATATAATACAGTATTGACCGATTCAAGTTTAACGAGGCTAACATAAATGAAAAATGACTCCCTCGATAAGTCTAGTATCCATTTGATAATAGTTTATTTCCTATAAGAATTTACAATTAAAGAGATTCAAGGTTAGTTCTATAAATTTTATACAACATTTTATTCTCTACAGAATGGTAAAAAGAAATATTAAAACATAAATGATATCTTCGATGTGAAACGGAATCTAAACCTCTCTCTTACATAATAGCCTAGGTGATTTTTCAATTAAAAAAAAAAAAGATTTTTAATTCTTAATCTTTTAGTATAATTTATGAAAAAATTCGAATGATCCGTTAAAACAAAAACAAGTACAAATTTTATAGAGTGTTATGTGTCGCTTCTTTGTCATAACCATATGAGAGTGTTAAAAAAAGTAAATATTGACTAAATTTTGAAAGAAAGGATATTGGACGTTAAAGTTTTTTTGTTGATAGGTTCAGAGAGTGAATGCACAAAAGAAATTTAATCGAGTGTTACAAATACTCGATGATTTCATGATTCCTCTGTTAATTCTTCCATTCAATTTTGAATAGTTCAAATACAAAACAAAATGAAAATAATGACTTTCTACAAACTACATCTGTATCAGATGATCGTTCTTCACTCACACGAACTGAAATCAATCAAGTCACTTATGAAAATCTACATTCTTCAATGTTACAATTAGATGTTAATTTAAAACAAACCATTCATTTTATTTTCGTTTTATGTACACATAGAATGAAAAAAATCTATCGATTATTAGAATCATTATTGAAACCATATGTTTCACGAAATATTTCTATTGTCTATGTTACATTTGATGAGATTAAATCTTTCTTAATTAAATATGAACAAATATCCCATGAAAATCTTCAGCAAGATATTTCACTATCAAGTACATTACAAAATTCTCATAACACTTCTTCATCAACTATGTCGACTAAAAAGAACATATTCAAACAACGTAAAATTCTATTTCAAAGAGTTAATTTGAAAAAAGAATTTAATACTAATGCAGACGTCAATAATGAAAATATAAATAATTCAATATCTGAGTAAGATAGTTTCAATAATAAGAAATTGTTGAGTTCTATTTCATCGAAATCGATCAATAAATATCTATACAAAGTAATTTCAAATTCAGGAAAGATGTTTTCAATCTATCTCCGAAAACAGATGATGCGACGGAAAAAATTGATTTATTTAATGAAGAATTTTTACTTGATTATCTGCGAAAATCATCACTCGTTCTCATATTTATGAAACATTTAGATGAGACATATCTTAGTGCAGTATGTTTAGAATATTTTGATATATATTTTAGAATTATGTGTCATATAATTAGTTTATTCGATGGTATACTGAAATTCTTATCAAATCTGATGTACATTCCAATCAATCATTCACATCTAGTTGGAATAAATCAATTGAACATTGTTGGCTTGTAACAAGTGATTATCAACGTGCACAAACAGTTTTTAGCATTCCAAAAACAAACTTATTTCTTTGGCCAACAGAATATAACAATTTTGATTATACGTCAATTATTATTTCATCGATTCTTATTCTACCTATTGCATTAACTATTAATTATGAGTTTGTATTGATTTTATTTTATGTCGAATTTCATAAAAAACTTTTCCGTAGCTAGAAGAGTTTTGTATCAAAAATGGTATATACCGGGTTTTCATTAAAGTTTTTCGAAAGTGTTTTACATATAAACTTATTTGATAGTGAAAACTTTTTAAAGCATAATGAGATGGCATCGTGTTCTTTATAACTTATTTTTTCTCAAACCATACTGATGAGGGAAATCTTCTAACTGATAAATCACTTTTTGAGTCGAAACTACGTGTGTTAAGTAAAATCAAGTAAACTCTGATCATTCCTGAACAGAGTTCTGATCCTTAGCTTATTGCTGTGAAGAAACCGAAAATTTACAGCAGTTTCTAAATGAATGCCATAGTTTCCTTCAGAAACTTCAGAAGAAAAACTAGTTTTCGAATTTCAACTTGAAACTTTGCACAGAGGTATTTTTTAATGAAAATAGTTTCTACTGAATGTTTCAGATTTTGTCGGTGTTTCTATCTTAAGATACATCCTATGATGAAAGGGTATCTTTTATAACGTTCATCCATTTATAACGGTAGGTAGTGTTCTTATTTCATGATAGAAGTAAGTTGAAAGATCTGAAACCGTCACAAGAAACTATTCTTGATAAGAACTGTCTTTCTATGAAGTTTTAAGTCGAAGTTCTAAAATCAGTTTTTCTGATGGTCTTGACAGAAACTATGGCATCCATTTAAAAAACTATCATACATGTATAGTATCTATGCAACAATAAGGTAAGGGATCGAAATATTTCTATGACATTCAAAACTAATTTGAGTCTATGTGATCCGCATAGCCTCAACTCAAAAACACCGTATGGAAATCATAAAAGGTTCCAAAGTGTAAAATACAATACATTTTTGAAAAAAAAATAGAAAAATAGCTTCAGTGTCTTGAGTAAATAAAATGCAATTTGATAAAGAAAGGTAGTATACAAATTAAAAATATTCTGTCTTTCTTCGATATGTTCTCACTATCAGGTGATCTCATTCAGAAAATTGGCTCAGAAGATCTTACTTTTCTAAAGAATAAGCTCCTGAAAAATTTTCAAGCATATTCAAAAGATACTTTTGCCAAAAGAAAATTCTTTTGGTTACTCAAATCATCTTTTCCATTCGTCGTTCTAATTAACACCAATAAGAAAATATCTCAAAAATACCGATGTATTAAACTTTTCACTCCAAGTTTACTATCGTATTGTCATAGAATCTATACGATGTTTATTGATGGTATGTCTATTGTTGATAAACATTGTCAAGAAACAACATTAGATCAAAATGTTTGTATAAAAATGGCACTTTTACGTATATGGTCGACTATTTGTGAACGAAAAAAAACTGCAATTATTACTTGTGATGATCAACTTCAATATTTCAGTAAAATAATGATTTAAAATCGATGAAAAGATACTTTTTACATTATAGGTGAATGTGTTAAAATGTTATCTGCTGAATATGATCATATTTATGAACACAAAATGAAAACGAAATTCGTATCTATTCATGAAACGCCATTAGAAAAAACTTTTCTTCAACAAACATCAAAGGATCAAAATCATTTCTCATATGATCTAATTACGATTAATGACGTTATACAAAATATAAATGTTGACAATGATCAATCACCTTCGTTGACAATTTATTCGTTAAAAGATAAACGAAATGATGCAAGCAACAACAATCTATCTGATCAAAAATTATTGCTTAACCCTCATTCATCGGAATTATTAACTATATTGACAGAATTTTATGAAAAAGAAAAGGCATTACAAGCAGATAAAATTTTGCATCCACATACTTTTATTTTACTTGATCAATTCACACCATTGACTTTAGGTAATATTACCGAGACTAAACAACAATATAGATTGGCTCGGAAAATTTTTCGAACAGATTTATGTTCAAATTTTTGTTCATTGTCATAAATGTTAATCAGAATGTCAATAGTGATTTGCGTAGAAAATTTTCGACAAGAATTTTTGAAGATTAAAATGATTGTTAGTTTTTTTTAAAGATAATCCCATGTCGCCACTTTTTTACGAACTGCGTCGCAGTTACGCGTAACTGCGCCACATTGATCGCAGTGAGAACATCTATGAGAAACTACGGTTACTGCGACGCAGATAAGCACAACTGTGTCGCAGTAATCGTATCGTACGATCCGCTGTAACTGATACTGATCAATTATAAGCGACTGCTCCGTATTTATAAGTGGTCACCGCTAAAACTTAGCCAAACAGACACTATATAAAAAGCTATCTCGATGAGACTTTGGCTCATAATTCATTCTACTGCAACAAGTAGAATAAATATTTTGAAAATAATTCTAATTTTTTTTATTATTTTACTTTTCTTATTTTTAAATTTTTTCAAGTTTTTTTCATTTTTCTAGATATTAATTTCTATTTTCAACTTTTTAACTTTTTATTTATTAATGTTATTTTTCTGATATTTATTCTTTTATTTCTTTTAAGTGTTTAATTTTTTTTTAATTTAATATTAAAAATTTTGTATGTATTTTTTTTAATTTAAAAACTTTTCTTATTAGTAATATGTTTTTTGAATTCTTGTTTTTACTTTTTGTTAAAAATTTTTAACTTTTATCTTTTGCTAGATCTGCATTTTTAAATTCTTCAAATTTTTAAGTTTTTTTATATGTTGGAAGTTTTTTTAACATTCACAACCAAAAAATTAATAAAATGAAAACCTCATCTATGTGATCTCTTTTGGGAACTGCAACACAGTTACACCGTAACTGCGATCGTACTGTGACCCGTAATTGCGAAAAACTGCATTGCAATTACACGAAACTGATTTTTTTATCGCAGTTACGCGCAACTGGGATTTTTTCATCGCAGTTTGACTGCAGTCGAACAAATGTGAAGATCTTGGACAAAAAGCCAAGCCTAAGGTTTTTTGAGAGTCTATTTTTAAAAAACTAACAATCATTTTCATGTTGATAAGTTTTTATTGGAAACCAAATTCTCTATACAAGTCACTATTTACATTCTTATTAGCATTTATGACGATGCAAAAAGAATGAAAATAAGCCAGGTCGAATAATTATAAGAACCGTTGTATATTATTCAAGTTTTGTAGGTGTTCTTATTGGTGTTTATCAAATGTCCATGTTTTTTGAAGATATTATTCGTGAAAATATCTTTCAATTAAATGATTAAACTCGTTTTCTTCTTTCACAAGATAAAATTATTAATCAACGTCAAGAAAATATGACACACGATCTTACAAATGAAATAAATTAAATACATTTCGATGAATCAATAAATCGCAAAAATCGAAGAAAAATATTTAAGTAAATTTAAATTCAGAAGAAAATTATTAATTATTGAGAAAATAAAATTCATTTGTATAAATTCTCATCAGCAACAAGATAATTTACTGTATATGTTTCATCATCTTTTGAAATTATTTTAATAGCATTTTCACACATATTCAAATAAATATTCCACAATTGTTGTTTTGTTATAAATTCTTCGAAATTTTGTTTTTTTTTCTTATAATTAAAAGCTTTTTGAAATGTTTGTTTTGTATTATTTTGTTCAATATATTTTTCAATAAGTTGAGAAATTTCTTCTTTATGAAAAAATATAATTAATTTATTGGAAAGTTTTTTACTCGTTAAATACATTATATTCCAAGCTTGATCCAGATTTATTTTATTATCATTTGAATTATTTTTAACAATAATATGAAAATCATTTTTTATTTCATTATTAATTTGTTTAATTTTATTTAAAACTCTTTCTCGACATTTTTCATTTTCACAAATCAATTGTTCATCAGATGATACATGAATATGTTGGTTCATTTGATTAGAAGTATTAGACTTCAATAGTATTATACGTTTAAAAAAAACTAGAAAAACAAGAATCAAGCGCGACTAGGAATTCATTATTTTTGCATATTTTGTTTTATAAAAAAAAAAACTAATTAATAAAGCGTTAAGGTTTCGTTTCGATGTGCTCATTGTGTCATGTTTCATCATTATAGAAGAGAAAAAAAAAACAATTCTTCAGCACTCTATTTACATGTACATTAGACAAACAACACAAAGAATTCTTAAAAGAAACTAGAAAAAATAATATTGAAACGAAGAAAATAAGAACAAAAAGAATTGGAAATCATTCGTAGTTTGAAAAAGAAAAAAACAAGACGAAAATAATGGAAGATATAATGGTAAGTTTAATAAGACTTATATTGCGTTATCTATTCTCTTATATAAATCAAAAGGATCACGACGCCTCACCTAATGTATATAAACACCAACCAGCATTGCGACTTCCACCAATGACGTCTCCAGCACCTGCTAGTGCATCCGTATTACCTCGTTTTGATAGTCTTGTGGGACGATCAAGTGCAGGTCCTTGGTCACCAGCACCATTGAATGGAAGTCCATACGAAAAATCATCAGTTGATACAAGGTTAACAAGTCCTACATTTGTGAAATCATCTTATGTATGGCCAACTAAGCCTAATAATTCATATACAAAAACGGCCGATTCAACAATATACAATAATAATTCATTTACAAGAGCAAGAGATTCAGCAATACCCGGTAATAATTCATTTACAAAACGAATGGACTCGACAATGGTCAGTAATAATTCGTCCAATGCACAAATGATATCAAGGTTTGAATAAAAAAGAAAAAAAAACATATCTAAATTCATTTGCTTCTAGTTCCGATGAAACGTGTACTTGCTTAAGTAAGCCATGCTCACCTCGTTGTAAACTTGGTATACTTGGCTTTACCATTGGACTTTTAGCTGTTTGTATACCATTGGCTGTGATATTAGTTTTATGGTTAAGAAAATAATCATTTATGACGCAGTCTATACGACTTTAATTTAATCACATTTTTTTATGCGTGCTTGTGTGTGTGTGTGCAGTATTGTAATTAGCGTCATTTTATGCTGACATTTTTTTCCTATAAAGAAAAATCATACTTGACTATTATATCAGCGTTATATTATTCAATTTAGTGAAATGATATAAGGAGGAATATAAAGTAGAAATTTACTTGTCAACAAAAGCAAATAAAATATTTCTTGATTGTTGATTAATAGTAAAGACTTCTAATAATGGTCACAATAATTTTTTTGTTCATGGAATATAATCATGAGATTCATTATAATTGATGATCTATATAATTATATTAGATCCGTAGTGCTATATGCTAAACTACTTTTGACATTCGTTAAACATCTTACATTTTTTTCAAAGAGAAATATATTCTTGTAATCTTTGAGTAATTAAAGTCAAGCAAAATATTAATTTCTGAATATTTTTACATGGGTCAGTAAAGTTCGAGAAGCTTTACAAGAATATGAAAACAAAAAAAGTCTTTCCCCTGTTTCCAATAAAAAATTTAACGAAAACTACGTAGAGTAATTAAAATCTCCTATACGTTGCACGAGACAGTATGCTTAATTTTCAATAACATTCGTTGGCTAACTGTTAAATGATGTTTTGAGAGGCAGTGCCACATACGGAAGCTGTAAATACCCCTTCAGAACTACAAAAACAGACAAAACAATCGTTCAGTTAAATTTATTGGATATTCAACTGATTTTCTGAGATACTGGCTAAAGGAAATCTTTTCTAGTCTTTCTAACTTCCTCCGAGCTTTATATTAGAAACAAGATCAGAATTTTTTGGTGTTCATATTCTTGTAGAGCTTGTTGTAATCTATCGAACCAGGTAGAAATATCTAGGAAACAATATTTCAATTCACACGTTACAAGAATATTTTGTTTTTGAAAAAAATGTAACTTGTTAAATTGTTAGTCATATTCAATTAAATAACCATAACTTTTCATGATGTTGATGCAATTGAAACTATTTTTTTTTTCGGATGATAGGTTTAATCTTTCTCTACAAAACTGTGTATTTCAGTCACGTATCCATGTATGTATTTATACAGACAAAGTCAATTTCCGCTGAGAATTCGAAACCTTTGGACCACCCTTTAGTTTTTATGTTAATATTAAACTTTGAGTTCATTGAATACTTTG
>CAJNOP010000027.1:1328969-1342110 GCA_905250075.1 Rotaria sp. Silwood1
AAGCAAAATCCATAGCTTAGTTCAATATGACATTTTATTAAAAAGTATCCACTCGATAAAACAGCGCACTCAAATATTTTTCGACACCATTGAAAAGGAACTTATAAGGATTAACAAATGCCTATTAGTTTATCATTCAATCTAATTTTTTAGGTTTTTAAAAAATTCTTTCAATAGTCTCGAACAAATATGGGCACAATATTTCTGATTCTATATGCAAAGAAAGCACAATATTCTGCTTCTAACTCATAGCTTTTGACGTTTTCAAGACATTTTCAAGAGAACCAAAAGAAAATAAATATTTTGTCTCAAAACTTTCGGCTCACCCGCTATTTATATCATTTTTCTATAATAAAACAATCGGTAGCATTTTTTGTGATCCATATACTCGTCGTCAAGGTATTTGGATTATTTAATCGTACAGTTATAGTATATATAGCATTAAGATGGACTTTTTTTCTGGTGAACATAAACATATTTATGAAATAATATCGTATATCTATTTGTATGGATATGAGTATATTAATGTAATATATCAATTATTCATCAATCCATTCTGTGTTATTGAACATTATTGATCAATTCGAAAATGATTTGTTAAGAATTGCTTTACTCATTAAATTATATGAGCAGATTTACAATTTTAAAAAATACTTTTATATGTCAATATATACATATTTCTTTATTTGGATACTTGAAGTAAACTTGAAAGGAAAACTGTGACTATTGGGAAACTCTGCAGCAGATGAACTAAGTAACATTGATCTCACAAGGGAATGGTTTTTCAATCATCAATTGCTTTCACAGTAAAAAAAAAACTACTGCATGTTTGGATGTCAATCATCCTAATTCTGAATATGAACATGAGAACTTTTCTTAGGTCTTCATATAATATACGACTTTTCAAACTAACAAGCATTTGTTCAAAACTGTTTTAGCTATGTTCAGATTAAGAAGCATATCAAGTTGTCTAGAGAGCAATAATCTTTTCTAATTTTTTTTTCAAATGAACATTCAGTAAAACAATATCATCTTCATGATTTTTACATTGAAAAGTTGATAAATTTGTATTGTATAAATTCAAATGGATGTATTTTCTTCAAAACAAAAATGATCTAAAACTGAAAAATTTTACTATTTTCTAGTTAATCCGATATCTTTCATAATCAGGACAGATTAAAAATAAAATATGGCGAAAAGTACACCAGTCCAAAAATTTGATTTTCTGGAGAACCAATATAGGAAGATTTAAAAAGGCTGTTCATGCTCATATTCGGAATCATCACAATCGATCACCTATTAGCTCATAGCTTTTCTGAATGAAATGATTGATCAGTTCAAATGGTTCCTCGATCAGCCTCTTTCTATTAATGTATATTAAAAGAAGTATAGGACTTCATATGCTTGTTTGAATTTTTATCATAGTAGATGTAACTAGAAAAGAAACATTTTAAAATGTGTAGAATATTCGATTGTTTTTCTTTTTCAAATTGAATTCTAAGTCAAATAAATTTTTCATTCTAAATATTCAAGAAGAATAGATTTATTATAATTCAAAGTTATATCAGATCTTTTTATTTCATTCATAGCAAAAGTCATTTTTTGAATTGAATTTCAATAGAAAAAGTATATACTTTAAAAGTCATAGATGTAGTAACGAGACAGAATACTTTTTATGAGACCAGACCTTCTGGATATAATGAAGATTATATAATAAACTAAATACTGCTTTAGAAAAAACAAAAAAAAATTTTTCAAAATTTGTCAATGAATAATTAACACATAATGTAACATAAGAAGGTAAGATATTTGAGAAGATTTATTCAAATTGGAAAAAATCTAATTCAGAATAGAAAAATTCTCATATGAAATTAGGATACTATGAAAACACAAACCTATGTAAATCTCTTAAAATATTACTTTCTATTAACACTTCGTCTAACACCTTGGAAATAAATCCGAACTTCTTTCTAATTATACTTGTGCAAATATAATTGCATAGAAATTCGATATTAACATTATTGATTACTAACTGTTATTTCGCAATAATTACTAATCTAGTTGACAAAAACTTGTCATATAATAATAATAATAATATATGATACGGGTCATCAAAATTGTTAAATATCATTCGATTAAAAGAGATCACTTGCTAAATTATATCTATTCGTTTTCATTCAGTTCCAACTGAACAAGATAAGTTTTTTTCTTTGAACAATAACTATCCTGCCATTTTTTGCAATATTGGCATATATATTTCATGTTTCTCTTTATTTGATGCATCATTCCAATGAAAATATATATGAAAGTTCTCTAAGTTCCATTACATTTGTTTTGGACACCCTTTATTTTACATTTTCATTCTTTTTATGAAATTTTTCATAGTAATTGAACTAAATGAACTTTATATTTATTTGTTAGTACAGTAACTCTAGGATTTGGTATTGAATGGCGCTATTTCAATATGTGTATAAATTTATTAGAACACATATGAATTGCTGCTGAATTGATTTCTGCATATTTATATCTAATATTGATTATTTTTTAATTTTTTCCATCTCTTTCTAATATAGAATAGCCAAACGAAATTTCTCAACAAACTTACATATTATATCAAAAATGAAAATCTAATAAACCAGTAATCAAATACATTAACTAACGATCGTTTGAATACTTAAATTTATTTTTACGCATTAATATATTTGAAAAAGAAAATGAGAATAGTAATATGATGCTTTTAAGCAAAATAGAATCGAAAGCAAACATCAATTGATTTTTATATTAAAAGAAACGTGCTTCAGAGGTTTGTTTTCTCTTCAATATCTCACTTAAATAGCTATTCATTGAATCTCCAATTTACTATTTAGTCGTTGATAAAGAATCTTAATAGAGAAGACGAAAATAATTCATCTTCGTTGATACGATTAAATTAAAAATGGGCTTCTTTGATTTACATGAACCTGAAGATGGACAAGATCGTTTTTTTTTATATGCAATGATTATTCTTCCATTTTGTTCTTCAGGTTCTTATTTATTTGATGCATGGTATCATTATCAATATCATTCAAAAGAACGTAGTTATGAAGGGCTTTTATCAACAATAATGATTGTTTTTTCTGATTTACAATATTGTGCACCAATACGTTCACGAAAAGTTTTAGCTATTTATTATATATTATTATTTATTATAAAAGAATCAGCAACAATCGGCTATTTACTTTATTATATACATGAAAAAGAAATATTTAAAATAATATTCTATAGTTGTTTTTTACTTTTTGATTTATTATTTACAATTGGTTTAATTTATTGTCGTGTTATGAATGAATATGAATCTCATATTGTTGTTGAAAACAAACATCTATTTCATTTTATGTCACGTTTAGAAGTTCTCTTAACAATATATATACGTGTTTTTATAGATCCTAAATATACATCATTAACACGTCATATCATTGCATATTTTCTTTTATTTGATTTTTTTTCTGATTCGTATTCAAGATTTCAAGGAATATGGATTAAATCAGCATTATATTTATTTGCAACAACAACAACAATATCTGTTGCAACTGAATGGCTCCATTTTAATCATGAATTAGTGATATATGAAAAAATTTCATATTTATCGGAACTTCTTGCAACTGTATTCTGTGATATAATTATTATTTTACAATTTTTTCCATTTCATTTTAAAACTCAACATGTACAAAATATTGCCCGAGAAGCTTTACTTTTTCAAAAACAATTATATGAGATAAATGCAAGCTCCAATGTTTCAGAAAGCAGCGGAAGCGACACGATAAACGATGCCAAGACGAACGCTGGCGAAGAAACTCAAACTTATACGAACACAACTCTTTAATGGAATAATTTTCTATTTTTCTTGAATATTCGCTTATTATTGTAATGAGATACCGAATAATTAGTTTGTTTTGAACAAAAAAATATCTTTTGTAATAAAAACTATTTTTTGCGTCGTTTGTATAAATACATGCGACGACATCTACAAAAGATTTTAATGTTTTTTTTTAACATCCTTTTTATCATATTATTATATAGAAAAATTGAAACTTCTTTGAAAATCTTTATTATTTCCATTAGAATTTCGAGTAATCATGTAATCGGTTAATTTCTAGACCAATTAAGAATATTTCGTCATTTGTAATATTCATTATTACTTGACTCGCTGCATTGATCCTATATTTAAAATTATGGCTCCACCGATCACTCAGCAAGCAACAACAAATCCAAATTCAACGTCAGGTGGTAGTTCAATATCAACAAATCGTCTTGAACGTGATTCTAAAAAACATGATCGCCGGTGAGTATATTTTTGTACATTTTCTATCTAATTTATTAATTTATTTTCTAGATCTGATCTTGTCTGTCGTGTTCGTTATACAAATGTTCTACCTGATCTTCCATTTGATCCAAAATTTCTTCGATATCCTTTTAGTCAAGACAGGTTAAATTAGTTTCTATAATTTTAAGATAGCATAAAATATTTTCTTTTTGTTTTTCATTAGATTTGTTCGTTATAAACCAACATCTTTGGAAAAAAATTATCGTTGGGATTTACTGACAGAACATGATGTTGGTGTTGAAATTGATCTTATTAATCCTGATGCATATGCTACAACAAGTATAAATTTAATTTTTATCTTTTGAATTTAAAAGATAATCGAATTATTTCTTTCGAAATTTTTAGGAAAGATTACAGAAGAAGATGAAAAATTATTAGAAGAAGAAACAGCTAGTCCAGCTAATCTTAAACGGTATCAAGAGATAGATAAATATTAGTTTTTAGTTCATATGGAATTTTGATTATATTTTAGATCATTATTAAATCAACGAAGTGTACCATGGCTTCGTAAAACAGAATATATTTCAACAGAACAAAGTTCAATTAAATCAACTTTGAAAATGGGTGAAGTCAGGTATATAGTTCAACACTAATGAAAAAAATAATTCAAATTAAAAGAATTAAATCAATGAATAATAATAAATTTTCTAATAGGCCATACTGAAGAAAAAAAAATAATCGAAACTTCATGACGCATAGAAAACTTTGTGAAACTTTATTATGTATTTTTCATTATCGTAAGAATGTAGGAAATCTCATTTAAATTTCAAATCTTAGAAGACTTTTTTTATAAAAATTGTTCTCAATATTAAAAGTATCGTCATCGAAAGATTTCATATCTAGATATTCATTCTTTTTCTCTTATCTATCGCAAAAATAGTTGTTGACCAATCAAAAAATCTAAATTTCTTTGCTGAATATTTGAAATCTTTAACATTAGTCTGAAAGAAACATAGTATATATTTGCTTAATAGTTTTCTTTGTTTGTATTTTATGAATCAGTATGTTTACAGATGTATTCTAACTTTTGCAATGTTTATTATTTGAAAGTATTGCCATGGCATTTTTCACACCTTTATTCATAAAATATTAATTTGTTCAGTAAATAGATTATACTACTGAGTTATTCTTTTCATAATGCTCATATTGATTTAGAATTATGCAATGCTAATTCATTTTCATTTTATCATAAACAGGGCTGATAAAAGCAAGTAATATAAGTTGATATAAGAGACTAGACACAAATGAAATTATTACATATTAAGATACTTAGGGCAAACCAAAAGTTCGTAGAACGGTTTTAAAGAACCTTGTCGGATAAGGTAACCTATTCAGAAATGAAAAACCAAATATATCATGTTGTAGAGCTTTTGAAGATGCGTCAAATGGTATATAGTAAATCCTGTTTTCATAAGATTTGGAAGGAACTAGAGTCAATTTATTGATAGACGACTACACACCCACACTGACAAGATGATCGGAGATGCTACATATATGAGGTTGTAGTCCGTCAAAAACTCTGCAAAATTGTATGTGAGAAAAAATATTTTACAAATACATTCGACTAATCTCAAGGACCACAATATTCAGTAACCTATCATACTTAGGTGAGGGTGTGAGTATGGGTGCGTAGTTGTCTATCAGTAAATTGACTCTAGTTCCTTCAAAGTCTTATGAAAACAGGATTTATTATATACCATTCGACGCGCCTCAAAAAGCTCTACAACATGGTATATTTGGTTTTTCATTTCTGAATAGGTTACCTTATCCGACAAGGTCCTTTAAACACCGTTCTACGAACTTTTGGTTTACCCTAAGCAGATAGACAGACATATTCCGTGACTGTTAAAATTATCCCATTAGTACATATTAATATGTTTTGTGTGTATAAAAAATAAGATGAATTAGAATCATCTAGTTTCCTTCAGATCACAGTCTATAGTCCTTTAGTATTCTAATAAAGAATATCAGGTCAATCTGTTGTTTTCCGTAACGATACAGTCGTAGTATGCCATTTTTTTTTAGTATTCTAAAATTATCTAAACATATTTTTGTGTATATTCTTGCATGCCTATTTCAAGTTGAAATTTTCTTTGTGACACTTGATCTAATACAGGAAATTGCGTTCGACCTAAGAAATAATTTTTTACTGTAGCTTTCTTTTAAGTAAAGACCAATAGATCATGTTTGTTTGATCCTTACCAAAAATCACTAGCAAAAAGATGACATTAGACTTTTTCATATGATGTTTACTCTAAGCGATATTATATTGAACATATTATGAAACTGAAAAAAGATATTTCGAGTTAATTTCAATTCTCAGAAATTTTATAAAAAGAAGTTTTTTTTTCTTTCATTGCGCAGAAAATTAAAAAAAGAAATTAAATGAGAAAATTTTCAATACTGAAAACTTTTCGAGAAGATATATTTTATTTAATGAAAACTTTTAAAAATATTGTAATGAACCTTGTCTGTATAAAGTTTTTTAAAAGTTAAGAGATGATAGCAGTACTCAAATAATATTGTTTATTTCTCTATCATCAATTAGATTTCTTTTTTTTATGATAATCGAATAATTTTTCCACTTCAATATTTTCATTACTAGTTCGAATATCTTCTTTTGTATTTAGATCAAGTTCTGCTAAAGAAAAACTTCGTGAAGAATCTCTTAAATATTTAACAAAAGATCGTCTATTACAAATGATTGAAGAAGGATTTGAAACTGCCAAAGCTCCAGTAAATATATTTTATAATTATTTTTTGTTTTAGTTAATTTTTTTCTATATATTTAGCTTGAAAAACATTATAGTAAACCATCAGTAGTTAAAGTTGAAGAATGGCCATTATTTCCTGATTTTGAAGTATATTTTATATTATAAATAAAATAATGAAATAATTTTTATTTATAGAATTGGAAATATCCATTTGCACAAGTTATATTTGATGATGATCCATCACGTAAAGATCCTACATTAACAACACAAGAACAAATGGAAGAAATGTCTGAAGCAGTTATTAAGTAAAAATTAAAAAAAAAATTTATTTGTTGTTTTCCTTGTTTTTTAGTTTTAAATTTATTTTATAGAGCCTTAATTGATGCTGATAATAAAGAATATATTGGTTATTTTCTACCAACGGCTGAAACACGAGCAAAACGTGCAAGAGAAGAACAAGATGATCCAGATGAATCATATGATTTTAAATTAATACGTGAATATAATTGGAATCGTAAAGATAAAACAATGAGTGGTTTTGAAGAAAATTATTTTCTAAGTGTTAAAGATGATTCTATTGTTTACAATGAACTTGAAACAAGGTAAATAAATAAAAAAATCGAAGAAATTTTCAATAACAAAATAAAAAAAAATATTTCTTTATTTATTTAAGAGTACGATTAAGTAAACGACGAGCTGCTGGTGGTGGTGCAAAACCGGCTAATCTTCGACTTATTCAACGTTATCGACCATTTCTTGAGGCGGAAGAAAAACTTCAGGTTGAGTTTAATATAAAATAGTAAACTCTGTTTTTTTTTCTATATATATATATTATTTTTCTAGAGAAAACGATTGAAAGCTCTAGAAAATGAAGAAGAATTAGAGACTGTTAATGGTAAATAATATTTTTTCGTTTGTTTTTTTTTTATTGAGTTTAATTTTCAATTTAATTATATTTAGAAGAAGAAAATGAAGATGAAATAGTTGAACATGATGAAGAAGAAGACCAAGAACAAGAAGACGAAGAGGAACATGATGAACAACAACATCAAGATGAAGAGAATGGAGAGGACGAAGAAGAAGAAGTTGAAGACGAACAATCTAATGATTAATACAAATAAAAACAAAAAAAAACTTTTATTAATTTCTTTTTCATGTAAATTGTGTATTCTTGATTGAATGGCGATATTAACTAGTTTTTCCTATCGTCTAAAATGAAAAATTTGCAAGAAATTTTGCTTTCAGAAAAATTTTTTCATCATCATTGGTATTAAAAGTATTGAAAACAAACTTTTAAATCATATATTCACAATTTGATAAAATGTGATACAATTAAAAATTATGAACCTTTTAGACTTTTTTTTCAATTGTCTACGTACGTTTATTTTTAATTTTGCATTCAATGTAATTCATTAAGATACTTACAGAAAAATTGAACTATAATAAATGCAAAATTTTCACTATTTCATTATATTCAACAACATCAATCTTTTGTTTTACTAACATGATATGAGTATATTATGCAATTAGATATGAGAATTCAATGTACATAATAAACTCGAAAAGTGTTGTCTCTCAGTCTAATATCCGCCTTCTCAAGTAGAATGAATAGAGACTCATTTTCTAGCTTCATACATCATAATTCAATGGAATAGAAAAACATTCTGACATTATGTATTCTTTTTATTGGTATCGTTAAAGTGAGAAAAAAATCATTAGCTCTCGACCTTGAGCTTCTTATATATGATGATCAATCAATTTTAACTTTATATCGTGCAAAACAATAATATTAGTTCTTTGACTCTTCCTACAGTATAGAATAATTCTCATAAAGTTAATTATTGAACATTTCAAGTTCAAATTTTGATTTCGGTTTGATGAAGACACAAGATGACACAAGTTAACTTTAACATATAATGAATATCTATGAAACAGTTAGTTATTGTGTGTTCATAGTTCAATGAGAAATACAATGCAATGTGATATATGATTCAGTCAAGTTATAAGGTCTAGATGAGATCTTGACAAAAAATTTAATCATTGTTTTGATCATATAGCTATTGATCATGTTTTTAATTATTATTCAATTTCTATTCACTCTAAAAAAATTGCCAGTTCTTCTTTTTCGGTTTTTTGAAAAACACAGATCTTATTCGCCAATGATGATTGTTTGCAATCATATACATTTTAATATAAGACAAATTATTCAAGTATCCAAAATTCAAGTACAGTAATACCTGTAGTATATACCCACTTCATTGATAATTTAGGACAGAATGTTTCTAGCTGTTTGATACCGATGTAAGTCATAGATTGATCCTATGTAGGACTCCATGGGGTCCTAATGCAAAACCAAAAGGATTCACGTTCATACCCTGTTCTTCCTGGTTTATGACTGCTTTACTGAAATTTGAACCTCAGGTAAGCTATTTGACAATAGTGCGAATGATATTGTTTTTTTAACTGTTATGGAATTTTCATTTGAAAAACGGGATGTCTTCTTGAAATATTGAATGAACAAGCAACTATTGTATTTCGAAGGTAAAGCCATAAGACCGACTTTTTTTGATCATTGAATATCTCGAGAAGAAATCGTGTGGCAAATAAAACTCTTCAAGCAATCTAACAAAAGCAAGGTCATTAATGGGCTATATTTCAAGTTAAACTTGCGTTATTCCAAGTTTTTCGAGATAGTTTGTCTGGCGTTGAAGTGTCAGTAAAAAAGTCATAAGTCTTGAAGGACAAAGTAGAGATCCAAATCCTTTTGATCTCTCACTAGTGTCGTTGAATTATACATATGAACAAACTATAAGCTCAATCGTCGTCGAACAACTAGCAACATTCTCTCATCTGCATATTCACTATCTTTATCATGAAATTGATGGTATTCATTTTTTTATTTTGTTCTGCTAATCTCGTACCAGTCGACTATAAAATAATGCTTAAAAGACGTTGTTTAATTTGAAATTATTTCAACAAAACATGTTCTCAGTGGCTAATGCAGAAGATTTTTAAAAGTCCATTGGCTTCCTTGGACAAAATATCGTTTTCTTTTTTTTTTATCTTATATTTCGTTTCAAAGGCTAAAAACAATGATTTTTGCATATTCGAGCTTCATTAGTCATTCAATCACACATACAAGTTCATGACAGCTTGATATAAGTTCCTCATACTTCGAGATGAAAGATTTCATAAAAGAAAAAATTTCATCTTCTAAACATGATATCTATTCAAAGCTTATACTGTTACATGATTGTAATCTTTAAATAAATCAAGCTTCTTTCGAAATCCTCTGCATTAATTAGTTTTTCTATATCATATAATGTAAATCACCTAAGCATACATAAACCTCTTTGTTTGACTAATTACACAAATTTAACGTTAATTCTAAGATATTAATAACGAATAATGCGGATATGAAAGTAAAAGTATCACTTTATTTTTCATTGACTCAAGCATATTTTGGAAGCATCGAGAATATCTATTCACAATGCAAGTTAAAAGCTGTTTGTACTGTGTATTCAAAAAAATTCTAGTAAATTTTATTTTTAAATATGGAGTGAATCTTCGAACGTCACTCAAATGTGTTCCATAAAAAAAGGGATTGACCTGGCTGCAGTACAAGAAAGGGATCTCTCAATATTTTGGAATTATCTTCTATACATTCCATTGTAATTCATTGCTCTTGCTTTCATTAGATTCTCCATTTAATTCTTTGACAAACCGGTAGAAAATAATGGAAAATTGACTTAGTTGACATGATGAAAAAATAAAAAAAGTGATTGCATACAAAAATGCTCTAGGGAAGAATGATGTGTTTATACGGGTGCTATAGAATTGTTATAGCACCGCTTCATGATATTCTAGAAACGATGAATATGAACATTCAACTTTTCGATTTGACTCGCACGTTCGAAGAAAGTGAAGGAAAAATCGTTGTGAATATCACATAAAAACCTAATCTGTATTAATCATCACTCAATTGAGCCAGTTTTTACTCCACAAAATAACGGATTGCATAGTTACATGACAGAAGAAGTTATTTCAATACTTTCCTACTAATGAATAAACTACAGAAACTTTACACAAAGCCCGGGTTCTTATTCCTAGGAGACAAACATTTCTTTATTTGAGTTCTCTAATGAAAAAACTTTCCTGGAGCAAATAGTTTTCCGAATATCCTACAAACTTGAACGATTTCTGTCAAATTGCATTGACACAGAGAATTAAGTTTCTGTACTTCTCGTTTCTCGATAATTGTAGAGAACAAATCAACATTATTCAATGAAATAAGTACGATTAGCTCATGGAACTTATTACAATAACCATTTCGAGGTATTTTTTACAGAATTCCTCGGTATATCGTTCGAAAAGTTTCTCAAGATTCAAAAACAAGGCATAATAACATTTCATTTCAACATATAAATAGAAATATTTACCATGGAGAGTCTATATAGATGTCCTCGATTTTTTCAAAGAATAGTTTAGCTGATTAAAAAATGAAGCGACATTCTTTCAGGTCATTTCCTTGTTGCCGAAAGTGAGAAACCTCTAATTTAAAATATTATGGACTGTTATTTTACCATTAATATAATGGATATAGTTTGTTGTAAACTAATGTTACGTCGAGAACCATGCTTTGAATATTCATTATTCTTCAAATTCTCAAAAGACAGACCATATACTTTTCATGACATACACAATACTTTTATTTAAACTAATTAAATTTCGATAACATTTGCTTTGTTCTGATTCAAAAGTGGAAGTAAACGGTGTTTATTCTTGTTTTTGTTATTCATTTTTATTAATCCCGATGATTTTTTATGGTTTTGACAACAAATAAATTGAATAAAACTCTCTCGAAATGATGTCGATATAATAAGATGAATGTAAAATTTAGTCGAATAATTAATTGATGAAAATATTAAAAAGCAATTGTATAAAATTTTATATATTTTCAATCGTATTGAACAACGTATATCATCATAGAAAAATCGATCATATAAAACAAATATTTCGACAATAAATGCTGGTAATAAAGATAGAAAGAACCAAAGTGAAAGTAAAAAAATTAGTACTGAACGTTTATGCATACGTCGAGCATTTAAACTTAAAGCTCTTTTATGCTTGCGTTTGTGTTGACGTCGATTATTTAGTAAAATAATTGAAGATATACATACAATCAATGATGGAATAGATACAAAAAGAATTGTATGTATTAATGATATGAAATGAATTCGTTGGCGATTATTTGATGAAGTAAAATTACAAAGAAATAATATAGCTTTTGCATCATAATGTAAATAAAAATAATGAGGAATTAAAACTAAAGTAATTACTAAACAAATCAATATAATACGACATATCGCATGAGGTCGTGTAACTATTGAACGATAACGCATTGGACAAAGAATCATGATACTTCTATCAATAGAAATCGATGCTAAATATAAATTCGACAATGTTGTTGAACCAATAAGGATGCAATAGAAAATACCACATGATAATACATGTCGAGGATCAGTTTTGATAAATGACATATTTACACACCATAACCAAAACACACCTATTCGAATAAAATATTTCAGTCGTGATAGCTAAAAAGAACTATATTTCATCTTAGTATTGATGTTTTGTTCTGTTACAAGCCTAAGTTGTCGCTCAATTATTTATGTTGACTTCTGAATAATGTCTACATCGGGAATCTGTTATCTAGAAATTTTTGTCTGATGACGGTACTTATTCATGTCAACGTCCACTTATGTTTCTTAATAAGTTTTGCGGAGATTTTCATTTCTAGTATTCGATGCATACTAAGTCGAACAAAAACAACTGAAGTCAATTGTATAAGTTGTATATGATATGGCTGTGCTGGTCTAAAGCAATTATTTTGTACTTATATTGTCCTAAATATAAGAATATAGAATTCATACAAATACAAACCTATAAGGAAGATTAATTCACATATTGAAATAGCAAAAAAATACCATGTGTTAGATTTGTTTCGATTATTTTTGTTTAATAAAATGATTATATGAAAAATATGACCTGGGATACCAATTAT
>CAJNOP010000027.1:1342210-1499485 GCA_905250075.1 Rotaria sp. Silwood1
AAACCATGTTTATCGATAAACTTACGCACAGGTCCAATTTCAATTAAGAGTAAAAGAAGTAAAAGCATAACGATAGCTATTATGGCAAAATTTACTAAAAATAAAATTAACCATAATCGACATGCGCATTGTCCTTGGGATTTAGCGTGAGTATGAAGTTTTTCATTTGGATCATCAATTTTATTGAATTCTAACTATTCATATAAAACTTAACGATATTCATTTCAAAAAGAAAAAAAAAAACAAAGCTTACTTCATAAATAACAAGTTTATTTTTTGTTTCATCATGAAGAAATTTTGTTATATCAGGTAAATCAGAACTCATCTAAAAGAAAATCATGTATAAAAATCAATTACTTTTAATGATAAAACTTTTTTTTTGTTTTCAAGTATTGAAAAAGAAATTAAACATTTATTAAACTATAAATAAAGAAAAGAAAAAAGAAAATAATATTTTAAAGAATAAAATTCGAAAAAAATATTTTACTTTTTTCACAAATAAAATTAATATCAGCTCGTTGACATGTATAACGGGCTAAACATGAATCCATACGATAGATTCCACAATTCATATTGGTCCGAAAAATAGTATCAAATTGATTCATAGAACCATTTGTACAAAATAAATTCATCGATGATGAAAGTAATGAACTTCCATCTACCCATTGCCAATTGCCTGAAAAAAATTGTTGTAGATAGAGAAGAATATTAGTAGAACCTATCAGATTAGTCCAGGATCTCCGGTCGGGTCCAAGTCCAACAATTTTTAATCTAACGGGCTGTAAGCTCAAGACTTCCTAGTTTTAGATATATTATACGAAGATGAAAGTTTAAAAAAAGAACATTCAGCTACTTCTTTCTGTAAGGAAATCTTTTTTCTTCAAAGCAAGAATGTTTTGACGTCCTGTGTGATTTTCTGTCGTCTGAGAAAACAAACACAAATTTTGCATCTAGAACTAATCATGATCACATGGTAATTATCTTCAAACTTGAATATCAGTAATCATATAATTTTCAGAACAGTCTTATTTCATAGAGAAAACTCTACCAGTACAGAATAATACTCCTAATTAAATATGAAAAGAGAACATACCAGAATTACTTGGTTGCTCTGATAATCCAATAAAATAGTTGGTATTTGATGAGACTAAATTATTTATTTGAGATAATGTTAAACTTGAATATAATTTTGTTGCTGATAATGTTAATAATTGAGCAGTAAATGATTTACAATAATACATTGCATCTGTCCAATTTAAATTAAATGTTGATACGAAAAGACATTTTCCATTTACTGTTGACCATCCACTTGGACAACGACCTACAATAAGAAATAATATTCTTTTGTAATTATGAATAGTAACATTCAACATACGACAGCCTGTTTCATTATGTGACCAATAAGAATCACTCGATGGACATGAACAAATAGATTTTGTACTACAAGCAAGGCCATGAGCAGGATTACATGATAACATTTTACATGATTGACCATAGGTTTGATAAGGAGCTAAATAAGCAAAAAACTTTTTTTATGTACTACATTGATTTTTTCAGTCGATTGCAACTTACAAAGAGGTCCAATGATGAAAATAAGTAAGAGTATAAGTATAATTGTTATTAGAATAATAGTAATATTCAATGTTAGTAATAATTGCCATAAGCGACATATCCAAAAACCTTTTTCGTGTGCATCAGACATACCTTTTTCCAACAATAGACGCTGATCAGCTTCTGTTTGTCGACGATTTACCGATTCCACTGTTGTTGGTGATTGATGATTCGGCGATGCCACTGCTGTTGGTGGTCGCTATTACACAAACAGAACAAGTTTAATATCGTACAAAGGTTTTTTTCTTCATATACTTCATAAAGAGCCATACGAGAACTTTTATTAATCTCATCGGTTGTAATTGGTGAAGGTAATGGTGATGTTGAAAACTCTCGTAACTCATCTTCCATCCTATTTTGTTTTTAATGTCAATGTTTTCACTCTTCTGTTTTTTTTGAAATAGAGGCAAAATTCATACAAGTGCTTTCATACAGTTTTTTTTGATTCATTTCTTTATATTCAGTCAATACAATCTATGCTTAGAAAAAACATTCTTTTCATTATTATTCTATATAATTAAATTTAAAAAAAATTGAGAGGAGGTCACACAAAGGACATTAAAGATGAAAGTAATATTATATTCGTAACAATAAATATTAAATGTAATATGATATTTGCCACATTCAGTACTAAAAGCAGTAATCATAAAGGATTAAGAATGATATATATATATATATAAATAATTGTTGATAACATCAATATTGATATACAGATGATACTAGTAAGTTTTTGAATGTTTTAGCAAATTTTACTGTGATGAAAATTTACTTTAGATGCAGTACACATTTGTTTTACTTACGTTTGCAATTGGTTTAATTCAAGCGAGATTGAGAGTAGATAGAGAATGGTCAGGAGGGTTTCAAGGAGCCATAGAAATTCCAATTGTAAATCAAATCAATAATGGATGGGAGCTCGAAATTCAATTTGATCGATCGGTAACCATTGATGTATGTACAAATGAAATCATTCTATCTCCCTTTTTTTTAAAGAACCTAATCATTTCTTTTTTTTTTCGTAACATTGATTTTAGGCATGGTTAGGTGACCTTCAACAAAAAACCAACGATCAAATCTTTATATATAGTAATAAAGAATGGAATGCACAATTAGCAAGTGGTTCAACATTTCATTTTGAATTCGTTGTAAATGGTGGTGCTGTACCAAGTAGTATCATAAGTGTTTTATTCAATGGACAACCGGTCAGTATTGATTCCAATAGTGTTACTCAACCTGAATCAACAATAAATCCAACAGGAAGTACACCAACATTTCAGCCACAAACTTCATCAACAACATCAATTATATCAACAGTGAATGGCAAATATAATTATGAAGCTGTTCTTCATGCTTCACTTCTTTTTTATGAAGCTCAACGAGCTGGTAAACTTCCAGCTAATAATCGTGTTAATTGGCGAAGTGATTCCATGTTAATGGATAAAGGAGAACAAGGAGAAGATTTAACTGGTGGTTACTTTGATGCTGGTGATTATGTTAAATTTGGTTTTCCAATGGCTGCATTTACAACATTATTAGCATGGGGTGCCATTGATTATAAAGATGCATATGTCGAATCGGGTGAATTCGATCAAGTGCTTCAAGCAATTCGCTGGTCAACTGATTATTTTATTAAGGTTAGTTTCATCAATCTATTTTCTTTTAGAATGAATCTTTCAAGAGAACTTCCATCAATGTATTTATTTGCATGAACTTCAAAGTATCATATTGTATTTGATCGAGGATAAAAAACATCAAAAATATTTTTTTTTTTGTGAATCAATCAAATCAACCTTATTGATTGATGGTTTTAACATATTCTATTTGCAAATGAAATATGACACTACAACAATATATAGTATTGTCTTTTTTAATAGGCACATGTAAGCGAGCGTGAATTTTACGGACAAGTGGGTGATGGACATGCAGATCATGCATCATGGTCACGACCAGAAGATTGGACCATGTCGCGACCGGCATGGAAAGTAACTGCACAAAAACCTGGTTCTGATTTAGTAGGTGAAACAGCTGCTGCTCTTGCTGCTGCTTCAATTATTTTTCGTTCTATTGATTCTGTATATCATTCAATATTATTAACACATGCTCGACAATTATATGATTTTGCCAATGAAAATCGTGGCAAATATTCAGATTCAATTTCAAATGCAGGTGATTTCTATAGGTCATGGTCTGGTTATGGTGATGAATTAGCATGGGCTGCTGCTTGGCTTTTACGTGCAACTGGTGAACAACGATATCAAATAGATGTTGAGAAACATTTTAAAGAATTTGGTCTAGATAGACGACCAAATGAATTTGGTTGGGATGATAAAATAGCAGGTGTTCAAGTACTTATGGCTAAAATAACACAACAAGCTAATTATCGTCAACAGGCTGAATCATTTTGTAATTATATTGTACGACAAGTTCCAAAAACACCGAAAGGTCTTGTATTTATTGCTCAATGGGGAGCACTTCGACATGCTGGAAATGTGGCTTTTCTTTGTTTACAAGTATGTTCTATCTATCATTTTTAAAAGATTAATAAAGTACTCTTTATTTTTATCTTTTATAGGCTGCTGATATTGGTATTAATACTCAAGAATATTTAAATTTTGCTTCTCAACAAATCAATTATATATTAGGTGATTCAGGTCGATCATATGTTATCGGTTTTGGTCATAATTATCCTCAACGACCTCATCATCGATCAAGGTAATTCGAAAAAAAAAATTTTTTTTCTCGTTATTAATAAATGTTTACTTTCATTTCTCTAGTTCATGTCCATCTCGACCAGCAGTATGTGATTGGAATGCTTTTAATAATCCTCAAGCTAATCCTCAATTATTAATCGGTGCTTTGGTTGGTGGACCTGATCAAAATGATAATTATGACGATCGTCGTGATGATTATATTAAAAATGAAGTTGCTACAGATTACAATGCTGGTTTTCAATCTGCTGTCGCTGGTTTACTTCATTATCAACTTAAATAGTGTGTATGCGTGTCCGAGAGAGAGAGAGAATGAGAAACATTTGTGATTTTTGATGATAAATAAAAGAAAACAAAAAAAAAAGAAAAAGCAATCTGCCGATTTGTAATGAAGACAGACACACATAACCTTTTATTCATTGTTATTGCCTAAGCCACGTTTTTTTTATTCTTTCGCTCATTTCATCATTTTTCTATTGACTCAAGATTTATCTTATTTTCTAATTTCTGTCTGCCCATTCGACATTGCAGAGAATTTCTTTATTCTACTTAGCATATAATAATGTCATCGAATCTTGTTCATCGTTTACGAACATGGTCATCAAAGCAAATATTTATTGTTTTTGCTGCTTTTCTTGTTTATGTTCTTGCTGATGGTACAACATTTTCATTTGGTCTTTACGTTGATGAACTTATCAATGAATATTCTAAATCAAAAACAAATACTGCTTTAATTATTAGTATTTTAGCTGCACTTACACAGTCGATACCTCTTCTTTTAAGTCCACTTGTATGTTGGTGGACAACAAAATTTGGTGCTAGTATGACATTATTTATTGGTTGTATTATTTCAGCTAGTGGATATATTCTTCCATTTGTTTTGCAATTTTATAAAACATTTTGGATATCGGCTGTTAGTTACGGATGTTTATTAAGTGTCGGACTTGCATTCTGTTATGTACCTGCTTATTTAACTTTACCATTTTATTTTGAAGATGACCGTGGTTTGGCTACTGGATTAGCTGTATCAGGTAGTGGGGTTGGTCAAGTAGCATTAGCAATTATTGTTAAAGCATGTATTATTGACTATGGATGGCATGGTGCATCGCTAATTACAGGTACGAAAAAAAAACAATCTTTATCATAATACGAGTTAATATTACTGTTATCAAAAGATGTCATTTACTTTGTATTACAGGGTATCATGAAAATTGATTAAAATGTCAATCCCTTTATTTTTTGATATTCTATTTTATATATGATCTTTATCTCTTATTCAACTTATATTAGTTTTAAAAATCTTCTACATGTACAAAATTTATAATTCTCTTTCTCATTCGAAAATATTAAGCAAACTTGCGTGGCTGTCGTAGGATCCAAGTAGTTCTATTTTACAGTTTTGCATCTTTTATCAGTTTAACATTCCTTCTTTTGATTCATTTCTCCGCTATAATCGCTAGTCTCTATTAGGCACATCATAATTTTACTATATATTATAAATAGATCTAACGAGGGAAAAAATACAGCTGTGCGTTCACATGGATGCTAGAATACCAATGATGTTATAGGCATGATTTTTTATCTTACTAAAGCTAGCATCTGTTGTTTTCTGATTGTTTTTCAAATAAATTCTTTATGCTTGGTAAAACATGTAAAGAAAAGAACTAGAAAAGACTCTGTTTTTATCAAATAAGAACAACTCTATTCTTATGACAGAGAAACTATCGTTTTAAAGTTTTTAAACCATGATGCAAAGAAAAATATAAAAATGAAGATAATTAAAAAAGAAAAATTTCTTCTCTTTTTATCTACGGCTATTGTATGTAGTGAAGTTTCGAAAATCTGTATACATGTACTTCAGCAAGAATTCAGATCATTGGTATTGTGGCGTCATTATTGTTTAATTACTAAGAGAGTCATGATGAACGACATGTATTTTTTTTTCTCTGAGTATTATCATTTGAAAAAGATTACATATAAAATTTTGCGGTGTTTCTTACTAACAAAATTAACTGATTCTTTATATGTATACATGTAAATGGAATCCTGTCTACAGTCTTCTCTTACCCAAAATATAAGTTCATTCGCTCAAATATTAACGTTTATAGATCCTTGGAACTAACAAGATTATCATTTCTCTTTAGTATAAGGTTTGCTTCTGAACCTGGTAGATAATAGTATGTAACCGTGGACGAAGCTTTTCAAAAAGGGTTTGAACTTGTTTCATTGAACTGTCATTGAGTTCTTGGTTTCTGAAGAGTACTAGATGGTTTCTTTCCACATCAATGATCACAGCAAAAGGAACATTGTCTTTGAAAAAATTGATGAACTTCAATGACATTAGTGATATACATAACTGGAATATAGGATTACATTTTGAGGAATCGACTGACAAAGAAATCTCTTCTTTTTTAGGTTTTATGAAGTTGACAATAAAAAAGGAGTGTCACTCATTAAAACTTCTTTCGTAATTAAGGGATAACGGCACCACAATACCACATGCCTACATTCTTGATGAAGTGCATGCATATAAGTTTTCAGACTTTCAGTACATCCAGTGATCGAAATTGGCTGTGACGCAAACTTTTACCTACTACTGTATGAACACATCAGTGTATTTCTATTGTTCTAGACTGAAATGACTGACTCAATGATTATTTTTTCAGTTACATTGCGAAGCTGCTAACGAAACAGTTTCAAACAATCTTGTTTTTGATATTTTATATCTTTATGTTGCGTCTATGGAGACTGACGCACACATCTTTATAAAAAGAGTATTCAGTGGTCAATAGTACATAAATGAATAGTTTGAAACAAACAAAAGTATCGATTTTTTGTAATTTTATATGGATGAGTTCAAGCGAACCATCATATAGCAATAAACTTCCGAGATGAAGATATCAAAGATGGATTAATTAATCAGTGGAAAATTTCAAACTAAGAGATATGGTGTTTCCCAAGGATAATTTTATTCAAAGTTATATTTGGGATTCATCTTATAAAATTTTTACTTTCTTTTTTTAGGTGGCCTGTTTCTCCTAATGCTCATATCAGTAGTTGCATTTCGAAAACCTGCTTCTAATTCTTCTCCTGTTTCAACTCTTTGTCCTACAACAACAGAGCTTGTTGCATTTTCGACTGTCTGTCCTACTGCTATCACAGTTCATGAAGAACATTCACGAGAAGAAGAAACATCGGCGACATCATCACGTGCTCGTCGTTCTCGTGGTATGACCATCGCACAAGTTCTACCACTTTTTATTTCTTCTGTTCCCGTTCGTACTGGGATCACTATGCCTCCTATTGAACCAGCAGCTGTTCGTCGACATTCACTCAATCTTCGACCACGTTTTCGTACCATTAGTACAGAACCTCCTTCAGTTCATGCTGTTACCACGAAAAATTTGAAAAGAAATCGTGCAAATACTATTGCTGTTCCACTTCAAACATCGCGAAAATTTGACGGATCTTTTGAACGAATTCGTCAACCTTTTCATCCATTTCCACTTGCACCCATCGCTTCGGCAGACGAAACTAGTGACGACGACGAGAAATCCCCATCCTCATCATTACCAGCACAACCACCATCATCACTACCACCAGAACAAACAGATGTAACAGAAGAAACTCTCAAAGAAAAACATTGGTTACTCAATAGTCGTTTTCTTCTCTTTTGTTTATCAAATTTTACTTTATGTCTTGTTATGGGTGTACCATATGTTATTATTCCAAGATATATTTCTGAAACTTTTGGTAATTCAGGTTATTTAGCATCATGGACATTATCTAATGTAGGTATTGCATCAGCTCTTGGACAAATTTTACTTGGTTATTTACATGATCGAAAAATTTTTTCTGCTTGGCTTATGTATACAATAGCAGTTATTATATCTGGTGCATCATTAATTATTCTTGCTTTATTTCGTTATATATTAGTTGTTCTTATTTGTGCATTTATCTATGGTTTAGCAATTAGTGCGAATTATGCATTACAAGTACTTATTGTTATTGACGCTTTATCAATGGATAATATGGCAAATGCATTTGGTATATTACAATTTTGTCAAGGTGTGAGTACACTTATCGGTATTCCAATTCAAGGTATATATATAAACACACTTTTCATCTACAGAAGATTAATTAAAAACATTTTTTTTTCATTCATTTTAGGTTTATTACGTGATCTTAGTCATACATATAAGCTTTCTTTTCTTACATCAGGTATTATTATAATGGTTTCGGGTATGAGTATGTTCCTGTGGCCATGTTTTACATCAATGAATAAGAAAAAGATAAATAATGTTGACAACAACCATTGATGAATATATTTAATTATTTGGATTTTTATCTTCAAATGTATATTGTGATAGATCATGAAGACAAAACCAAAGAGGATTATTGTAACTCATACACGCTTGAAAATAATTTTTATTAATAATTGACAATGGATTTTGATTTTCTTCAAAATCCGACAAATCACGTTTGCATGAAATCGGAGATAAATGACAACGAAGAAAAGCTCGTTGTTCATTTCCATATGATGAAGGATAAGTCTAAAAGAAATATGATTTGTATAAAATTAAATATTTAAATATAGTTCTGTACCATAATCAATCGAAGATGAAGGATTAATACCAATATAATAAAAAGATTTTGATAACAACTTTTCATTTTTGATTAATTTACAATAAATATATATTTATGGTGTTTGTTAGGAATATAATAAATAAGTAAATGAATACTTTTCTCCTATATTTATATATACAAATAAGCTCAGCAGGACATCTTCTATCCATGAATATATTTTGATTATCTCCTACACCATTAGAAATACACATGAATTAACTTCTAGAAAAAAATTAGTAAATCGACGATGAATACAATAATTAACGTATACAAGAAAGTGTTGAAGACGAAAATATTTTTAACGTTTTTTTTTTTTCTAGATAAAGAATGGCATGTTGATATTGTTGAATTGCCAGAAATTATCGGTTATTTCTATTGGATTATGCCGATGAAAGATAGAAGTTCAAATAGGAAAGAGAAATGTATTCTAAATTGACGGTAATGTTCACAAGCGCTTTCTATTCACTTATTGTATTTAATATGAAAGCTCAATCAAATATATTGAGACATGTAAAATGGATCTAACTACCGTATTTAAGAACTTCATTTTATTCTCAATCGAAAATATTCAACATTATGAAAAATGTTACAATTGTTGACTTTTCCTATTAAACTTCCAAATCATAATACATATATACTTGTCTCCATTAAATGAAATATTAGATAGACTTCTTGTTTTTTTTTCTTCGCAGTAAAACTTGTCTTTCTCAACAAGTAAATTTCTGCTGTTAAACTCATTGAAATGTAAACTTATTTGTTTGGTAATCAATTTGCTATTTATTTGAATAGTTTATTAACTTTTCAGTTGTACCAAGAACAATGTCTTCATTAAAATCTTTTTCATATAAACTCTTTCTTTTTGATTTTATATAATTTGACTACGTATGTTTGTATTTTTTTCGAAACTTCATCTAACATACTGCGATAATGAATATCTTTCCTCCCCCTTTTTTTTATAATGTACAAGCTTTTTTGATTAGTTTTTTTATCAATAAATTTTGTTTGCTTATTGATGTATGAAAAAGTCATATTCGTTATATTCAAAACATACGACTACAAGGCCATTTCATTGATGTATATTACTAAAGAAATCCCCAACAGAATACTTTCTTTTGACTCAAAGCTATGTATTTTATGTAGACTTTAATGAACTATGAATACATTGAAAAGAGTTCCGATTAATAGCTTAGTTACCGTTGAGGTACTATATTTGCTTCGTATTTTCTAGCAGAATGCTGTGATCTTTAACAGGAACATTAAAAAAACTGCGTTTCGAATTTTGACTGGAAAATTTGCACAGTGACAGATCTCAACCAGATTAGTACAAGTGCGTTGTCATTTTATTTGTTCGTTTCCTGAAATAAAAACATAAAATCTGCTAGTATACATGAATAGTGTAAAAGATCAGCTTTTATCATGGTTGTATGTTCGGATAGAAATAACGAAAATATCCGTTACTTCCACAATAAACTATTCTTGATGAATCCTGTGTGTATGGAAAGTTTCCAGTCAAAATTCGGAAATGAGTTATTCTAGTGTTCCTGAGGAGAAAGAAACACGGCATGAACCAAAAATATACTGTACAAAACTAAGAAAATTAGTAACAATCGTTAGATATCAGAGCTTTACTTTTAATCTTATCATTGGAAAATTCTACTATTGATTATGTTTACATTGATTTCTAAAAGCTTCTGACGGTGTCTAATAATTTTCAACGACTTTCAGTCATTATTTCCATCCTTAATCCATTATAATGAGTTCCAATATTATATAGTATAGAAACCAATTCGTTCCTCTGTATGAAAAAAGCAGTAGCTTGGCAGTAGTAAGTTAAGGGCTCAAACTCTTTTCAGTGGATTCATAGTTTATTTTAGGGTTCATTTGATGCATATAATCTCGACTCACAAGCAATTAACCGATTGGAGAAATTCTCTTGTTACATTTCAAACTTGAAACAAAAACAAATAGAAATCTAATCAATGTGAATGAAGAAGTTGTCTCTTTTTTTGCTTTTGGGATAAACACAATATCTTAGAATTCCACGAATAAAATAAGTATTTTACATATAATACGCCCATACGTTCCTTTTTTAACGTCTTCTTCAATGAAACTGATAACAATAGAAAAAGAATATTAGTGAATATATATATATATATTAAAATAAGTTCGATGAAAACTTGAAGTGTATATTAGTCATTGGTTTGAATTATACAGAGTCTATTTCTATTCTTCTTAATACTTTTCACGTCATGTCAAGCTGATGCCTCTCGATTTGTCTGCCTCCTTTTTTTATGGTTTTGGTATAATACATGAAAGTATAGGAGGAAATAAAACGTCACTACTTCACAATCTATATTGGTTCCATACTAAACACAGCTGACTCAAATATTGAATATTGTACAGGATGTGCAAACAAATACGCTAAAAAAACTTAAGAACATTCAGGTATTTACACTTTTTTTTAGAATTATTTATTAATATAGATATCTAGAATATACATTCATCGTTGTCTTTTTGTTCGATCAAAGTTATACTAATAAAATTTGCTTAAAAACATTCATATGTATTCAATTACAATTGTTACTTGTTCTCAATGGTAGTTATCATTTGATATATATATATGTCACAGATTAGTTTCTCTTTTTTATTTTATTTTTTCTTTCAATTTTCTTTTTTGATAAAAATTTAATTAATACCACACAATTTTAGATGTGTGTCATTTGTCTATTAAAAATGATAAAAATCTACTAAGAACAAAAAAAAAAGCGAAACATTCTGTCTCGTAATTCAGGTGGCCTATGTATGCAATTGAAGCGCAACTTTAAAAAATAATGATGATAGACAAGTTTATACACTATAAAAGATGAATGTAATACATATATGAACATAGATTTCGTTTTTATAAACAAAAATTTCAAAAGAACGTATGTATGAATGTATTATTGTATGTATGAATCCGTTTATTTAATCTCAGCTGGTAGGAGAAGAGCTGCATATTTAGAACCTCTTGTTATCAACTGAGATTTCATAAACATGGATCATATCAACAATCATTTATTATAATCAAAGATATAGTCAGTGGCATCTGATTTGAGTATTGCACTTGGTATTGGCTCGATTATTCTATTGACAATACCGGTGTTAATACTCTTATCATACCACAATATATATATATCAAGATAGTATATCAAAATTGTGATTTATTATTTATATATTTTCGTGTATGTCTTATTCGAAAATTGCGAGAAGATTTCAAAATAGATTCTTATTGAAAAATTCTGTATGAGAAAATTTTTATATTAAAAACAAACTAATTCAAATTTACATAGAATTTGATTGCTCACATTGAATGGTATAAACGTTAAAGTAAATAAGATTTCTTCTTATATTGTCTGTTATTTCAACACAAAAACATTTCTAAATTGAAATTGTCATTAAATTAAAAGCAACACCGTTATTTTGATATTAATACGAATCATTTAATTGAAATAACTATGTACCACCGACAAAATTAACGCTACACGTATTTTTGATAGATATTTTCATTAATGGTCAACCACGAAAAATATAGGTTTTTCAGAATTTCTTTTTCGCCTATAGGACTTTGTAGAGCTCGTTTCGCTGATCATTTTGGTAAAAAAAATATTCAAATTTACTCAATAAATAACGGCATTAGAGTCAAAATACTCAAAACTCACGACTATTTGTGACTACTGCTGATTAGTAGGTGATATTTTTGAGTATTCAGAGTCAAGGTCCATTATTTATCGGGTAAATTTGAATATTTTTTTAACCAAAATGATCAGCGAAACAAGCTCTACAAAGTCCTATAGATAAGAAAAAAAATTCTGAAAAACCTATATTTTTCATGGTTGACCATTAATGAAAATATCTATCAAAAATACGTGTTGCGTTAATTTTGTCGGTGGTAGTATGGTCAATAGAGTTTTATGCTAGTCACTTTATTCACTATAAGAAAAAAAGTCGCTATATACAGAAATTTGATATATCCTTCAAGCAAAGGAAAATTTTAAATTTATTATTCTGTTGAATGATTGTTTTTCTTCTAATACTTATTCAAATATTTTATTTGTAAGTAAATGCTTTTTAAATGAAAAATATATGGAAATACAATCTTATAACTTTCATCGAGTATCGACCAGTCAGATAAATTGTCACTAATTTAAAAAAAAACATGTTTTACTTTTGTTTTTCCTAACCATTATCCAGGTTTTATTTTAATATTTTTGCCTATGTTTTTTTTAACATTGCTCATATTGACTCAGTCAGCTTTTCAGAGACTTATTCTATTTAATGACTGTCTGCTTTGTTTTTTTTTAAAGCCTGTTCTCAAAAGAAAAAAAAACACATGTATTGACTAAGTTACTCTCCATAGTTACAAAATAAAGAGAAACAAACAAAATGTTATTACTGTGGTTTCATGTTTGACAATCAAAACCTGAATATGATGTCATACTACTATGACACATAATGTATAAAAATTTGATGTACAGATAAAATTAAAGAATAAAATATGTAATATCTATACAATTGTAAAAGAGCAATAAACGCACTGAATAAGAATATAAATTTTTATACTTGAGATTGTTTTTTTTGATTGTGCCACTATAGATACAAAATGATGGCGAACAACGAACATTTTAATACGACAAACATACATTTTTGTTATGTTAAGAAAAAGTATTGACATTGCACTATCAAACAACTGATTTGAAGAATAGTTTTATGCATAGAAATCATAAATAATTTATCAAATACGTTCTATTGAAAATCAGTAGGCCAAATAAGTATCATTCGCTTTTATGAGTAGCTCTTATGAATGAGATATACTTGGGTTTGAGATCAAAAATTATTAGTGCAGTATCACAACGGATATAAAATTTGCAATCTTTTTTTTCTATAACTGTTATGGATCTTTCTATTGTAATTCTTTTTGTTAATAAATTATAAGACAATATCCTTCTTAAAGATTATTCTCTTTCTGAATAATATTAGTAATTTATTACATGATCGAATTCTTATATTAATTGAATGGAAGCATGAGCATTTATTTCAAAAAATTTAATGTACATAAAAATTCAGAGAAAGTCATGCGCAGTAAGAGAAATATTTATGCCAAGCGACCGAATACTTGTGAACTCAAAATGTTGTTCTATAGGTACTCAAAATCAGGTATGTAAAATACATTAGTTTTCGAGTTTATTTATTCTATTGAATCAGAGCTTCAGGAGAAAAGACCGAACATGCAAATCATGTAATTTGTAACTGCTTACAGATCTACTCATGTGTAGTCAAGCATTTAAAATGTCAGTGAACTATTCTGAAAGAGTCATTCTATTCAAATCGAACTCAACGAACAAATTTTAAATTATATCACACACATGCATAACACAGCTTACTAACTACTAATATTTGTAATAACTATATAAGACATGTTATTATCAAGAAAGAAACATTTATTCATCCACATAAATAACAATATTCTGATGCTTGAAATCTATGTCACTTTTTAGTTCTAGTAATCAAATACAACCATAGAAGAACAAATGATGTTGATATTTTACTTCAATTCAGTGAAATCTTATTTTAATTTACATGTTTTAGGATGAAGTAATTCAAGTGCATATGTATAGTACATAATAGAGCTCAAAAAAAAAGAGAATTTCTTTCATAGCAGGTGGTAATTGTATGACAGCATGAAACCTAATTTAGATAAAAGCTTAGCCTTGTTGCAATAACTTACCAGATCAAATAAACGAAAGAAAAGAAAAAAAAAATTCACAACGTAGGAGGAGAAACAGGAAAAAAATTTTTTTTTTTTCTGCACGGTAACTACGGTATATAAGTATGCATATTTGTGATGCGGTGAAAACATTATCATTACCAGGAGTTTGAAAAGAGAAATACTATTATTAAGATGCAATCGATTATCTTAATATCTTTGGTAAGAATTATTTTTGTCTTAGAAGATTTTTTTATTCTCGATTTGTATTCTCATTGACTTTCTTCTTTTTAAATTTAGTTAATTCTTGCCGTAACAGTATTCTCAATACCACCCGTAAATAATGCTCCATCAAACTCAAAACATGACGTAGCTAGCATGACATCTTCACGTAGAACTACTACTTCAAAAAGTCATGGCACACGTCCACAACAGACAACAACTTTAGAAAAAAAATCGCCAGTGCGAACTACCCACTCGCCTACTCATAGTACTTCGCAAACAACAAAAAGAATTACTGCACGGCCAACTTCTAAAGTTACTACAACACGGCAAACTACTAAAAGACCTATTGTTCGAGGAAAAAGATCTGATATGAAAGCAGGTCAGTTATAATATGAAAGAAAAGTGATTAATAATTTCTCTTTTTTTTATCAATAGGAAAAAAACAGTATCGTCAAAAACGTTTATCTCAATGGGACTGGGCATAATGGCTATACTGTGCATATAAAATATAACAAGAACAATATTTTAACAACTTTTTTTTTTTAATACACTTTTGTATTTTGTTATTATTATGAAATAATCATACTTTTCTTTTTAATCGCTTTTAATTAGAAATCGAAAAGCTACTATTTGTTAAATTTTCTCTTGTAATAAACATATATGGCTGATATAGAAGGTTCGAGATCTTATTCTGCTTGTTATAAACATGAGTATTCTGTATCGAATGAATATATTTGCTTGTAAATGATTTCGATAAAAAAATAAAATAATATTCCTTGAAATATATATTCAAATTGTTCTAGTATAAAACATACGATGTCCAACTATATGATTGATTGGGATATTGAATATATGATAAACACTGCTTTTTTTTCATATTATGTCAATACAGAAAAGTAAAATAGAATCTGTTTGAAAATGGATTGTCGGATTTTGTCAAATAAAGCGAATAGTATTACATGTGTATGTGTAACACAATGCATGTGTCAAATTGAATCTCGCATTTCTTTTTCTTGTAACAATAATTTTTTCTTGATCATGTCAAAAACTCACAAAAAAATTCAAAAAAGATTTTGACATAATTAATGGGAACATGTAACGAAATTAAGCCATTTATCAGTAACTAATAATTTATTACCATAATTTGCAGTTCTTTTGACACATGAAAATTATTCTATAAAGAAAAAAGAAAGGACTTTTATTTGATCAATATAACCTTCGCATTTGACATTTTTGATTTTAATATTCAAAATTTAAGGAAGAGGTCATAAAAACTTTCAAAAGTTGTAAGTGTAATTTCTGCAAAATTAACATATGAAACATAATATAGCTACAGTTATTGTTAATCAAAGGAAAATTGCTTAATCTATCTATGTTGAGACATATTTCTTCATCATCTTTTTACTTGAATCTCAAGAATTGCAATCAAGAAGTATTTCATATATTATAACGAGACGTTATCAATATACGTTCTTTGGTCGTATATCAACAATGTCTGACGTGGTTTGTGATGGTTTCTGTCTAGTGTCTGTCACTGTTAGGTATGAATGATTCCGACAGCAAATGAACCTTGAATCTGTCGAATCCCATTTCAAGTTACAAGAACATTGCAATTGGAAGCATTTTCATCAAAGGTAATAAAAAGGTTTGGTGATCTTCTTACAAAAGGTTCAATTACTGGTTCATAAATTCATTTAAACACTATTTAAAAAAAAAGTGATATTTCTTCTAGAAAAAAGATACATTTCAATCGAACGGTACATATGTATTAATTTACAATTACTTTTTTCAGTCACGCTTGCAAAAGTTTTAAAAAAACTATTTATTATGAAAATTTGGTTGATCATATGCTTGTTTGTGACTAATAATATTACTGTCATCATCCCAAAGATCCTAACCTTGTAATTATTGTTCCTTCTTAATTCACTGCTGCATGTAAATGCTGATGTTGTTGCTTCTGATGATGTTGTACTTCTTGTTTGACAAGAGCAATTTCGTTACGATGCCAATTCTAAAACAAGCCGATTTTGTCCTTGTCTAGTCATAATCTATAATGGTCTTTGACTAGAAGTCCGAAAGTCTACTCTTATACTTCAGCATTTCTTTAAGATCGTTTTTCACAAAAAACATTATCTAAAATCGATTCATCTTTATTTCCAAAGTCTATCAAGAAAATATAAAGAAAGTTATACTACAAAAATATTTCTCGAATGATAAATAAATATATTTCAATTAGAGTCTTATATTCTCTGTATCAATTCGAGCTGCAATTTTATTTTTATTCCATTCTGCCCATTCTTCTGATGACAAATCATCGGGTTCAGTTTCAGGTTCTGGTACCCATCCTCGTCGTTGTGCTATTTCAAATAGAGTAAAGACAAATGCTAACATAGCATAAGCGACAGTGAATTGCCATCCGTCATCGGTTGTTTGATAAAGAACTCCTACAGTTGATGCATGTATTAAACCAAAAAAAGACAAAAGGCCAGCAAGTATCGACCAAATAGCAGCTCGAATAAATTTTCGATCAATCATATATATCATAATAGCTGTAATAAAAATACATTGTAGAAGACTACCACCAGCAAAATTGTTAAGACCACGATAAGAAAAGTCTGTTATATGTGATGTAACGTTTTCTGCAAAACCGACACTAGATATTGTAAAACTAGAATAAGCAGATGCAACACCATTGATTATAGTCGTTCGTGACCAATCAGCTATGACAGGCATGATACCGAGAAGAAAAGCTGGATAATGACGTGGTGGTGTAATAGCAAGAGTTTCAGCACAAATAAAAAGACCAATAAAGATCTATAATTTTTTTTTAAATATACCAATAATTTGATTATTTATTCTATTACTTCCATCGAAAATCTACCAGAATTATATGAAATGAGTGGGAAACATTATTGTCATTGAAAAAAAACAGTATTTTTTTTTGTATTTCATAATATCAATGATGGAATGTTTACTTTTTTGAACTATTAATTAATATAGAAAAATACTGTTTATAGCTGAAGAATTGAATTTGATTCAAAAATCTTGAAAATTTTTAGACTCTTCAATCATATTTCATAATTGTCTATCAGATATGCAAGGAATCCGAACGTTTGGATTCGGTTTTGAATACGTTTATTTTCAGTTAATTAATAAAAGGAACTAGAGGTAGATTAAAAGAAAGGATTTCAGGCTTAGCTAGAATAGATCTACATACAGTAGAATAAATGATTGAAAAACCAAAGGTCTACGGGCATTCTAAAAGGCATCAACAATGCTAAGAAATACTCGAACTAGACGGAACCTTAATGTGCTTTGATAATTGCTCATATACTTCGCGAAACATCTGTGCAATTACTTGAATACGCGTCACTGTCTGAACTGATTGGACACTCTCCGAACTTGAAAATCAAGCGAAAGTTCAGATTCACACTGCCATAAAAAATTTATCGTTTAAATTTATGTGTACAAGAATAAAACTATTAATCAGCAACTTCATAAAAAAACAAGTCTCGTGACATGTCATGTATCGAATTTCTTCATTTGAAGTGTCTTAAGTTACACTATCACGTCACTCTTTTTCATAGAACTTTTTAAAGATATATTTAATAGGTCATGTCACTTACAATAACTGGATTCACAGCAACAACAGCAATAATTCTAACAAAAAGACCAATGATACCAAAAAAACATAATGGAACATAAATAAGACAGTTAATTACAGAATAAGCTTGTCTTGCGCCCATTTTTTTATATGCTGGATGACCAATATATGCTAAATAGTAACAAATGAAAAAGTTATTTAAAATTTGCAAATCAATGTATAAACATATACAAGATAACTTACTTGTCATACCAAGAAAAGATCCAAAAAAACTTGCAATTATAGTTCCAATACCATCAGCAAACATTGATTCACGAGTTGGATAGAAATCTCCAGCTCTTTTTGCTGATTCAACACATTGTATAGTACCAATAGCGATTGAAATAGCTGTTGGAATTGTTGTTGATAAAAATGGACCGATTCGATTTATATGTGTAAATATAGCTTTAACCGTAAATGCTGGTGCATAAGGTTTGACCACAAGACTTGCATTACGTACATCTTCAGCTTTATTGAGTGATGTTGCCCAACCAAGAGCAGTACCAATAATTAGAGCTATAAACGCTATAGGGAATGGACCAACTTTAACTAAACGAAAGAGAAAAAAAACAAAATGAATAAATATCCATAGATTTTTTTTGTAATAATCACTTACTTCCACTAAAATAACCAATCATAACAATGGCAAATGGAAGAAAAGATACAATGGGTGAAGCAGCTATAGGTAAATATTGATTTAATGCTAAATAAGTAAATCCAACTGCAGCAAGAGATGAAAGTAGTGCAACACCAGGTATATTACGTCGAATAAATTCACCAAAAAGACATAACAAAAGAATAATGATACCAGTTATAAAATTACTTGCTAATGCAACATACAAAGCAAGTTCTTGACATGAACGTTTATCAGAACTGTTATTTTCTCGTATACAACCATTATAAACAGGAAATATAATACCAAAGACAAATGCAACTAATAATTATTCAAAAATATAAATACAAAAAAAAGAACTAAAATTAAATTACACGCTCCTGGTGTGTTAATTCCATACGGCATAGCACATATGTCATTTCGTTTTTCTATGTAGGCTAGTTTTCGAGCCATATAAACATAGTAGAAGTTACCCCATACCATAGCTAATGCCACTCTAACAAAAAAAAAAATAAAGAAATCATAAGATCATTTCAATTTTATTAATGATATTCACCCTGGTACAATTTTTCCAAAAACAATATCACTATCAAGAACAGATGAAAGACTAAGGATAATTGTCAATAATGTCGCCATATTATCAATAAATAAAGCAACTAAACCATCAATATCTCCTTTTCTAAATATAGGATATGTTGGATTTCGTCGGAAAGCATTTCGCCATAGGTCAGGATGAAATGTACATAATTCACGTATTTCTTTCTTCAATGCATGCCAATTTCGTTCAAAAACAAAACGGATTTTATCCCTTTTACTCGATAAGATAATATTGTTTTCTGATGGATCATGTAGCGACATTTTACGTTCAATGGATCAACGATTTGTAGATATAAACATATGTAAAATAAGTACACACTGAAAATAAATATATACCTTTTGTATTACGATGAAAAAAAAATACAATTAAGCTGTACTTTTTCATTTGAGTTACTCTTTCATCTTCTCTTACAAATATAAAGGTTATTTTGATAATAAATGTTTCTGTTGAAGACTATTCTGTTTGTGTTTCAATGCAGAAAATGTAAAACTCTATTGGACAAAAATAATGATAGTATTATCTTTTACAAAAAAAAATGATTGCCAAGTTATATTGTTCTCATAAGAAGTCATAACGTATTAGTTTATCATGAAAAACAATATTTCAACTGATTTTTTCAGTAAGAAACGATCAGAAAAAGAAATGACGAAATACTTCATTACTCTCTATTTCAATTAATACATAAATTCGAATTGGAAAGACGCAAAATCATAAAAAGATTAATGATTGTATATATATATTGCTCCTACCGATTTTTTTTTAATTTAAAATATTGTTTATACCATTGTTTCTTCGATTAATAATAGTTTTGATCAAATCGAGAATGCTAATCAAAACCATCTATGATTAAAAAAATGATGCTTTCGACGCACCTGTCTTGATGATTAATGTTGCAAATGGGACAATTTGTATGTCGCCATCAGCATATTTTTTTTCTGATGACTTTCTTATCAAACTCATTAAAGCAATCAGTGCATCAATTTTGTCTTTCGCTTTTTCTGTATTTGCGTCACTCAATGCAAAAAATTATGTAAATGTGTTTAATATTTGATAGTGTCAGCTCAGATTGAAAATATTTTCTATAGAAAACGAAACATTTATCATATAACATTTGTGCTGTCATTTAGCATCAGATTTATTTAGAAGAATAACTATTTATTGTATACCATCATTACATAAATATTAAATTAGTGAAGAGACTGTTTCTGCTCAATTCACAGTCTTTTTTGAGTAAGCATAATAATGTCTCATGTAAAGAAAGACGAAGTTCACCTTTTATTTTTGAATGTAATTATAAAATGTCTAATATAGAACTGATGATGAAAATGCAATACTTATCATTAATATGCTAAGCTCTTTTTCATTTACTTTTGTTATGATTATTTGTTTTTTTGTAAATATATCTGCAGAAACAAATTCATAGTATTTTGCAAACATTCTTTTATTCTTTTTATATGAATTGAAAAAGATTGAATCACCGACAGGAAAGGTGACATGAAAAAAATAAAGCATTTTTACACAGTCATCGAAAACATAATTAATATTTTTCCAATCAAAATATTTTCTATTTATATAATGAAACTATACTTTGCTGATTTATCTAAAATAAGGAGCTACTCCCACCTCCTCCCAAAAAAAACAAAAGTCAGTTTTGGTCAAATTTATCAGTTTCTTTTTGCAATTTATTACTCATTACATAGAGCAAAGTGTCTACTCTAGAATGCAATATAGTTTATCAAATAAGTTTTTCTGAATCTGCACACGAAAAAAATAATTTTTTTTACTAAAAACTTCGATTCTTAGAGTCTTTCAAGCTTCTCTGTTAACTTTTGGCAGTAATGAACATGGGTATTATGCATTGTTAAAAATAATAAGTGAATACAACGCTTGAACATGGATAGAAGGGCATGAAACTACTAGATATGGATTCATAATTAAATTTATGTTGGCAGAGAATATAACTAAAAATTTTTCACTATTATTTTAATTATGTAAAATAGACTTTAAGTAACTGTTTACTCTATTTGTTTTTAATACACTTTTATTTATCATATTGTCAATCATAACGAGTACAATTATATTTTGAAGTGTTTTTGGATAACTTAAAAATATTTCTTCTACATAATGTATAGATTGTCAATTAAAATGAGTTCAGAGGATTTTGATATCTAACGACAGATTAAAATGCCCCTATGTAACCAGAAAAAGTTCTCTTGTATGTATGAATATGCATTCCTCTGATTCGTTCTAATCGATGATTCATGACAAATTGCTCGAAAATTCTTTTTATATCAGTTTAGAGAGCAGAAAATCTTGAATTCGATTATTGAGCTTTATTTTGCGTTTTTCTGACAATAAATTTTTTTTCATTTTGATGTTTTCATGCGTTCTGATTTTTCGAATTTCCTTTCATGTGTGCAAACAGCTAACTGTTGTGGATCTACACGCCTTCCAGAAACATAAATTGAAAAAAAAATCGAAAAAAACAGGCCCTGTTAAGTTGTAGCAACTGATGCGGATGTAGGAGTGCTATATATGATGTTGGGTTTCTATATGTTGGGTACGGTGTGGAATGTAGATATGATGCTGTGATTGTGAGTGTGTAGGTATGAGCATGGGAGTGTGATCGGTTGAATAAATGAACAGAAGCACCATAGTGCTTGCATACCAACAGCGACACTCAGACCCACAATCATACATATATGTGATATTAATATCGAACAGGTGTGCAAAGTAATATATTATTCAGAAAGAGCTGAATACTTAGTCGAATGTTCAGCAAGCGTTACATGTGTTTAGGGTCGGATGTTAGACTGTTTATTAACATTGAAAAAGAAAGACTTTAATTAAAAGGTTCTAGTGTAATTTCTTGACGGTATAATATCTAAAAGTGTCTTCAAATTTGTTTCTTAAAATTTAAAATAGTTTTTATATCTAATGGACATGCAAAATAAACTAATAATATTATATCTATAATCTTGTCTACCATGTTATTTCTTAGCAGACTTTGAAAAGTACATGATGGATGTGATCAATTATGGAAAACTTGAAATACATATTTTTTCTTCATACTGTTCCAATTTTGAGCATCTTCATAGCCATCGGGTTTCAAGCACTCGAAAACTATCCTATCTGGTACTCATGTTCGATTCATCGAAGATTCAAGTACTCGACGAGAGCAAATCTATCGAAAGTATAGTACCGACTCTTCGGGCATATTTCAACTACTCGAAATTTATCGAAACTCTAACTGCTGAAGAAAAAGAGGCATGATGGAAAAATACCCTCGAGTGTTTCAGTGGAAGCAAACCTAGCAAAGTAATAGTTGCAACTGCTGAGTGTAATTTTTATCACATAAGTCTGCTCGAAAATACGATTTTGAAATATCTTTAACTTTTCTTTCAACGACTCTGGTAGAATTACTTATATTCGAAATATATTTCATCTTGATTTCATAATTTTTCTAAGAAATATTTAACATCAACTGATGAAGACTAATGTCGAAATTTGTCAGCCTTCTTGACGAAGACACAGTTATAACAAATAGTTTGCGTTTGGAACTTTTGAAAAAATTTTGAAATATTGCTATTATTCTTTATCAGACAAATCAATTGATTGTCTATGGGTGTGAGTGTGACCTAGAGATTCAGCATGGATGACCTGCAATCAGACTCTTCATTATTGATTATTTTTCAGTGATTCATGGCTAGAGCTAGAGTATGACATAGTATCAGACGTTCTGTTAAAACTTGAATGGCTAAAAAAACTATCTAACGAGTCTTTTATAGCTTCCTATATTTCATAAACTGTTATATGAAAGAATATGTAATATTCTTGTATATGAATGTATGTGATATAAGCCATATGATACATAAGTGTTAAATAGTTAGTTGAAAGGATATTTTATATCTTGAATAACTAAACCTGATTAGCGAAACTAGTATTTTTAAGAATACAAGGAAAATCTTGTTTCATGTTTACGCTAGAACAGAAATAGTGTTAAATTTCGAATTACTTCGTATTTATCATTCGCTCATACAGTGAACATATAGTACAGATAGACAAAAAATGTAAATATGCAACATATTTTCTTTTTTTTTCTCTTTAACATTCGGTCTTTTAAGTCTTCATATTTGAAGGCTCATAGCATGAAAATAAAAGAAATCATTATTCTTCGAGAAAACTAAATATAAATTAAAAGAAATAATAAATGATGTAAACGTCTTTATAAAATGTCTCACTTTGTTCGATCATATTGCCAACTCCTAAACCAATTAAATTTTCTTTATGTATGATAGAGTAATATTTGAACTACAAATTTTGTACGAGACATATTTTTCCAGAATGTGTCTTAGTAGGAAGCGACAAAAACCCAACACGTCTCCAAATTTCTTGCAACCTCACCATCGTGTAACATCATTTTTCTATTTTTCGTTAAATTTTTTTTATCAGAAGTGAAATGAAAAAATATGTTTAATCATAATTTTCATAGCGTAAAGAGTGGTCTTTTCACTGATAGACTGAAGTTAAATTAACTCTTGATTTTTATAACAAAATATAGTTATTTCTAAAGAAGAATGTCTAGTTTGGTCGCCTTTACTATGTATATAATACACAACCGGTTGCCTGGTTTCTGGAGATCGTGGCTGATGTCATTCCAAACTGATCGTTGTTGCAAAAGTCTATTTTACAAAAAATTTAAATTTACAAATTTGTTTTTTTTTTGAATAAAGAGTCATGAACAGATCTATAAACTGTTATCAAAGCTGGTACCGACTGAGCTTTTGATGTGGTACATTTTGGTGAATATTTTTATTAGAATTCAGTTCATATAGCTCAAAATAATTGAGAAATAGAAACTTTTCAAGTTACAAAAACTTTTTAAGAGTTAGGCGCTTGTTTTGGCTTTTCCTTCTTTTTAGATTCATTCCGAAAATATATGTCTCGTATAAAATTTGTAGTTCAGATATAACTCTTTCTAACAAAAAAGAGATATCATCAGTTTAGAAGTTGGCAATATGTTGTAAGAGAAATTTTGACATTTTTCCAACGACTTTTGCACCAAACATTATTTCAAACAATATGCAAGTTTACGTAAATATTCGATTGGATCTATTAATGGTCAAATAATTAATATATTTGATGGAAATTGTTTATAATTCTGTATAATTTCACACATGCTTACTTTTGCGTGATGTAACTGTTGATATCCTATCTATATTATATTGAACATTATATGTAACAAAAACATCCATTTCATAACTATTAAGTATTTGTACAAGAAGAAGGAAAAGATAAGCGTTCAAAAGTTTTCGTTTTACTTTTTTTTTCCTCTTATTACTCGTTTCTTGTCGAGCGAAAAACTATATATTAATCAACAAAAAATTTATATACGTTATCAGATATTTGAAAATATATATTTATTTGGTGTCATAGGATTGTTTTTTATTATTACTAATAATATTATCACCATTCATTTTATTCTGTCAATCAATGTCACGTATAGACAATTGTCATCAAAACAAATTCAATGAATTAGTTTTCATGTGAAACAGATTTTAGTTTAAGATTAAGATGAACGATTAATTTAGATCTATAAAAATATTCATATTATAAAATGATGATAACAAAATATTTTAATATTTTAAACCGATCAGTTTTTATACGTTTGTTCTCTCAAGATGAATATCTAACGAAATTTTTCTAGTTGATTAACGTGAGATTTTAAGTAGTGATGCTTTATATTATAAAGAAAAACAAAATAAAATAATTTTCTGTTGATATTTTTTATTATCGATTCTGAATATTCATTATCTATTATTTTCATCATCATCAAGCATTCAATTTGAAATAATTGTATTTTAAAATAAAATTTTTGATATGATGTGCAATAATAATTTAAATTTCATAAGATTGTGGAATGAGTCATTTTATTTTAAATAGTTATTGTTTTCAAAGTTAGAATCTATTAATAAAAGTTAAGTCTATTTAGCTTTAACTGCTGTTTGATATCGATGACGGCGATATTTTTGATATTTTGCCTTAATAGCATCAATATCTTGACCATTACCAAGTACGAAATTTCGATAAATATATAAGACAATATCATTATTGGATACAGAAGCCAGGCGAGGATCGGCACGCATTATTTTATAAAGCTCATAAAGTTGTTGATTGCTAATTGCTGATTTGTTTTCATTGACATCATTTGATGTTTCAAGCGATGGATTAGCTTGAACAATAACGGCGATATATAGAACAAAACCAATAATGCTGATATTAAGCAAGGCAACCATGATGTATATAAGAATTAATTAATACAGATTAGTTTATCTTAAAAATAACCATAAAAAAAAATATTAATTTTGAAAAAATAGATTCTAAATAGTAATAACAACGTATGATCGAAAAGATTTTAGATAAAATATTTGCTCACTGTTGAATCTTTAGTGAGCTATGTATGAAGAGTTAAAAATTATACGTTTGAACCAAGATTTGATGCTATTTTCGAATAGAAAGTTAGAAAATTTGTCTAAGTATTTGTTTCAGAGTCATGAAATAGCCTTGGGAAATCTAAAAAATTAGTTTACACAGAGTATGTAGGTAAATGTTTCAGAATGAACATGCTTATTCATTTTGGCTTGCTTGAAAACATTTCAGACAAACTAAAAACTAGAGGTGACGACTAGAATTTGAATATGAGCTTAAAAATGTTGTGCCTATTATTTATTGTTCAAAGGTAGTGAAGAGAATTTTGAAAGACTCTAAAAATTATTTCTAATGGAAAGGCAACAGATTTTTGTTTACCCTATAAATTCCTCTTTCGAATATTCTAAAAATTGTCAAAGTCGGTAACTTTTAGGGTGAACACATCTCTATAGAATATGATATTGAATTTTCAAAAACGTTTATTCAATGAAAAATAAAAATTGAGATATCTCGTTGAAAGACAAAAAATAGAATGTCAAATAGTGTATTCTATAGATTAACTTCTGATCTACAAGCTGACACATAACTAGAGAGCCTAACTTTTAGTCTCGTATTGTATCAGTGAAAATACAAAAATTATTCATTCTAACTAATTGTTAGAGCTTTTCAAAAGATTTTATTTCACTACTCTTAACCGAAAATTGAGACAAAACTTCTTAATCTACATTCAAAAAGAGCACAACATTTGGTTTTTTATTCATAGTTATTATTGATTCGTCGGGAATATTTTCTAGTGACTCAAAAGTGAACATACATGTTGTCTATAAGCTTTTCTATCACTTATTATACATTAGATAATCTTATTATACAGTTTTAGCATATTAACTATTAAAATAATAATGTTATTGTTTTATCAAAATGACTCTTTTTTCATCATTATGTATTCAAATCAAACAAAATCTAATATATCTTACTAGGTGAGTACTCAAAGAATGACTGACCTTAATCTATATGTATCAAGAGAAGTAGTTATTAGAAAATGAAAATGTATTTCTATAAAACAACATACTATCTGAGATTTTATGAACACTCGATTTGCATTATATATGTGTAAAAAGAATCGAAAAAAAGAAAAGAAATCTTCGGATTTATTAAAATGACATAAAGAGCTTTTTAGATTTTATTAATATATCTACTTAATAGTTAATAAAAAAAAAAAGACAATCATGTATTATCTAAGTAAAAAACATATCTATAAAAAATAGACTATGCTTGCTCATCATCGCGTGATTTTGATAAGATTTCTTTTTTTTTTTTCTTGTTTCTTTTTATTTTTTTACACTTGTCAATCGAAACTAAGTATAAGACACTTCAAACTTCTATATCTGTAATACACTCAATACGAAAGAACATGCAAGCATGTTAGCATCCGTCTTCATATTTCCTTTTATAATTCTTTTTCTTTGTGTTGTTCTTCTCATCTTGTCTATCGATTTCCGAGCAAAATACTCATATTATATTAAAAAGAAGATATAGACTTTCGTATTTGTCGTCAACGCTCTTGTCATAATCAAATTCTATCTATACTAATAAAACTATCAAAAATAGTATAGGAAATGAACATGCAAACGAATGACAATAAAAATACTAAATATGCGCTTTTATTTTATTATCAAATAATTTTTAAGAATTATTCTGACAGAATCATTGCAATCAATGATATAAAGAAATGTGATGTGCCTAGACGATCACTTCCGCTTTTATTCTTATCTTTTGTTAATGTCGTCAGTAAATAAGCGAGTTTGCTTTCTGATGCTCAAATTGATAATCCCATACTTGACAAAACACAATAATCAATGAAAACATATTCGATTCTGTACTCTTACTTCTTATATATAACTATTTTTATTTAGAACAACATGGTTCATATGATAACATTTTTTTTTCTTATTACTCCTTGCCGATTTACACCTGATTTTGTATGACGCATATAGCACGATAGGTTAAAGACGTGTAATTTTTCGCTTACTCATAGACAAAACAAAGTGAGAAAAGTATAAGAGTCTGACGGCTAATGAATAACCAAGTTGGTTCATTTCGATTTCAATTCTTTTAATATCTTTGAATCTGAGATCTTTAGAACATGTAAGATTTCAATTCTTAATTTTAACTAGGGTTAAAATTGAAAATATTATCTACCTACCTACCTACCTATCACAGGTAATTGGTCGTTGTTGAAAAAGAAATAGTTATTATTATGAAGGAAAAAAATAGGTTTAATGCTATCGAAGAATAATATACTTTTTTGTATAGAGTTCTCTATTTCTAATGTAGTCATGGTTTTTATTTAAAAAAACAAATCATAATACTCTCAAAGAATTAGAAAAGTAAAGAAAAAAAACTCTTAATTAATTGCTTAGTAGATCTTTAGACGGTATAGAAAAGATTGTATAGTATGAGTATTTACTTTTGATAGAATATAAATATATATATATCGTAGACCCATCTAGGATTAACCTAATCCAATCTTGGATTCGCCTAGTTCAAATGAGGCCAATCCAAAATTGGTCTAGGCAAAACAAGGATTGAACTAAGCCAATTTAATATTGATCTGGTCTGAGATTGGCCTATGACATAAATATAGCCGTGTTCAATCAGTCTGATTCTAAAATGCTTATCTGCTTGTATAGCTTCAGCCACATATAAAAAAAATGTGATTTTTTTATTAGTTACAGTGCATATATAATGCTAATGATTTGCTATTGTTTGAGCTCTATGCCTCATTAAGACTGAGTGTTGTCAAGTGTTTCCTTATAATTACTTTGTTAAATGTATTTTGCATTTAATCTGTTAACATACATCAGTTCTTACTAAGAAAATTACAACAGCATGAATTTACAGTAAACAAGTCTTATTTTCAAATAGTTAAATTAGAAGAGTACAGACAACTTATACTATTTTGGGTGGTGCTTATAGAGAAGCTATTAAGAATATTTTTAAGATGACGAAGATTGCACAGATTTTTTCCGTTTTATGTAATCTGACCTTGAGTAAACATCCTGTTCATAAGTATCCATCATAATAAATTAGTTGTATTTCTTCATTAACTATTTGATAATAAAACTTTGTTGCTGATAAGTCATGCTGTTGGAATATTCTTAGTAAGAATTGGTGTATGTTTACAAAATTCATGCAAAATTCATGTTAAAAAATAGATATAAGGATATACTTGACAACTCTTGGTCTTGGTGAGACGTAGAGCTCAAACAATAATAGATCAATAGCATTATATAGAGTATCGTAAAATCATAGAACTCTGCATACATTCATAGAAGAATATTTATTTCATTGTGAGAAACTATTGTTATTGAGCTATTGATTACTTGTTTTGATAAACATTGTTGTCTACTATCGCTGGTGATTGTCGATTCTCTTTGCCAATTCTTCCATAGATGTTTATATGACAAAAATAAAAAAAACTTTTATTTTTATCCAGTTAACATCAATGGAAAAATAGACAAAGAGAATCGGTAATGACAGAAGACAAAAGACAATTATGCTCATTTAAACAGGTAATCATTAGTTCAATTATGCTAGTTTTTCACAATGAAATAAATACTATTTTACGAATGTATGCGATAGTCCTATAATTTAGCGGTACCCTATATATGCATTATAACTAGTAAAAAAATCACAATTTTCTGAGTTGTGACTGAAAATACACATGCAAATAAGTATTAGGATACTGAGACGGTTGAACACGTACATATATAAGAACTTATCATATTGAAACACATTTTGAAAAGTATCTATTAAGTATATAATTCGTTCTGTGTACATGTGACTATTTCTATATTTAAAATGAATACAATTTATCGTCGAACTGTTCATATCTAGTAAACATGAAACTTTTCGTGACTAATAATACGAGTTGCTAGCAAATATTTATTCTGTTGTTCTCAATGATTATCTTTAATTATATAAGGTCATTTTGTAGATTGCATGAAACTTTATATATATATATATTCCAATTGAAACGTTCATAATATGTTGTTGTCATTTTTTCTAGCTAAATGAGTTAATAGATATTTATTTTCATCATCATGCAAATACTATAATATTGTTATGAATATATTGCTAAGTTACATTATTATTTATTTATAGCTTTGCCAGAATAATATTTTTGATAATTAAATCTATTTGATATGCTAATCTTAACATCGTTTGCATATATAAATACAAAAATAAAATGATATCAACCTTGAACACTCATTCAATTATACATATTTTTCTCAACTTTCGAATCTTTACTATTTTTGTTTTTATCGTTTTCAATTATAATATCAAAAAAAACAGTTCTAAAAATCAATTTTGGGTTACAAATAACTAAATGATATGAAATTTTTCAGCTAGACACCATTATATTCTCTTGAGACATTTATCAGATAAGGATAAAATATAGTCAATTTGATAGTTCAAAAATTTTGTTTCAATTTTTACTTCATACAATTTAGTTTTTGTTTTATTTGAAAAAGTATGCTCGACAATAGTGCATGACAGAATCATTTTCTTTTTAATATTTATTTCTTCGTTGGAGTTTGACAGTGACAAATCCAGTACTGCAAAAAAAAATGTCATCTATTTTTTGAGATGTTTTTTGTCATACTTAACTTTTCACTCTTAGGATCCAATAAAAAGGTAAGCATCTATTAAAAAAAAAAGGACTCTGCTATGCCTTGCACTCTAACATACTCTTTCAGATAACAGAATAATAAAATATATTAAATAAAGGTTCGCAGAGAAGTTTCTATTATGAAATGGCTATTTTTGACTCTTGTTTTATGAATATCTAATGAAAACATTATGATATGGAGATGAAGACTTTATATGATTTGATTGTTTTTGACCTGAAAGAGATTTTGAGAGTGAAAAACTTAAGATTAATAGTATTTAGATAATGAGTGAGGAAGTATTTTTGTTTGAAAACAGATTCTAAGAAAATAATTTGTTTTGTAATTTGGTTAAAATAATTTCAAAATTTCAAATAAATTTATAATAAAGTTAACTGAGAATCACTTATTCGTATACAATTTTCATTTGATGTTCATTATCAACTGAATCATTCAGCGATCTCATATTTGATTTTTAATTGTAACCAAATTCTTTCTTATATAATTTCTTTAGACTCTATTGATTAACTAGTTATTTTTTCATCGAATGACATAGTAAAATACTCTCATCAATGTGTTATTAATTCAGAAATATTTCGAAAATTCTAAACATCTTGTTGAATAATTATGAGATTATTCACTTTGTGTTTGAGTATATTTTTTTGATTATGGTTAAAACTTTTTTCAAGTTGTATCTTTGATTATATAATTTTATGTTGTTGACCTTTTTTTTTTTCTTAAATCTATCGACTTCAAGGACGATTCTATTGAGCAATGTATGTAAATTTACTATCCAACGTTGACTTTTAATCAAATTTTTAATCGTGCCTGTCAAAATGAATCATATCGTTGTTTTACAACCATCTTATTAAAACTTTTTTTTTTATGCAGTCAAAATGGCTGTATCTGTGCCAATATTAATTCTATTTATCTTTTGATAGATATCGAATGGTAGCAAAGAAAAAGAAAAGAGACTATTTGATGAAAAAATGTTTGGTCCTTGAAAATATATGGATATTTTTGATAAAACCACAATAATGAGTCTTTCACATCATCAATCTGATAGGTAATCAATGTGCAAATATGATCATTAAAAACGAATGCTTTTTTTTCTGCATATACATCAAAAGTTTTGAGTAGAGATTGAATCTTAATAAGTCTATGCAAAACGGAGAACATTCAAGAAATTCTCATAAAAAGCAAAAGAGATGTGATATATTATATGAAAGTTTTTACACATAGATTTCAACCTTGAATATGAAGTAGAAGAAAAAAACCTATTTAATAAATATATATATGTGTGTGTGTGTTTTTATATAAAAATTATTATATATATATATATATATGCTTTGTTATCAAGAGAATAAATGTAAATTACGTAAAAGATGATAAAATTATATAATTTTCTTCCGATAGATTAAAATCAATAAGTAATTATTCACGTGTATTTAGATATTCATCAATAATTTTACTTGATGAATAATAATTTGTTTTTTTTTGATTGCATTATTTATTACAATAAATATTTATCAAGAGTTAAACATTAATTTAAAATATTTTCTTTTCTATGAAATTAAGATCATCACATGATACTCATTATTTGAATTGTACAAGTGTATTAATATTCGGATTATAAACATATATTTATAAAGATTTAATCAAGCGAAAACAATAATAAATTTTCTCCTCGATCGATAAGAATGTTACTTTTATTCTATTGATTACGCTCATCGATTTACTTTTCAATCTTTATTTTAATAATTTCAAAAGAAAAAAAAATACGCATAAATTAAATATCTAATATATGTAGTTCACATGAATTAATTAATTGAATATAGGTGATCAAAGATATATAACAAAATAATAAGTTATATTTTAATATATAATTTCTTTTTTTTTAAACTCATACACAGACTTACAAAAACGTTTTTTCAAATTATCAGACTATATTCTGCTTGAAATAAATTCATGAAACCTTTTATGAACGTCATTCAACTAAATTTCATATTCATCACAACTTATGTCAATATTAGCTATTTATAAGGATTGTATATGAACGTATATAACACATCGATATATTCTTTTTCTATATAGATCTTTTCATCAAATAAAGCAGAGAAATTTCTCATCAGTAGTTTCTTTTTTTTTTTTATTTTCTTTTTGCATATTCTATTACGCGACGTGCATTGAACAACAAATCAAAGAATTTCTCATCAGTATTTCATTGTCTGAGAAAAAAAAAGCATGTTTGTCATTTGATTGAAGTATGTATACGTGTACTCTCTTCATCTTGCTCGTCAGTCACATCAACTACTATCACACAATCTAGAAAGATATACTATGAAATTCTCTTGTTCATCAAAAAAGCCAACAACAATCAATGTTGATTTATTCTTTGTCTATGTCTCTCTTTTTTTTTTCTTTATGTCATTCATTTTTTTTTTGTTTCTTTTGCGGTTTTTTCTCTTTTTTTCTTTTCTATATCTCGTTCTTTTTCTGTCGACGCTACTACTCAAATTACTTTTCGCTCTCGCGCTTTGCTTTCTCTTTCGAAAACATTCAGCACATACTCCATTATTAACTACCCAAACTGTTCTATAAGTTCGTGTATCGTGCATTGGAACTTCAGCTCATTTGCACTGTGAACAGGCAAACAAACTATACATTGGAAAAATAAATCTATGCGCATAGTACAATTGTTCTTTTTCTCATAACATTCCTCGATTTGGTCGAACGCATAACATAATATGAAACAATCTTATTAACATTTCTTTTTTTCTTTATCTACTACGTTATTATTTTGTCACATCCAAGAGACAGCCATCATTAGCAACTGTAACAAAATATACATTATTAAACGAATGACAATAACAACAACAATAAGAACAGTGTAATTACATCCAAATCAATAATAACAATGGGCGTTGACACTTGTTATCCGTGTGCTAAATATCTTCTCTTAGTTCTTAACCTCATTTTTTGGGTATGTAAATATTACATGTATATATTAAAACCAAATAGATATGAATGTAGAGTATTAGCAGATGTAGCAACAGATTTATTTCTCATGTAACAAAGAAAAAACCTGATTGAGCCGCAAACGTTTTTTTTTTTCTTTTAACAAGAAAAAAAGAACTGTTATTCATTCATATTCAAGTTGTGAACTACTTAACAACTCTTAATTTTGAATAAAACGTAAAGGAAAAAAAAAAGTATTATTCTTTCTCTAGATAGAGAAACTATTGACATTTATGAATAAAGATAACTATTGAGAAACAGATTATTGAACAATGACATGATAAAAAATTAATTTGGTTTCGAAATTCTTCATTAATACTCTCTAATCCTTAAATATACTTACTACATGTCTTTTTATCTTTTGTTTTTCTTTGTCATCTATCTAGTTAAGTGGTGCTGCACTGATAGTTCTTGGTAGTTTATTCTTATTACGTCCTGAAGTACAGCATATTATTCATCTATTCAATTTTACTGCATTACCGTTGTCATCAATTGAAATATCAGCTATTTTTATTATCTTTGTTGGTATCATTATCTTTCTTATTGGAATTTTCGGATTGTGTGGTGCAAAATATGAATCACGCACTTGTCTCATACTTGTAAGTTATAATTGTCATATAATAATGACAAATAAACGAAAAAGTTTATGTTTTTTTTTTTTGTAGTATATTGTTTTGGTAACATGTGTTCTTTTGACGGAATTAGCCTTATTTACATATATAGCCATGTATCATGACCAATGGGAAGGACTTATAAAACAACGTCTTGTATCACAAACGAAAAAATATAATCACTTGAATCCCAGCCAATATGAGCGAGCTATAAACTATGTTCAAAGCCAGGTAAAATGAAGAAGAAAGTATGAATAGAAAAAAAAATGAATAGTTACGTAAGAAGCAAGAACGAAATGAGTGATGTACACAGTTGGTGCACTTTTATTCCAAAGTTCACAATGTCTGTCTGCCGTCATATTGAGAAGACAAAAAAAAGTAACAAAAAAAAAAAAAGAATGAGAAAGCAAGACATTGTTATTGAAAGAATATTAGAAAAAGAGATCTTATAGTGATAATGATCATGTTAATGATGATGATGATGCAATAGTTATCATTATACTTGATCAAAATGTGATTTTTCACTTTCTAACATATATATTTATGGATTAGATTGAATAATGAACCTTTTTTTTATTCATTGTCACAAAGCTTTTCTTCCTTTCTCATCTTTGTGTTGTTTACACTATATTATCAAAGGACGATTACAATCGCAATATTGCACAACATTCGCAACTTGTGCTAATGTCTGTGAATAAAGAAAACGATTTAGTAGACGTCAGACGAGATAGAAAAAAAAAAACGTTGCCTATGTATTTGTGATTCTTCTAACAACTATTAACTAGACAAACAAACTGGCATCGATCAATTGATGATTGTTAGCCATGATGTAATTTTCTATTTTTCCTTTATGTTTGTCCTTGGCCATAATTCGTCGTCAATATGAGAAAGTTGATCAGAAACATTGACAAGGACATACAAAAAAAATATGATGTGTCTTCCTTCCAACAGTGCCAGACATGTTAAATAAATAAAAAAACTTAATGAACTTAAACAAAACCATATTAAAAAAAAATTTTTTCATGGTTTATTTTTAGTATCGTTGTTGTGGTATTGATTCAGCATATGATTACAGTGATGCAGTTGTTCCAATGTCTTGTTGTTCTATGACAGTTAAATTACCTTCTACATCAGCATGTACTGTTGATCAAGTTAGTTTACGTGGTACACTCGGATGTTTTCGTGTATTAACTAAAGTAACAATATATTGGATGAAATATTTTATTATTGCTGAACTTGGTCTATGTCTGCTATCAGTAAGTGACAAGACATAGTCTAATATGATTGAATCTATTTTGATGTTAAATATTTAGTTAATTGGTGTATTTCTTGCTATTTGTGTTTGTCAAAATGCAATGCTTTATGATGGATATACACAAGCTCCGTATCGTGTTTAATGACAAAAACAGAGATTTAACATTGTTTCTTTTATCATTGAATTTTTTTATAACAGAACTTTTTTTTGTGTTAGTTGAGCGTAACTATAACAAAAAAAAAATAATAAGTTATTACTTTTTTTGTTTGTCCTTTGAAGTCAAATTATTTCTTCGATTTGTATTCAGGAATTTTTTTTTTTTAATCTGTAAAAACATTCTATTGTATTTCTGTGTGTATATTTAGAACATTTAGAAATGAAAATCAAACATAACGAAATGAATAAAAGATTAACTTTGTAGTACTCTTAGCATAATAATAATAACGATGATGATAATAAACGATGTTGATAAAGTAAACAAATTGTCTTTATTATAAATAGTTGCCTTCTTTTTTGTTCTATTGTTCATAGAATTTTCTATGCAAGACTATTAAAGGATTGATTGATTGATGAAGTAACAATCTTGATATAGGACTACTTGCATAATATAGTTTGTCGACAGCTTGTATATTATTATTAGATGAAGAAATCTACTAAGTATAATTCGGTCAAGGATATTTGTTTATTGCTTCTTAAAAGAAAAACATTAATATTATTAGCATTCAAATAAAACTAATTATCAAGCACACGAATAAGCGCCTTTTTTTCTTTTGAAAATCATTCGAAGCAAATATAAATGTCATCTAGATTTTTTTCTTTCTTTATGATATTATATATTCATTTTTTTTTCTCATTTTTGTATGTCTATGTATTATAGATGAGACATTGTTTGAATTCCTAAAATAATTATTAACTATACAGATTCCTAATGAATTGATCACTAGATATAAGAAGTCTGACTTATTTTGTTTGACTTATTCCCTATAGATAATACTGAGTGTTACTCAAGGATAAAATAACATTTCCTTTTTCTTGCATTCCATCCTTTCTTCAATCATCTATTTCCTAGTGTCCTTGTCTTATACGATTACATGCTATATATAAAATAGAATGTTTTCGATATTATATCATTCAGATGTATTAACTATGTTTCTCGTAAGAATTAATAAGATTAAAGTTAATTTTTGAAACAAATCACCACAGTTCGATTTAAATATTTGTTATTCATATATAGTTTTTGTTTGTTTGCTTGCTTGCTTCATATTGCTCATAGAATTGTTTACGAAATAGTTTTCAAATACCAATTGATTTCACTTTTATTAGTAGTTCAAATTCAAATGCTATTTGCTTTCAGTTCCACATAAGCACATTCGATGACATTGTACGAATAGTTATGAAGGATATGTTTACAATGTCAACATAAAGAACGAACGATAGTATCGTTAATTACTTATTTATTGCTTTTACTACTATAGTTATGACAATATTCATCTATATATTTGCAATCTCAATTATATATCATAGGTGTTGACCTTGAATCAAACAAATAAAATTTTTTCATTGAAAACTTTTTTCCACATATTTAAATAAATTAGTTATAGTGATTTTTCTTCTATTATTTCATAATCGATAAAATGATCTTATCAATTAATGAAAACAAAGTGTCTTTTTTTTTTCTCTTTTACACACACATACACACAAAATCTATCATAAAACAAGTCAATACAAAAAAAAACCAACGAGAACATAAGCTGTCCCAAATAAAACTATTGCTTTATGTCTAAGAAATAATGCTAATTTTTTAATATTATAATGAGTATGAATCACACGAGTTTAATTTGCTTAAAGCAAACTCTGTGCAATATATACATAACATTTAAGTTTCTTATTCAATTTTATATTGTTTTAAGATCATTATTTCCATGCACCATGTCCTGCTGTTGATGATTGTTGTTGTTGTTGTTGTTGTTGTTTTGGTTTATCTTTTTTAACTTTTGTTTTTGGTTGAGAAAGTCGTTCAAATAAATCATTTGTATTACTTTGTTTAGTATTATGTATATCATAATCAAGTCGTTTTTTAACTCCACCACCATGTGTTGTTACCGATGATTTATTATGTTGCCTTGGTGTTATACCATGTGATGAATGTGATTCATTGTGTAAAACTAAATCATCAACAATTACTTTTTCATCTCGTTCAGCTAAATTTAATTGTTCAATAGATAATTGTATATTATGTAATGATCGATTTGTTTTAGCCAATGGATGTTCTATAAATATATTTTAAAGAATAAATTCAAAAAATTTTTTTTTTATAGACATTTACTATTTGATGTATTATGATCTTGAGTTGGTGGTCGTTCAAGTAACATTTTAACATATCTTGATAAAGATTCATTTGTTGATGATGTTTGATCATTTTGTTGATTTTCAATACTATCTTTTGATAGAGTTCCTTGTACTTCTTGTTGATGATCAACAAAATTTGTTGTAATTGAAGATGTTGAACGATACGATGATACTGTTGGTTGATATATATGATTCATATTTAAATTACTATCAAGACTAAAAGAATTGGATGATTTTTGTTGTTGTTCATAATTATTTGAAGGATAAATTGAAAATAATCCACTATTACTAATAGGATCTGCTGAATGACTTCGATTAGTTAATTGATTATTATTATTTGTATGAAGAGAAGATTGAGTTATTGTTTGTGGATACCAATCTGGTAATGAATCAATTGGAGTTGAACGAAAAAATGGTGAATGAAGAGTACTATGTGGTTGAGAAGATAATAAATGACTAGAGAAAAGAAAAGAAAAGATTAGTTTTAATAAATGAAAAATAAAAATAAAAAGATAATGAAAAATTTACTTTTGATTATTATCAAACATTTGTAAAGTATTTTCTTGGTGCATTGGTAATGGTAAATGAGAATTGAATTCATAACCATTAGCAACTCGATTTGTTTGATCAACAAGTGAATCAATACGAGATGAAAGTGATCGTATTGTTGATATATTAGTTGGATGATCATTATTAGTTAATGGTAATGAAGGAAGATATTCCGTATTTTTAACTTTAACTTGTGTATCACTTAATGGTAATTTTATTTGATTAAATTGTGTTGATGATGAAGATGATGATGAATTAATTGGTTCATTTTGTGAAAAATTTATTTTTGTTGATCCTTTAAAAAGTGCTGTTTCAAATACATCTTGTAGTTTTTTTGCTAAATCTTGTCGTTCAGCATTTGTTGTCGATTGTATCTGTTCAATTTCATTTTTCATTTGATCAAGTTTATTTAATAATACTTGAACACGATTTTCATGTTCATGACGTTCATGTGATAAAATTTGTTCATGTTTTTCTTCTAAATCAGATAATTTACGACGATGTAATTCATTTATTTCTTCTTCAATTTGAATATGTTTCGCATGTTGTTCTTCAAGACGTTGATTTAACTAAAAGAAATTAAAATTAGAAGAAAATATACGACTGTCTTTTTAAACTCTTCAAAACAATTGGTCTTAGGCCACGATAGAGTTTTGCGCGACACACTTTTTTTAAAGTTTTGAATTACACTTGTCCCATTGATCGAAAGAAACATGATGATCCCATTCTATTGGGGTCTTGTGAAAAGAGCCTTTCAGATCCGAACTCGGTTGAACCATACTTTGATATTCTTAATGAAACTTTAGATTTTGGGAATTATTTAACAAACAATGGTCAAAAAAAGTTCATTTGGAAAACTGAAATTCTGTACCCTCATCCTACAGATTTATTGTTTTTTTTTATTTGAAAGAGTATGTCAGATAGTAGTGATCTCTTTTTTAAATTCTTACTTTTATGCGAGGAAATAGGATAACATGTTCAAGACTTCGAAAAACTCTTAAAAAACGATCATCTTAGTGGCGTAACCAGGGTAGAGCTCCGCCCAACCACCGGCGTCAACTTCGTTAGCTAAATTCTCCTATCAACCCTACCACCCCACAGTCCTCATTCGCCTGAGCCCAATCACCAGACATTTAAGCGATGCTAAGCCCTACCATCGCCAAAATCTTAATTACGCCACTAGACCGTCTATTTATAGACAATCTTTTTTTACACAAGAATAAAAAAAAGTTAATTTAAAAAACAGGTCCTGCAACTTCACATGCTCTTGCAAACAAAAGAAAGTCATTTGCGACAGTAAAGCTCCTAAGAGAATTCTGGGATACCCATTCAGTAAATGAGTTACTAACTGAAAAGTGTCGATATTTGATAACGAAAATTGACTTTTTTTTGAGGACGATTCAATGAACTTACTTTAGTTTCAGCATCACGCATAAGTTGAATTTTAAGAGATTCAGTTTGAGCACGATATTTGGCTTCACGCAATTCAAGTTCCATTTTCAATACATTCTGAAATAAGACGCAAATAAAATTTCTTTTCCGAAATAAAATTTTTACTGACATTCTCACGTCGTTGTTCATCAAGATCATTTTCTAATTGACGAATTTTGATTTGATAATCACCATTTAGTTTATGTTGATCACGTAACAGTTGTTCAATTTGTTCTTGTTTTTTGTCCAATTCAGATTGTATATCAGTAAAACGAGTCTCGCCATTTTTGATTTCATTACGTAAATCATTTTCAAGTGTAGACCACCGTTGTTTAGCCTTTGAAAAAATTTCTTTATATGATGAATGACAAATTGTGAATGTAAATTAGAAATGAACGCAAGACTTTAAGTTCAGATTGAAAAACCAAATATAATTTTATGCAAAGAGAAAATAAAAGAACATTCAACTAGTATACTTTGTAGAGAATTTTTTTCTTCAAAGCAAGATTATCACGGTTTCTCTTCGATTTTTACAGGCTGAGAAGATGAAACTAAAGTTTGCGACCAGGATTAGTTCTAGTGCCGCTGTAGTCATGCTCTAATTTAGGTATTATGATCATGTCGTTTTTGAAGCAGACTGATTTAATAGAGCAAATATTTCTCTTCAAGTTGTAGCATCGAAATATTTTTTCTTCGCTTAAAAATATGTAAATCTATACTAGGAACTAGAAAGTTTTGTACATATCTTTAGTGATGACGTAAAATCAAACAATATTAAAATAATTTTATACTTGTTCAGAATCTTTTGTTAATTGTTGTATACGTTGTTCATTTTGTTTTGTTTTTGATTGTAGATTTTCATAATCTTCTTTCATATTATCATTATCTTTTGTTAAACGTTCAATGAGTAAATTTTTTTCATTTAATTTTATATCAAATTGTTGTTTTTCATTTAAATTTTTTTCTCGATTTATTTGTTCATTTTGTTTAATTTGTTGTGTTAAATTATTTAATTTTATCTTATAATCATTTTCTTTTTGTTTCCATTCATCAACAACATTTGGTATCATTTGTTCAAGTTGTTTCATACATAAAGTTTTTTTATGATCATTTGCACGTAATTGTATTAATTCAGATTCAGCTTCTGTTAAACGTTGTTGTTGTACATCAATTAATGTTTCTAACTGTTTTCGACGATTACGTTCACTTTCTAATGATGATTTGTAATATACTAATTCAGGATTTGCTTCACTAAGAAATTCTATAAATGAAAAAAAATTAAATTGAATAATTAGAGAAATTATAAGTTTTAACCAGATCGTGGTTGTTGATCATCAATTAATGGTTGTTCATTAATTGGTAGAATATTTGTTCGACTCATTGAATGAAGTAATTGTCGAGCGTTTTGTAATTGTAATAAACATGGTTCTGATGATTGAGATTCATTTGTTTGAATTAAACTATATAAAAATATACAAATAAATTTGATTGATGTTTGTTTTAAAACTTACTCTATATGTTCGTTTTCTTTTTCATGTAATTTATGATCAGGTGTTGATGTAAACATTGTTCCTGAATGACGACGATGAGAAGAATTCATAGTATCATGAATATTAAAACCTTCGAAAAGTAGACGACGATGAGTGCGGTTTTGTGGTTCATTGGTTGTAGTTGTAAATGACGACATAGAGGTCAACTAAGAAATAAAAAATAATTTATTTGACCGAAGAAGAAAAGAACGAACAGTAGTCAATTGACTGGTGATTGTGGTCAAATCTTTGTCTGAATAGAAACCATACTGGAATTGATCTCAAAGTAAACTCCTCTTTGTTTTTTTTTTGTAGAAAATAGATGTCTCTATTAGAGTTCAATTGATGCCGACAATTCAAACCAATCAAATTCTATTAAATTGTTTGCTATGCTTTGAAAATGAAATAAAAGAGGATTTTGAAAAAAAAAATATAATTGACTTGGTATAAAAGAAACGAAAAAATAGTTAATCAATAGATGACTGTATATATGCTTTTGACTCACATAAGTTCGATAAGTGATTAAAATAGATGAAAAGCTTTTTTATGTATGAGAACCTTAAATATAGTGTTCCTCTATTAGGATACACATATCATATTCATCAACTGCTTTTATCACATATTAGCTGGCTTGATCTCACAATATAAAAACACAGCATGTAGGTCAGAGTATATGCTTGTATCCTGTAGAAGCACTAAACAAACTCCGATCATTAATACATCATAAAAACATGTAAGCAGTAGCAAGTTTGATCACTTTGATTCTTCATTAATTTGAAGTCTATCCAGAATGGTTTCATAGCTTCGAATAGGTCTCACAATTATTCAAACGATTATATTATCGATGAGCTTTGTTTGATCACTAATGTCGAAATAAATATTATTGATATTAAATAAGAATCATTTTATTTGCACAGCTATTGTTCAAGGATTTGTACTTTACGAAGTGAAATATAATATTTAAGAATTATAGAGCACTATTTGTGCTATCACGACATAAGTAAAGAAGATTTTTTTCGATGTTTCTATACGATATTCTAGAACTGACGTCAATACTTCTGTTACGTTTTATTTAATAGAAAACTATTTGAACTTGTAGTGTTTTTGATGGAAAAAGAAGAACAAAGAGTGCAAGTTATAGTTATTTAACACATAGACGAAAGGCAAACTAATGTGAAACTTTTGACTTATTGATCATAGCATAGATTTATATCAATCCAACTTGTGAGATTTTATTGTTCATTTCGATCGACGAACAAAACTTTATAAGTCAATTAATCATATTGATGTTTGCATCTTGTAAAATTATATTCTTTCAATAACGACATCAGAAGCATAAATAATAGGTGCATATGGTTCCTAATATTGTTGTTTTCTCTTAATATTTATGTTGATTTTGTTTTGTAAGATACCTAGCAAATGAGGCAACTGCTCCAACTGTAATCTGTCGTTTAAACACATATTTCATTCACAAGGAGGTTTCGGTAAGAGTAGACAAATCCTAAAATGGTTCATACCCATCGTTTTCATTCAATAAGAAAGGACACAGCAAGTTAATCGAAAACTTCATCTCTTCCTTGATCATTTATTTAATTTTTATTTACTAATGTGATGTATCACAATCAAAGATTCTTTCTTCCGACATAACATAAAACAATGACACATTTTTCACACATACATTTTAGTAAAAAATAACTATGATTTTAGAAATCTCTTTCTTTTATCTTTTCTTTTCTTTTCTTTGATAGTAGAACAAAGAAGAAGATTAGCATGCCGATCATTTTCTCCAGTATCACTGGTTTTGTATTCTATTATCAAAGAAAAGAAAAAAGAAAAAATGCAGAGAAAAATTTCTAGAATCATCGTTGTATGTACTAAAATGTTTATGTGTGAAAAAGTATGTTATCGTTTTTTGTCACATCTGAGCAAAAGCCTTCGATTGTAAACTATCACATTAATAAATAAAAATTAAATAAATGATCAAGGATGAAAAGAAATTTCCGATTAATATTAGAATCCATAGATATCTGAAGCCGAGTTATGATTGTTTTACTGAATATTCGATCCATTTTTTAGAAATTTCACTGAAAAATCAAATAATGAAATTTCGATCTGAAATTAAGTTCCTAAATAGATCTAGTGACCCTTAGAATATTCTAAAAGTTTCAGCTGAAAATAATGTTCATTCATCAAGATATTGAATTTTTCTAACAAATAGCTGCTTGTCACAAACATCTAGTTTAATGGAACACTCAATCTCTCAACAAAGGAACATTCTTTTCAAGTGAAATTTTAAGAATATTCCTACGGTTATCAAATCTGTCTATGAGCAAAATTGCAAGTTGAAATTCTATCATATGATTTTCTAGTAAACGCTTAAAAATGCGTCTAAAATTCAGCTTCAGAGATTCATGAGTACGAACTTATTTTTAAGTTTTTTCTAGTCGTGTCATGAATTCCTTGTGGACTCATGATGAGCGTAAATAGTGAGTTGTAGTTCATGTAATTTCTTCTTGAGACACATGTTGAAGAGAAGAATTTTTCTCTTTCTGAAAACTATCCAATAAAAATTCGTAGACTGAAGAAAAATACGAATCATTGCACATAATCAACGATGAGAAAATTTTGCGCAAAAATGTCAAACAGTTACAATATATTGCCAACTTCTAAACCAATATTTTTTTTTTTGGTTAGAAAGAGTAATGTCTGAACTATAAATGTTGTACGGTGCATATTTTTCCAGAATGAATCTTAAAAAGCGAGAAAAGTTAAACAGCAACCTCCTTTAAAAAAATTCTTGCAACACTTTTGCATCTTGAAAAGTTTCTATTTCTCGATTATTCTGAGCTACATGGACCAGATTCTAATACAAAAAACATTCAACACATTGTAGCACATCAAAAGCTAAATCGATTCTAGGTATGGTAAACTTTTTAAGGCCCATTCTTTACTCTTTGTTCAAAATGATTTGTAAATTGAAATTTTTTGTAAAATAGACTTTTGTAAGAACGATCAGTTTGAAATGACATTAGTGACTGTCTCCAGAAACCATGTATGAACAGAATTCTTTTTACATTATGTGCTTAGTAAAGGCGATCAAATGACACATTTGCTTCCAGAAATAGCCTTATTTTGTTATAAAAACGAAGAATAAATTTAACTTCAATATATCATTGAAAAGAGCACTCTTAACACTTCAAAAATCATCATCAAACATGTTTTTTTCATTTCATTTCTGATACAAAACATATAACAGAAACTAGACAAATGATGTTATGTGATAGTGAAGTAGCAAGAACCGTTTTAGAGATATTTGGTTTTTGGCTTGTCCTGCTTCTTAGATTCATTCTGAAAAAATCTCTTGTAGAAAACATATAGTTCAAATATTATTTTTTCTCACATAAAAAATTTTCCTTGCCTTAGAAGTTGATAATATGATATTATACAGTGTAACATTTTTTCAAAGACTTGTGTACCACTTGTTAGCGTTTAAGAGTAAACTGAAGTACTCATAAAAATATCATTGTTAACTAGATGTATATTTGTAAAATATATATTTTGGATGATTAACTAACAATTTTATTATCTTTGTTTGTGTTGTTTTCCATAATTTTAAATTAAAATAATATTTGACAAGACAATTATCATTCTGATTGATTACATCTATCAACAAATTCACTTGTTTTATATAGTGTCTATATTATATAAAAGCTAAAATGATATTTTTTTTTCGTACAAAATTATATCAACTAGAAAAGTATTCAAATAACGACCAATAAAATATTTCTTTTAGAGATCAGTCATACTCTCTAGTGCTTTGCTCTAATGAAATCAAAGAAAAAAAAGCTCTAATCATCTATAATAAAGTTATTCCAAAAAATATAGAAATATGCATTTTTTTTTCTAGAAGAATCACATGTACAGGTCGCGTCTGGTTTTTCTCATAAAAAATCTATGGAAAAATCATGTCTTCTTCTATAAATGTGTTTGCAGTTGACGATAAAACAATAAACAGAACCAAATTTGTTCGTCTGATATTGGTAATATTCATAAAAAAATATAATTATGAAAGATATTCAGATAGGTAAAAATCATACAAATACAACGGATATATCCTCAAAGGATAATCTAATTATAATTTTTCCTTATATCATTAAAATTTTATCTCGATATTTATTACCATTTATTTTATTATTTGGTAATATCAGTTGTCTATTATCACTTATAGTTTTTCTTCAAAAATCTATGCGTAAAAATCCAAGTGGTCTCTATTTTTTATCATCAACATTATGTAATATAATATTTATTAATACAATGATAGTTGCAACAATTCTTTATTTTGGTTTTAATATTGATCCAAGTGGAAATATTTTAATTATTTGTCGAATTCAATTTTATATTGGATTTGTAACTACTATACTTAGTTCTACTTTTCTTGTTTTAGCTTCAATAGATCGTTATATAATAAGTTCAACAAATTATAATAATCATCGATTTAGTACTCATTCAATGGCAATAAAATTTATATTTAGTATAACAATATTTTGGTGTATTATGCATATTCATGCATTTTTTTTTATTATTAAACCAAAAGATAATAATAAAATGTTTTATTGTACATTGAAAACTGGTACATATACACTTATAATAATTTTCTATGAATTTATTATTCAAGATCTTCTAACACCTATATTGATGATTTTATTTAGTTTACGTACAATTATAAACGTACGCCATGTTATGGTAAATTCAATGAGTAGATTACAGTCTGTTGATCGTCAATTGCTTATTATTATGTTATCACAATGTTTTGTTTATTTAAGTTTTCGTTTACCATTACTTATTTATTTTGTTTCTGATTATATTATAAAAAATTCAAGAAAATATATTCGATATTGGACAGTCAATATGATCATCTTTTATTTATCATTATTATCTTTTTTTATTCCATATTGTGTTTTTTTCTTTATTAATTTAATATCACATAGTTTTCGTGTTGAATTTAAACGTTTAATAAAACATCTTATTCGACGTTATTTTAAAAAATTACGAAAATCAAAAAAACATCGACATAATCAAGTATATCCAATGGAAATTATTCAAAGACCAGCACCTATTGAAATGACTTTACGATAAAATAAACTGTTTTATACATTCTATTCTATTTTTTTCGAAATAAATAGCACCTCTATTTTAATAGTATTTCTTTGCTGATTAGTATTTATGCTTCCTTATTTATTAATAAGAAATTTACTGGAGGGAAATATTTAATAACTAACTATGGTTGAATATAGTGATAGAGTTATTTGACTTTTGATGATATAAAACAGAGCTATGTCTGTTAGTTTTCAAAAATTCTGTTTCATTGTTAGATTAATATTTAATTCCAATTTTCATATGGAATTTGAAGTAGCATATTATCATCAATCAACGGATTGTGCAACAACTCTATGTTAATATTGTTTTCGGTATAGCGTGACAATGCCTCATTATTGAGATTTGATGGTTGTTTTGATGAAAAGAGCAATGCCACAATTGCAAAAATGTTTCGTTAAAAATTCTTACCAAAGGCTGAAAAGTTTTAATAACATGTTTAACTGAAACAGTTCTCTGCACGCTTCTGAAATGTAGAAGAAAATCTTCATCCATTAAGAAAGTTGGTCTTATTTTTCATCGTTAATCAGATTTTCAAGCTCTACAATATGACACTGAATAAGTAAAAAACAAAATTTTCAATTTATCAGTTGAGTTCAAAATCAACATTTTTCTAACGTTCTTTGCTACCGACACGTGTGTATCACTAACTCCTGATTTCGAAAAATTAAATTTTTTCCAGTGATGGAAGTTAGTGAGAAACTGTATATTTTATGTTCAATAAGAGTTTGATGAGTCCACTACAGACGCACATTTTATAAAATACAGTATTAGACATTATGAAAAATATCTATTTCATCAGTCGTTATATAGTGAAAATCAAGTATTGAATAAAAACTGTTTCTTATAGAACTACTTGTTTTGTAACTCAAATATTTTAATACCACTAGCAATGACTGCAACATCTACTCTATTATTTTTCAAATTTCGAAAAAAACGATTACAGATTCGAACTCCGGGATCCAGAACACTATTTGACAAACTTTATAAATAATCGTTGGTTTCGAAGAATGACTTTTCTTTTCATACATTCGGAAAATTTTCGTCACTCCATTATTGTTACTTAGTAACGATAACTTTTCTTCTCTCGTGATCATATCATGAAAAGTGTTGTTTGAAATAAGAAGATACCTATTTGTTAGCATTATTTTCATCGTTAATTCTCTCAGAATAATCAGCCATCTCATCATCAGACAGTGCTTCACGTTTAATTTTTTTGAGAAAAAAACGTCAAACTAACTAAGTAGGGTTTCTCATTATTATTCTTGTAGAGGATGTCACGATGCATCTTCTAAAAAAAGGCAAGATTATACGATTTATCTGTGCTGATGTATTTAAAAAATACTACATATCGAAATCATTCTGATGCATCTGGTATCAGTACCAAGTAGTTCTTTTAAGTACAAAGCTAACGAGGAAAGATCCCCAAGTGTGAATCACCGTTTCGAATGGGAGATATCCTGGTTTGTAGAGCTCGACGAGCTGAGTCTAGTGGCATAAAGCATTTTTCCCGATGCAGCTAGAAACTAGAAAAACAGTTTGGATAATTATGAAAAATCATATAGGAAACATTGGAATTTTAACGATATTGCAATAAAAGAGAGCTATATATAATCATTGATTTCGTCATTTTTGGCTATCAACTAGTGTCCTGCGGGAACGACTTTTTTCCCTAATTTTCCCATTCCCATTTACACTTAGGGAATGGGAATTCTCATTTAGACTTAGGGAATGGGAACATGGGAATGGGAACAGAATTAAAAATTGACGTTCCCAAAATTCTTTTTATCTTATTTCAATACATATAAAAATATTTCTATCTGATAACTGTTTATTTTCAATAACTTTTCTTATTCATATACAATTAACAAAAAAATAACAAATGTGTATCAACAAAAAATAGACTATTGATTTATTCTTAATCACATCGTAGTTTGATCATCACAAATATTATTTTCTTTTTCATCATCGACTTCGAAAATGACATTACCAAGATCATCTTGCGATACATCATTATTTTCTCTTCCTTCCCTCAAATAGAAAATAAAAAAAAAACTATAAATAAATATTAAGGTTATTTACAACAAAAAACCAAAGGATTTATCAATAAATAATCTCAATATTTATCTATAATTTTTTTAATTTTCTATTTGGGTGAGGGGAGGGGAACACTTTACTATAAGAGGAACATTCTCTCTATATGATGAACACTATGTTGGACTATACATTTTCTAATTACACAGTGGAACACTTTTTTAAGGAAAAAGCACACCAGCTTGAATGTATAGTGCATATACGCAGGAACACCTGCTTAACCAATGTCAACAAGCACAACAAAACAGAAAAAGAAAATAAGTGAAGCATTATGTAACAGCGTCGCGATGCGCAAAACGTGATGTTGCGAGAAACTGGTATACATATATGCCAATGACACTTTCGCATAGATGAACAGAGCCTTAGAAAATCTTATGGGAACTATGGCAATGGGAACGTGGGAATGGGAACAAAAAATTTTTTCTAGGGAATGGGAAAAAGGGAATGGGAACAAAAATTTTTTTTAGGGAATGGGAAAAAGGGAACGGGAACCAAAATTATTTTTTAGGGAATGGGAATAGGGAATGGGAATCAGAAAAAGTCGTTCCCGCAGGATACTACTATCAACTCTAGTAAAATAGACCAAAAAATGTATAGCTATGCCTTATTTTGCATATGTTACTGATGACATCAATGAACAGTTAATTGATTTGTAAAGTATATTCCGAAGAATATCAATAGTCTTATGAGAGTAAAGATGATACATTCCGAACTTGAAGCCATCCTGACTTGCATATTTTTAGTACGTGATGGCCTTTATACTTGATAGTTCATGCTTTTTTTATTTGAAAATGTATGTTTCATATGGAATCAATGAAAGTGATAAGCATAAAAAAATGTTCGAAACACAGTGTCCGTCGACAATGACTGCAACAAATGAATGTCTTGATCACAATTATTGTATGAGCACGTGTTGACTAGCGAAGAGAAGCAGACTTCTATTACGCTGGAGAATTTCAGATTGTGCTTATCACTTTCATTGATTCCATATGAAACATACATTTTCAAATAAAAAAAAGCATGAACTATCAAGTATGAAGGCCATCACGTACTAAAAATATGCAAGTCAGGATGGCTTCAAGTTCGGAATGTATCATTTTTACTCTCATAAGACTATTGATATTCTTCCGAATATACTTTGCAAATCATTTAACTGTTCATTGATGTCATCAGTAACATATGCAAAATAAGGCATAGCTATACATTTTTTGGTCTATTTTACTAGAGTTGATAGCCAAAAATGACAAAATCAATGGTTATATATAGCTCTCTCGGATTGCAATATCGTTAAAATTCCAATGTTTCCTATATGATTTTTCATAATTATCCAAACTGTTTTTCTAGTTTCTAGCTGCGTCGGGAAAAATGCTTTATGCCACTAGACTCAACTCGTCGAGCTCTACAAACCAGGATATCTCCCATTCGAAACGGTGATTCACACTTGGGGATCTTTCCTCGTAAGTACAAATACCAAGTACTTTTTTTAAAATGTCAAGTACATTTAATAGGTATTTGTAATTTTAATTTTTCCTAGAAATGTACGAAAAATACAGGTACAAACACTTTCGTCCGAGCTCTGTCTGAAAATTTTCAAAGCCAAGTGCACAACGAATGGACCAAATATAGTCTTCATAACTGGTTTTGTTTAAAGTTGCAAGATGTTTTTCAGCCTTCACTAAATATTTTGAAAGAAATATCTGTCAATAACTTTGCTCATTTTAATAAGAACAATATCGAGTCTCCTCAATGAGTTCTTGTCACACTATGCTGAAAACAAAATGAATATCGAACTTTTGCATTATTTGTCATTTTTTTTTATCAAAGTAGTTCTGTTCTAAGATTCATATTCATCATGAAATATGTAACTCTTGTTCAATACAAATAAAGCATAATTTTCGGATTGTACCGATTTTAATGGAATTCTTTTTATTAATTATGTTAGACAAAAATTGTTAACACAAATTCATCATTAAGATTTATCTGCATCGCCTTGTTGTTCTTGATAATGTTTAAGAACACGTGCCGATGGATCTGTTTGATCACCACACCATTTGGGAAGCCACATATATGGTGTAAGATGCTCTTGACCAGGATAAAGTTTTTCAAATATTGAACTAATCGTAATAGACAATTCAATAAAACGAACAATTATTCAAAATAAAACTTACCGATATAGAAATGCTTCTTTACTCTTTGGTGTATTAGTTAGATATAAAGTAGAGGCACGTTGAAAATCAGTATCAGAGACTTGTGTTTCAGCATATTCTTGCATGTATTGAAAAAGTGATTTTTTTTTTGCAGCAACACCATCAGAAAAAGCTTCTTTTGGTCGCCAAAGTATTTCTGATGGAATCAAATCAAGACCATCAAATGCTTTTCTATTTTTTAAAATAGAAAAAGATAAAAGTCATAATTTATATAGAATAAAAATTTGAAATATTACCTTAAAAGATATTTTTCTGCTCGTTCTTTTGTTGGTGCTCGTTCACTTGCTGGTAATGAAAGATAATAAGATGTAAATGCATGATCAAGAAATGGTACACGTAATTCAAGTCCATGTGCAGCTGTTGTACGATCAGCACGAAGTACATCAAAGAAATAAAGATCTTGACAAAGACGACGACTTTCTTGATCACCTTCTTCTGGTGTTGGTTGTCGATAAAAATAAATATAACCTTGACAAACTTCATCAGCACCTTCACCAGATAAAATAACAACAGTATCAGTTTTTTCTTGAATATATTTCGAAACAAAATACATTCCAATTGATGCTCGTATTGTTGTTATATCATAAGATTCAAGTGAATTGATTATATTTTTTAAATAATTTATTGCATCATCAGCTGTAAAACGTATTTCATGATGTTCAGTACCTAAGTGTTTGGCAACCTAAATTTATATTTATATTTAATTTTAATTTTTAATTTAAAATAAAAAAATTGAATTTACTTTTCGTGCAGCAAGTAAATCAGGACTTTCTTCATCCATTCCAATAGAAAATGTTTGAATTGGATAAGTAATACCTTGTTTTCGAGCTTCTTGTACAGTTAAAGCAGCAATTAAACTTGAATCAAGACCACCTGATAACATACAACCAATACGTCGATGTGACATTAAACGCATTTGAACAGCATTGGTAAGATATGAACGAATATTTAATGATACGTCATCTTAAATAAACATGAATATTCTTTGTTAAATGATTGTTTTAATGAAAATTGTTTTACCTGTTAAATTAACATTAACTTCATATATTGGAAATTTTCCAATACAATGAAAACGTTCTTTTTTAATAAATTCAGCCTTTTCATTCTCATCTAATTTATATTCTTCATATGTACCGGGTTCGAAAGCTTCAATTTTTAATGCTTGATTTGATGATACTGTTACACCTTCAAGGCCTAGAAATATGAAAAAAAAAAGAGATATTTGATTAGTAAAAAGAAAAAATAAAACAAAACTTAGTATAATGAAATCAAACCTTTAGCTTCAGATGAAACAGCTAAAAATCCACATTCAGTATAGATACGAAAAGAAGGTCGAACACCAAATGTATCTCGACCAACAAAAACTTTTCGTTCTTTTGTATCAAATAATACAAAAGCAAAAACACCATAAAGTTGTTCACACATAAAACGTACACCTTTATCATTATATAAATGAATTAAAATTTCTCCATCACATGATGTTTCAAATTGATAACCAAATTTTTTTTGTGTCTAATTAATAAATTTATTAAAGAAATATAAAAATACTTATTTCTTCATTGATTATTACCTGTCGGAAATTATAAATTTCACCGTTATAAGTCTAAAGAAATAATAAAAAAAAAACGAAAAAAAAATTATTTTTTTTTTTTCAAGAAAAGAATTTTTACAACTAACCATCCATATGTGTGGTAGTGCATGAATACGCATTGGTTGCATGCCATAAATATCATCGACGATAGCTAAACGGTGAAAACCAAAAACACATCTTGAAAAATGATTAACATTTTCAAAACGAAAACAATCAGGACCACGGTGAGCGATATTAAAACATCCTGGAATTTGTTGATGAGTATCAACTGTTGAACCAAATATGCACCAAATTCCACACATAATAAGTCTACAAAAAGAAAAGTACAAAGTTCACAGAGAGTAATATTTATTATGCCTTGTATTGTACTAGACTAGCACGACTGTTACCATTAGTGCAAAGTATTGCATCAGATGGACAAAAATCGTACGACTTTCTTTTTTCTTTCTTTCTTTCTGTTGATATAATGCATAGACTATCCTTTCATTCTCGCTGGGACGCTTAATTTCAAGGGAAAGAATAGAAAAGAAAAGAATACAAGTAATACTAAGCTTTATGAATGCTAGGCAATAGAATATTTGGTCTCAATCCACATTAAGTGATAAACCAGTAGAAAATAAGGCTATTACAATTTACGACATATATTAAAAAAGTTTCACAAAATCAGTTTTTACTCATATGCATTTCTTATTCACAATAAAAAAAAAAAGTAATTTTTTTTTATTGAAACTATAAGAAGGGTCGAGCTACAAAAATCATTCAACTATGCGACAGTCACGCAGTCAAATTTCAACATTCTGATCGTTAATATAATTTTCTTTTTCAGTACTACTTCATGAAAAACAAAAATTAAATTAATAGTTTTTTTTTTCATAACATATTTGTTCGATTAACAGAATTAACTAAAGAAATAAAAAAAAAAGATTTTGAATGATTGTATTTATGTTCGAAATTATTTGATCATTTTTTTTTTGATAAGCCACGCGATGAATAAGAAATTTAATTTATTTTTTTTATAGTTAGACAGTCACGATTATTTCATGTTTTCGAAATCGAGAGTAATATTATATAGAATAGATGTCAAGCAAAACTTACTAGTTATGTTATAAATATAATTGTCGGAGCAGAATAGTCGCTTATCGATAAAACACTGAATATCTATCGTTATCTGATCCATATGTATTACTATGCTTAATTTTCATAATTTAGTATAGATAAATATAAATCATATAAAAAATAATAGAGAAAAACATGCCAAAGAAGTTTTAATGGAATTTATTGTTTAAACACATAATCAGACGATAAATTTACTGTTTACATATACATATATATATATATTTATACATAATAAAATCATACAGAACTTCGTCTGATTGCATACATCATGTTAAGTGAAGATGTTGATTCAGACATTTTCATTGATTTATTTAATCCATATCGTTGTTGTTTTTTCCATTTTGAACGTTTTTTTCTTGTTTGTCTCCATTCACTAAATGTTTCCATACATGTACATGAACATATAGATGTTTGACTAGAATTCAATAATAATTGCTGTTGTTGACTTGCTGTCATTTCAGCCATAACTGGTGTTGTTGAACGTTGTTTTCCTGTATTCGTTGAACAAATAACATCACCTTTAAGTAAAACAGCTTGATTAGCTGCTTCTTCTTGACGAAGTTTTTCAAGTAAACGTTCTTGAGAATAAAATGCAACAATACGTATAACAAGTAAATTCATCGATGATGCAAGAACAGTAAGACCAAGAAAAATAAATGCCATACAGAAAAAAAAATATTCAGCATGATAAATAAAGTCTTTATCACGATGATTATTTTGCTATTTTGATTAAAAAAAAAAAAAGAAAAAGAAAGAGGATTATATAAAGAAACTTACATTGAAGAACAAAAATTAAAATAAACAACTTACTAAAACAACATAATCACCAAAACCAATGGTTGTTAATGTTATAAAACCATAATAAAATGATTCAAAAAAAGACCATTGTTCATATTTAGAAAAAACAAATGCACCTATGACTAGTATAACTATCGATAATAAGGATTCTGTTACAAGTAATTCTCCATCAGTTATTTTAGTTTGTTTCATATTTAATGAATGTTTAAGTCGAGCAAGAACATAACTCAAAAGTGAATTTAGTCGTTCACCTGTAGATTGAAATGTTATTAACCACATAGGTATACCTAACATAGCATAAAAGATACAGAAAATTTTTCCACGTGATGTTATTAGTTGTCGATGGCCATAACCAATAAGGGCTAAGACAACAGTTGAAAAATAAAAACTATCATAAAATTTCCATTTATGACGAACAATTGTTTTATTCATAATTAAATCGGATAATTGACGAAATGTTTCATTAGTCATATTATGATCAAGTTTAAATTGAGCAAATATTCGTTCAAAACGATGTTTTCTAAACAACAAAGAATATAAAATTTTTCTGCTATTATGAATAACAATATTAAACCTTGTTTTTTCCGGAAAGAACAGGAAAGAAAAAAAATTTTCTTTTTCTTTCATTACGAAATAAAAATGAGCCGAAAAATCGACTTCCGTTTTATCAGTTTGATCTATTAAACAATTAGCACACAGGTAGAATTATTCCATTAGAATAAAATAGGGAAATATCTCGGTTTTTTATTATATAAAATTCGATAGAATATATATTCAATGTATTTAATTTCAAGTAAATATTTACCGATCTGTAAATGGAGCATCTTCAAGTGCATCAAATACACAAGCTCCAATAATCAAATATGTAAAAGTGCAAACGATAAGTGCAGCTGTACGAATATTTTTTTTTTGTACTTGAAATGGATCGTTTAATTCTCCAGTTGTAATAGGTGTACGGTCACTTGTTGATGTTTTTCCAGCTGCTGCTTTAATATTTGGTGCTGTTTTACCCATTACAATTGCACTAATATTATTTCGATCACTTTTCAGACTCAACTAAAATATATGTACAATAAAACAATACACTATAAATGATTATTTTTACTAAACATAATATTGATCAAATAAAAATGAGTAGAAAAAAAAACACTCACAAAAAAAGTTTCTTTTCTTTTTTTTTTTTAATAAAAGAAAAGAATTTCCACAGTAAAAAATATGAATAGAGTGTTGCTGAAGTTGAAATAGAAATAACAATTAGGTTGACTAGCTATATATTTCTATTACTATATTTATTCTCTCCTTTTCTTCTAAGTATGATTATACGCTTACATTTACACGATTTGTCGCCTGATGAAAATTGCGTGACTAAAAAACACCAAGTGTCGACTCGCCTATGTTGTCGATGTTCGGTTTTTTTTTGTCAACCTTTTCTTCTTTCTCTTCTGCTTCGTCCTCATCCTATGGTGCTTTTTTTGTGGAGCGCTCACAGGTAGATAGTAATAGCTATTCAACTGAATCTTTCTACTATTGTTAGATGAATGTTCTGCACTCCTACTTCATACTCAGGAGAGGAAAAACGCGGACGACGTTTTCTTCGTTACTAGTCTCGTCATCAATTTAGATCTATATGTTCTCTTTTAAGCAACAAAAAGAACAGAGTTGATAGTAATAAATTGTAGCAGAATATGACGTATATACTTATGTTTTTTTTTACAGATCATTACTAGAGAAAAATGTATGAAGTTGCTAGAGTTTGTATTTTACTAAGAATGTGTCTAAAATAGAAGTGTCGAAACTATTGGCAAACGCAACTAAATAAACTGAAATAATTGAATGCGATGGAGCATGTGTCTATCATTTCGAATACTCATACTGAACACATTGTGCAATTAGTTTAGTAATCAATGCGCGCACGCACATCTATCTTGTGGTTACGCATGTGAATGAATCAATTGATTCCAAACTACTCATCAACAAGAAGAAAATGACGACAACGATAGAGATCAGCAACAACAGCAAGCACAAGATCGTCTTGCGTGTCTGTTGATCAAAAAGACATTAGTGATGATGATAAAAGGCGAGAGAAGAGATAGAGAAAGAAAGAGAGACAGAGACAGAGACAGAGAAAATCTCGGGCGGGCGAAAGACAGCGACAGCGGCGATGTAAAATGAGACTAATCAAAATATGTCGATGGATAGTCGATTGAACTAGCAAATGAAGACAGAAGACGACAGAATGGCAGTAACAGCTGCATTCTCTATATGACATATATAATGAAAAAAGAAAAAGATACAAAAATGTAAGCTGAATAAAAAACCCATTTAAGTAAATAATTAGAAACTATATCATTTTTTTCAATAATTGATTGATTTCAATATTGCTACTCAATAAAGAAGTGACCTTCTCATCTGACACTATAGGTCATCACTTGTAAATCAAAATTAATAAAGAGCATGACGAGTGCATAGTCGTTAGTTTATGTTTTTGTTTGACTTACCCATCTGTGGAAATAATTAGATAGGATACAGATATGTCTAGATCTCTATTGACGTTCTGTCTTACTCTTCATTATTATCATTATTATTATGATTACGATAATTATTATTGTTATTATTATTATTTGTTCGATTTTTCTCATCATTATCGTGTGTACTTGACGAAAGAAGTCTGACATGCCAGCAAAAAAAAAGAGTGACAGTCAAGTATCGAGAACTATATACTTGTTCGTGAAGCAATTGATAGGCAAATTTTGTCTCGTAAAGCAATAACGGGACCATTTCAGAGAAAGACATAAACACATTGAGATTGATTTTTCTCTCCTCCTTTTCTCCTAATAAGAACGATAGCAACGTCATCATCGACAACGTTTTTCTTCATCTTTTTGAGTATTAGTTTAGCTCGTGAGACAAGACACGCGTTGTGTAATGTAGACGAACACTGAGACCATTCGCTCAGCTGTTATGTGAAGATCAAGAAAAGAAGACCTTGTGATATATAGATAGCATATCGAACGATAATTATCTATGTTTGTCCAGCTTAAAAAAATAGACAGTATATCATATGTTAAAGGACGCATCCGTAATTTATTATCTTGAGGGTGAGATTAATAATAAAAATAGTTACACACAAAAGAACAACATTTGACGTTAGATTTATTGCAGAAGAGAAATAATATAACATATTATCAACAGTCAATAATCTGTTTTCTTTTTGCTTCTTTACACATCATATTTCTTATTCTTTTTATAAGCAACTTCTGGGTTTCGTTTATGTTGTGTAAAGTTTCAATGGATATTCTAAATCATAAATAAAGGGTAAAGTCGACATTAATTCATATAATGACGATAATAATGGAATACTTTTTTTTTTATATTGCTATTATGTAATTAAATGTCAATTTTTGCATTTGAATAAATCGATTTCTTTTGCTTGAAATATAGAGCTGCCAAAGATCATTTGAATAGACAACTTATATCTGCACATGATTATGATTAATATGAAATCCAGTTTTTCTTACCAAGATAGGAAAAATGGAAATTTTGTTTTGATAGCAAATAAAATTAAGCAATCTTGTATGCTATCAACAAGTCTTTTCTACTGTAGAAAAAAAAATGATTCGTTTGATGAAAGGGTGTTGAGTTCATATCTCTAATCATTAATATTTTAAGATTCAAACAAGACTTTTAAATTAATAAAATTAATAATTTATGTTTATCAGCTTATATTGAAGATAGATATAAAATGTTCAAGATTAAGATAATTGATCTTGATGATATTTATTAATACTAATTCAAAAAGTTTTTCTTTTATATTTTTAGAACAATCTTTGTCAAATTTTATCACAAATTAGATTCATATGTTTTCTTCTATATTAGACTTGCACTAAATATATTGCTTCCAATTACTTTATCAGATGAATATCCGTGTATAAATATTTGCTCAATCGAAGAACAAACTGTTTGTTTACCTTTCTTTTTGGATCGTAAAAAAAAAAATTTGTTTCTCTTTCATATATATATATATAAATGACATCGAGCATTTTCTTACCTATTGGTAACTATAGTAACCATTTTTACTACCGTTCTCTTTTCCTTTTTTTTTGTAGACGCATTACCACCAACTAACAAACTCTAACGCAGATTTTATTTTGTTCTATTCTTTTAGTTACAATATCAACATGGCGACACGTTCACATAGTCGTTTTACAGATGACATTTATTGTACACCAGTACCAACAGCTCCAAGTATACAAGTTAAAACTATTGATATACTTCGTAATGAAATTTTCTTTTCAAATCTTTATGAAGAATATCAACAAGGTTTACATGCTGCAGAAGAATTAAATTCAAAAGATTTATATGAAAATTATCCGCCAAATTTTGAAAACAAAAATAAACTATTTATTTTTGATTTATTAAATAATAAACATACATATTTACCATCACCTAATAAATCAATATTATTCACACGATGGAAACCATTTATACCAATCATAGAATCTAACAATCGATCATCGACTGTAATTAAATTTCAAGCCGATGTTTTTAATTATAAATCAGACAGTAATAGTCAAACAATTGAATGGTATTTAAATTTTGCAAATAGTGATCTATTTGCATATTATGGAGGTCCTTTATTAGCTCAAGATGAATTACAAGTATTAGAATGTGTTGAATTAGCTGCTTTAAGACAATATTTTATTCAAGCAATTAATACAGTTGGTTCACGTACAGTTAATTCAGATGCACATAATAATAGATCAGTACCAACACCTAGTATGTTTTGTTTTTCTTTTTTATTAGCATTAAATTGTAGTTTTTTAGAATTTTTTCTTTTATTGTAGTTCTAATCAGTAACACTGAAAGGGTAATTGAATTAGATACAAAAGATATTTATGGTAATTCATTTGCTCATGCAAATAAAGAGCAACTTCAACATGCATTTAAATTGGTTGAACCACCTCAAGTAGTTAATTTAATCGCGATTGAAGCACCAAGTTATGGTGAAGGTTGCTATACATACGATCAAATTAATTACATACTTACAAATTGTTATACTGGTTTCAAAGCAGCACAAATACTTGCTCATAAAACTCATGAAATGAATACATATGCCTCAAAATCGCATGACCGACGTCCAAGTCGTAGTGAACCGAATATTTTTCGTACAGTAATTCATACTGGTTGGTGGGGTTGTGGTGCATACGGAAACAATCGACAAATGATGCTTATTACTCAAATGTTGGCTGCACATTGGGCTCATGCAGATGAGATTATTTTTCATACACAGAATAATGAACATGAGAATGATATTACTAAAGCTCGAGCAGTTTTTGAGCAATTGAAGAATGGACAACAAGTTAGAGAAATCATAGAAGAAATTATTAAGTTAAATTTAGAATGGGAAAAATCCAATAATACATAAAACTTAATCAATTTTAGCAGCGTTACTGATTTTTTTTTCGAAATTGCTCTCATTCAATCTATTTTTTCGTATTTTTTTATGTACTTTCGATAAGAATATCAAAGAAAAAATACACAGCCTTATTTATTAAAACTCAAAACGTATGAAAACAAGTTCGAAAGGATCATTAAATCAAGAATCGTTGCGATATTTGCTTCATTCAAACACGAAAATATATTTATATTCTAATTTTTCTTTTGTCTTAATTCAAGTAGAAAAAAACCAGATTAATTAGATAAGCAATAGTACATATTTTATAATATTCTGCTACACATGTCTTATCGATACAAAGTTTGTCAAGAACGCTAGTACAAATACAGATAGTACTTTCAAATTTCCGATAAAATATAATATAATCATACTTTCCATAGATCTTACCATATAATATACTTATGCTTTATTTTCTGAATATATTTTTCATTTAATTTTTTTTTATATGGCAATGTTTTCTTTTATCTGAAATAAAATTTTAAAAGTTTCTTGTTGCTTAATGAATTATAGCAATGTTGTTTCAATCAAGTTCTGTACTTCGATATAAGAATTTTCCCATAAAAAAATTCATGACTAATTACAGACGGTTTTTAGGATGAGAATCCACTATGTTCCAAGAGTTTTTATTAGTGACAGAGCAAGAAATGAACACAACTTATCTTGAAAGGTTTTGAAAGCTATATGGAAGACATCATTTATGTAGATTAAGGTAGATTCAAACAATCTTGATCGTATTGTGAGTTGAAATACTCAGCTCGCCACAAGCCGTTATCAAGAATTATCCTATAATATCAGGTAAGTTTCAAATAATTTTCTTTCGATTATATTAGCCAGTATTTCAATATTATTAGAATGGTACGGAGGATATATTTTGCTGGTCGACTAAATTCAGCATTATGCTAGAGTATTTTTCCAATAATTGTTTGATTTATTTTTACAAGAATAATATTGTCAATTTGATTTGTAAACAATAGTATCAATTTTATTTTCTTACTTTATTTATGAAATTTCTATAACGGAAACATTCTTCTTCAAATAAATTATATTGTAGCAATACTGCTAATTAATTTTTTTAAAAACAAATAATAATGCCATCGTAGCATTCAAATTGAAGACAAAAAACTTTCATACTAAATGAATTTCTCTATCTACAATATTATATTAAACAACGATAAGCAAAATATTTTCGTCAGTTAAACGAGAAAACAAACGTAGAAGATTATTATATTTGCAACATAGTGATTATTCATATATATATGTCGTAGGAAAAATTAAAATCTAGTTCAGTTTTAAATCGAACTAGGACAGATTGAAATTTTAATTCTTCCTAGTTCAGATTAAAATTTCGAAGTCAACTAGTTGACTTCGCAACGCAGTTTAATCTCAACTAGTTGACTTTAAAATTTTGATCTGAACTGGGATAAATTAAAATTTTTAGTCAAACAATTCGTGGCTGTCTGGTTGAAGATACGTGTCTGGGTGAGGGCAAGGGTGTATGGTGAATGATGATGAGTGAATATGGAACTATTACCCGCATCCCAGTGCTCGCCTTCACTCTCAACAACCATCCATCCAATTGTCTGTATTTCAATCTGAACTAGTTCAAATCAAAATATTTTAATCTGTCCTAGTTGAGATTAAAATATTTCAAGCTGTCCTAGTTCAGTTTAAAATATTTTAATTTATCCTAGTTTAGATCAAAATTTTAAAGTCAACTAGTTGAGTTCAAACTGCGTTACGAAGTCAACTAGTTGACTTCGAAATTTTAATCTGAACTAGGAAGAATTAAAATTTTAATCTGTCCTAGTTCGATTTAAAACTGAACTAGATTTTAATTTGTCCTACGACATATATATATGCAACAAAAAAAACACATTGGTAAATTGATCTCCACAGAATTCATTTACAACAAAAAAGACAAGAGTGTACATATGGTACAGAATTCGAATACAAAGAAAAAACTAAACCTTAGTGCATAATGACATAGATGAGAATAAAAATCTATTGCTTATTGCATTAAAGTAAATTTTGTTAAGATTTAATTTCCTCATCAATTATTTCTGATTTTTCATCGAAAAAAAAATACTAATGACAGCATCACAATCATAGCAAAGCAATCTTTCAATTTGAAGAATCTTCAAGCGATAACTGACAGTTATTATATAGTACTGGACACATTCAATAAAGATTTATGGTGATATAACGATGGAAAAAGCTGTTCTAAACAATACTAACTGTAATATTGATCAAGATAAATATGAAAGGAAGTCATAAAATGTAGACAATAGAAACGATTATAATAAGCATTCAATGTGAAAAAGTATCGAATAATAAAAAATTCACATAATGAATGACATTAACGACAAAATACGACAGGTCATAATTAGAATGATCCATGATGCAGATTTCAGAACATTTTGCTATATTTTACAAGCATAAACAACGATACTCATGATATTTTAAAACCAAATTGTAGATATATCTGTTATCTTATGACTTACTTTTGCTTTTCACTGAGTAGTTATTTATGTAGTTTTTTTCCTTTTTGTTACTAGTTCGATTGAAAGACCATTCAATTTAATCGTTTTTTTTTCTTTTACTCTTAGATTTTCTCGAAAAATTTCATTCATATTTAATAAGAGTTGACGAGTCTATCCATATTTATTATGATCAGTGGATTTATTATCAAGTGTCTACATTCTTATACATTTAATTTCATTGATTCACCTCTTTGACATGTATATATTTGGTGATGATCGACTAATTCATGATACCTGTTTTTTTTTGCTCATTTTGACTAGAATGAAGTAATCTAATGAGATTAGCTGGTTATTTGATCATGATATCAATTTTTAGTTTAGTCTTTATATTGCATTTCCTTTGATTTTATTACATGTTGATTATATCATTGGTAACAAATAACTTAACTTGTACAAGCAAGAATGTTATTTTCGACTATTATTTTCGGTTCATCTCTTTTATTAATTATTTGTTTTCTATTGTCTTTGTTTTATTTTGCATCGGAAAATGTACCACAAGTTGCATGTGGATTAGGTAAAGAATTAATATCAATAGTATTTGTTCACATGTTATATAATATCCTAATCATCGCATCATATTCCATTGTGTATTTTCTTGTTGGGATTTTTAATCTTATGACTGATTCAGTCATCACTTTGTTAATTAATTCTCTGAAAAAAAAACTAGCGCTTATGTTATGTAATATTTATTCACATTAGTGATTGATCATAATCTATACTTGAACAAATCTTCATCTGTATGGACGTACGATTGATTGAAAATATAATTATATATACCTGTATAGAACAATAATTGCTCTTAAAATATATTTAAGTCTTGTTTAATATTTATTTTAATCAATGAAATTTTTTGACCATAGTGAATAATCAAGTTAAACCACATACATAAATAGATTTGTTTTTCTTTTTTCAAGACATCACAGAACACATTTTATGTGTTAATTCAGTCTAGAAGGATAATTAATAAATATTTTTATTTACCGTGAAGAAATTGAAATCTAGATGAAAAAATTGTTGTTTCTTGATCAATATATATTTAAATTCGACGATTTGTAATCTTTTTTATTCATGAAACATTTTCCGTTTTGTATATTTGAAATACATTTATAAGTTAGATTCAATATGCGTAATAATATGTTGAAATTTGATACTTGTTTTAAATGTAAATCTGAATGAATTTGAAAGATTCTTACTATATACAACCAGCTGATCGTTCAATTTTTACACTAAATGTTTGTTCATTTTTTAACCAATTGAAAGTATTTCCAATGAATTAGAACCTGAATGTGGTGCTCTTTTCGAATATGTACTTAGAAATTTTGTCTTTTTTTGTTCAAGAGTAATGAGAACCGTTGTAAAAAAAAACCCTGACCATGATGAACTCAGAGCTGTTGGTTCACTCTAGAAGCTCCTCTTTAAACATGCTAAAAATACCGTCAGCGTTTGTCATTTTATAGAGCAGACACTTCTTTAGAAAATGTTGTATTGATCTATGTTGTAGCTTTTACCTAAGTAAAACTACAAATATTTTTTTCAAGAGATCCTTTCAACATAAAAGGGTTGTCGATTTTTCAAAACTGAATACTTAGGAAAAAATGAAAATCAAGGTGCCTTCTCAAAAGACAACGTGTACTTTGTAGAATAGCTTTATATGCGAACTTATAATTTTGGACTTTTTAAACATTAGTTTATTACTTTCAAACACAAACTGAGAAAATTTGATCTTATCTCATAGCTTTTAATAATTTCTAATGGGTCAAAAGGGAACAAACATCTTCCTCTAGATTATCGTATTTGAATAATGCAAATGTCTCCTATGGTGATTAATGGAAATAATGTGGCTAACCAAATCGATTAATAATCAGCCAAATATTTATTTTTTATTTATATTTTATATTTTTTCGACTTTTTACTTACAATTATGAGTATTTTATTTTAAACTGCTTATAATCAGTAATAAAAATTGTTTAAGTTTAAAAGCAAAAAAAAAAGAATGTAAACAGTATTTTTCAAAAATGAATAAATACATCAAGTTTATTAAACAGTCGTTTGAATTATGTTTTATTAATGTGCAATTGATTCTTTTTTTTTTTTATAAAGCCGGTTTAATTAAATTTTAACTGAGTTATAATAATAATAGTAATACAAAATATGATGCAGAAAAATTTAATATCGAAAATGTGTTTTTAAGGCGAACGAAGAAGTTGAATAATAACATCCTCATCTCTATGTTGTAATAACATTTCGCCTTTAAAAGCCAAATAACCTTGTTTACGAGCTTTTAGTAATACACCAACTAATTTATCCGAAATATTTGTATAAATCTTAAAAAGAATATAACTTTAAAACTAGTTTCATTATATATGCAGTGGCTCCCAAATTTTTCAACGAGGCTTATTTTCAAGTTTATTTCCAATAAGTAATTTTGACGATAAAAATAATTGCTACAACACTTTTGTACCTTTCGTAAGATTGATGTAGGTCAGTGAAAAATGTCGTCGATAGCTCAAAGATATCACATTTTGAAGAGAATAGTTGTTCTATCATTCTGAGTAATTTGAACAGGATTCTATTTACAAATGTTAGGTGATGAAAAACTTAGGTTTCTACTTTGCAAAAGTTCTTTACTTCGAAAGTTTTTTTTTGTTTTTTTGAAGAAAAAATTCTCTACACAAATCACTATTTTAATTCTTATTGGGACTGACGACAGTGAAAAAAGATAGAAAATAAACCTGGTCGAATAACTTTTGAAGATATTGTACATATTTATATATAACATACTTCGAATAAATCACCAAATTTAATTGTTACGATTCCATCTTGTTGTTGTCCATTGGTTTGAATAACATGACATAATTGTTTCATTTCTTCAAAAACTTGTTCTTTAATTTCCTGACCTCTATGTGCTAAACTATAAGAGTAAAATGAAAAGAAACGATATTTTTAATTAAAAAAAAACCATAAATTTTCTTACTCAGCTTTATCGGCGGATGGTGGTGCACCAATTTGATTGACTATTTCTTGAAATTTATTCACTCGACTTGCCAAATGATTTTTTTTCTCTTTTTGTTGTTTAATAAAATTTTTATCATAATCTACACTTCTATCACTTGTGTCCATCTTAATACGTAATGTGCCGAAGTTGTTGATCTGTTTTGCTAAATGTATAAGAATAAGCAAATCATACAAGCGGAATTCGTGTAGGATAGAAAAAAGAGAAGAAAAAAAAAGTAGATATCTGCCTAAAATAACAACAACACCAATATTTATAGAAAAAAGAACGCAAATGGACACAAAAGGCAATCATTTCTTATCCTACATATAGATATGTAGCTCATATGCGGAACATACATACGGTTGATATTGGAAGGAGAAAAGAAAGAGAGTCGTTTCGACGACAGCTTTATTATTAATCTATAACTCTTTGTGATATGATCTTATTTTCTAATATTAACATCCTTCTAAAATATATTATAAATTTACAATTAGATTAAGTAGAGAAAAATGCATCATCTCATCGATTATTGAATGCAAAATCCACATGATATGATAATCTTATACGAAAGTGATATACATGTCCTTGATATATTTATATTTCATCCTGTGCACTACGTGACATCATCTTTATATTTTCTCTTGAGATGTGTATGCTTAATTGATGTTCTGATGAGACAAGTAATAGTAAATAATCCGTACTAGCTTCTGTGATATTATGGATAAATACAAAGCTAAAAGAAAAGTAGACAAATAGATATCAATTGATACAAATACAATGTTTTCAAGACTTTTATTCTCATGATACGACAAAATAGAATCTTAGAGTTATTGATTCGAGTATGACTTAGTTTAAGCTATATGATAATAAGAATTTATTGATACATCGAATATTAATTTTAACAGAAAATCAAATTTGAATAGTTTATGATTACATCGTTTTTAATTAAAATAATGAGAAAACAGAAAGAGATGTCTATGAATCAATTATATGAGCTTTTTTTTTTGTTTTATTCATTAAAAAAAGAAAACAGTATAAAACTTTCTGGTGTCAAAATATTATTTATAATTAATAAAACAAACAACGTTATTCGATGCAAGAATCTACAAATTATCATGACTCAATATCTAATTTTGTATGACTATTATAAGGATGAGAAGGAATTAATTGCACATTATAAGTACATGGTACTATTATATTCAATGCATAAATACTACAATACCAGCTAATACTTAAAAATCAATATTAGTATTATAAACATAAATCGTTTTAAATTCAATTCTCATAATTAGTCAATAAAATTTACATCTTCTATGATCACAAGCCTTTTGTATTGAACACATTCTAATTGTTAATCACTATATTTTTTCTTGAATGACAAACGAGTAGAATTTTTACATTTTTCTTTTTGAAATATTCTGAAGATTATATATTTTATTTTTTAATAAAAAAAAAGAAAAGAAAGCTGCTTTATATTTTTCTCTCAATGATTGTTTTAGATTTCTTTGGTTTCATGATAATTATACTCGATTTTTCTCTTTTTTTTAACTAGTAGAAGTACGCTAGAAGCCATAACCATGTGTATTCAAGCAAATAAAATCTATGTGGAATGTTTATCATTTTGATGTTTCATAACAACGAAAAGTTTTTTTTACTGATACATAATATTGTTCAAATATTTTATCCAATGAATACAAAAGAGAGTTTTTTATGCAATGTAATGAGAATGAAAAAAAAAATGAAATAAGGAATAAAAAATAAATAAAGAAGAACACGAGATTAGTTCAATAAAGTATATTTCTTTCTGTTTATGCAGTCGTCAAAGCAAGGAGAAAGGTAGAAATGGAATCAACATACTCGTTTGAAACAAGTATGTAAATGTGATTTGCTTTTGTTTCTTTTTTTTTCTTCTTCTTCTTTCATTCTTCTACTCTTTCTTATTGCATATGTAAGAATAAAAATCTCTAACGAGCATGTCAAACATAGAGTAATGGTGGTGAAGCAAACATAAGACTAAAAAAGAAACAGACAATTTTTGATTAATCTGCATGTATTTGTATTTTTAATATAGATGCAGTCTCAACTTGAAAGTGAACATTTAGCATTACGTACCAATATTATTTCAATTGATCGACCAGATTCATCACAGGTAGAACATGAAAAATATATGAATAAGATATTTATATATACTTAATTACTTAGCTTGTTGATCTTCATGTTTATATAATACCAAAAAATGTTTGGAAAAATCGTCAAAATTTAGCAGAAAATGAAACAATGGAACAAGCTATATCAGCTGGTTTTGTTCAGTAAGTTATTTTGAATGAATAAAAATTATTATTGTAGAATTTTTTTAAAAGTGTGCCACAAAATTTGACTATACATGAGCTACGTCAAAATATTCTTAAAATTTGTGGTCAAGATGATCAATTTCCAAGAGATTTTATTTATCTAAGAAGTGTTGGTCGATGTTTAACTAAAGTATAAATTATATAGATAAAATGATAACGAAGATGTATCATATTATTTTAGGTAAAACCTCAACAAGAAACAGATCTACGAGTGAAAAATTATCGACCACCGATGGTTTGTAACTTTTCATGTTATAATTTAGCTATAGTTAAATTTATTTCTGTATTTTAGACATTTGCACCGGAAGTAAAACATTTATTTTCTTTTTGCTTTCTAAAATTGCAATAAACTAATCAACTCTTTTAGATTTATATTCTGGAAGGACATCATGATGATGAATCCTCAACACCAACCAATGCAAAAAGTTATCTTTTTCGTGAATCACCTATTCATCGATCGTTAATGACTCCATTACAGTTGACTACAAGTCGTCAACAAAGTTGGACTAAACCTATTGTTGCTCCACCACTACCATTATCAACAATAACATATCGGTCATTAGTTCATTCTGGTGATCGAAAAAACTCAATAAATCTTAATGAACCTGCTCTTTCCTCATATTCAAAGTAAATATCAAAACAATAAATAAATAAAAAAGAATATGTGTGGAAAATTTCTCCGTTTATTTTTTATGAAAGCTTTTCAACAGCTTCCGGTACACTTACTGCCAGGTAGAACATTTCTTTACTAACAAACAAAATTGTAATTTCATACTATATCGAATTTTTATCACTGTAGAGAGTTAGCAAAATTAAGAGAAGAACAAGAACGTCTTCGTTTACGTCAAATTGAATTAGCTCGACAACGACGTGAAATCGAACAAGAACAACAAAGACGTGAAAAAGAATTACTTGTAAAAAAAGAAAATCGATTTCGAGAACAACGACAAAAAGAAGAAGAAGAAGAAGCAGCTGTTCGAATTCAAGGAGCCTATCGAAATTATCGAAATCGACGTAAATTAAAAGAACAAAAACAACGACAGTAAGTCATTAGTTGTTTCATATTTTTTTTTCTGATTAATAATTTGAAAGTATATAAAATACATCTTACATAATTCAGCACTGAAGACAATGTACATCATGATAATCAAAGGTTGTATCAGTAATCATTCTTTTTCTTTCACATATTTTATTCGATTGTTCGTGTTGATGATGAATGTGCCATCACATTTCAAATGAAGCACATATCAACATCAATTGTGGTTTTTTTCCACTTGTTTATATTTACACAATACTCACATTTCTCACTCCCATATATCGCTATATATATATATCTATTACATATAAAAAATTCACATTAAGTATTATTCCCTTCACAGAGATGATGCAGCCGCTCGAATCATCCAAAGAGCCTATCGGGAACATCGTAAACGGCAACAACAAAATATTGAATGATGACAATGCATGAATTTATGTTGTTTTGACTAGTTGTTGTTATTGATGCTGTTGTACTTTCTCAGTATTTTCGATAGAAAGAAAAAAAAAGAATCGAAATATATATATATATGCGTTTCAGAATATCGAATTTTGTTAACTATCGAGGATTGTGGTCACCAGAACCAGACGAACGACGAATACCATCGTCGATTGAACAGAGAAATGTACATTCAACACCATTAGATAGGTATCGAAAATGGCGAAATGAACATCAATGGTCAGCGTCATCTTCTGTTAAAAGCGAAAATATCAACACAAAAAAATCTGATGCCAATCAGTCTTTTGGCTTTTCTTCTTTCAGACATGCTGCTAATGAACTTGAACGTTTACAAAAAGAAGCGCGTGAGTTAGCTCGTCGTAAAGCTGAAGAAGCACATGCTGAAGAACTCAATGCTCATGATGGTAATTTGAGTGATTGATTTTATACAGACAATGGTTTGACATGTATATGTTTTTATAGTTGTGCAACTTTCAAATCATCTTCAAGAACTAAAAACAAAACGTACTGCATTGGAAGCAGCTCGTGAAACCATTATTCGTCAAATGCAACAGTTACATGCTCAAATTGCTGTTCGTCGAAAAGAAGGTTAAATCAATAAAAATTAGTCGTTATTTAAATTTTTCCGATTTTATCTTTATTTTGTTTGTTTCTTCTTGTAGAAAGAGATGTATGGAAACAAAGATATCTTATAGAAAAGAAAAAAACAGCTGCACTTGAAGAACGAGGTCGACTGACATTGGTCGGAATATAAAATATAGATCATTTGAATATCTGTAATTATATTGAAGTGTCTTATTTTTCTTTTAGAATGAACAATCAGATATAAATACTGAACTTGAACAAGCTAAAATTCGTTTGAATAATAGCACAAAAGTATGATGAAATACATTGAAATAATCAAAAAAAAAGCAAAAGTTACTATTTTTTTTGTATTATAGCTTCGACAACAAGCCGAAAATGAATGTCAGCTTTTGAGAGAAGAATTACAAAAAATTCGTTCAAATATGAATAATTTAGAAAACCAACCATTATCAAAAGAACCATCTCCTGTACAACAAAAACAGCAAACTATACCAATTTCTCTTGACATTACATTGCAATATTAAATTTATCTTTCTATACAAGTTGGTTTTCTCTTTTCAACATTGAATTTTAAATAAAAATTATTAGTTGTGATTCAATACAAGTTTATGTCATAAGACAAGTCGAATATGTTTATTATTTAACCATTAGTACCATATACAATATATATATATATAAATCGAAGAATCGTTAATTTCATAAATTATGAGTTTTATATCAATGTGTTTAATAAATTTGGGCTATTTAGTTAATAAATTGTATAAAAATAATCAATTTTAAAAACTAACATCGACAATAGTTATGATAAAACTAAATTTCAAACAGATAAGCAAGTGATTCATAGAATAGAAAAAATTAGTATATTTCATCTTTATATATTATTATATAATAGATCAACAGTATTGGTTATAATTCGAAGAAGAAAAGGATAGCGGAATTTTTTTGTTCTATATAGCATAGAATGAATTTCTATGTTTAGCAATACGTCGTCATCTTTAAGACTACCACCATTAACAAAAAATGTCTATTGTCGTAAAAAAAGAATGATTTTTAATACAAACGTACAAGAATACTGCATGAAGTGTCTACTGTTAAAATTGATAAAATCAGTTTTCAATATCTAGAATGTTGCCAAAAGATTTACTAGAAACTATTGAGATGAGTCAGGTAAAAACCCGGACCAACACATAACATGGCCATATTTAATGTTGATGTTTAAGGATAGGTTGATTTAAATGCAAGAAAAATGTTTTTATGCTTTTCTCACACACAAGGAAAGAATTCTTCTATTAGGCTCAATTGATGAAGACATGATGGATTTCCTAAAAATCAAGATTTTAACTTTCTAAGACAAAAAAACAACAGAAACTCAAAAAAAAATCTCTTTTTCTCGTACAAAGTGATACTGTGTTTTTTCCCATTAAAAAAATACCTCAATAACTTTAGCTGGAAAAGTATATCGGCAAAATTTTCATGTCTGAAAGATCCATTTTACACCCTTGTCTCATGAACAGTAAAGTTTTTAGACCTATTAAATGTTTCGTAACATTTTTTTATGGTTTCAATATTTCTAAAAATTTTCAAGACTCGGACCTGATCAAACTATTCTTTGACACTCTCAAAGGAATTTTCTAATAAAAATCCGATATTCGCTTCGGAGATATGAAGTACTTTTCCAGGTTATTTTTTTTTTTTTGTATTTAGTGACTGACACATCCTAGATATCGTCAGATTGGGGATTTAATCGAACTGGCTCTAAGAAGTAGGCTAAAAACGCTATACTTCTGATTTTCGAAACTAACGGGTTTGATGACGTAAGCGAATAAAGCGTTTAGTTTTTTAATGCAATAGTCTACGACATTGAACTTTTTTGCTAGCAATTATAAATGTTTTATAATTAAGTCAAAACAAACATTGATAGATAGATCGTGCGGCGCTAAGAAAAAATAATAATCAGATATAATTATTTTGATTTCTCTAAAATTGGAAACGCATATCAAAGATAAGAAGATAAAGAATCAAAAATAGTAACTTCGTCATCATAACTCATAGAAACAAATGACATTAATGTTACTTCTACGTTTGTTAAAGAGAATCTCCAGTCTACGATTCTGTGTTTGCTGCTATGTCTGAATAAACTTCAATTAAATGTAAGTCCTAATTTAATTGGAAGAACTTATATTAAAGATTATTTTTGAAATTATTCTACATTTAAGTTCATATTTTATTAAAATCAAATATGATATTTTATTTTTTCTAAGAAAATTATTCAAGAAAAAAAAATCTATACATGATAACCTTTTGATGAATATTCTTCTTATATAAGATCTGATTTCGATAAAAATATCTATCTTTTATAGTATATATCGATTTTATTAATTTATTCGAGTATAATTATGACTTGTTCCCAGCAACATTTTTTTAATAAAAAATTCCATCTAAAATACTTTTCATGATGAAATAGCAATATTGACATTTTTTTTTATCGCCTACCAAAATCAAAACTTCAATAAACCAAAATAATACGTTTTCATCTGATAATCTATTCTGATGACAAACAATAAAGAAAATCAGCTACTGATCATCCTAGCAATTTTCTATTTGATCCTTACACAAATACACATGTTTGTAATGTGATACTATAAGATGACCGATTATTCATTGTTTCTTTTTTCTTTTTTTCTCTTCATTAAATATGAACTCTGTACGTATCATCCACAAGAAAAAAAAACGAAAGTGATTTACATATACAAACGTTTAAAGAGTCAGAATATGATGCATGTATAACATGGAAAACGAGAGAAAACTATAATGAACAAAGGTTTGAATACGGAAAAAATAAAGATACAAATAGAAAAAAAAAGAAGAAGAAAAAAACATTGAATGATAAAGGAGAGATTATACATGTATTGCAACCAGATCGATCACCTCGGATACTGACTAGAAAGAATAAAAAGCGAGAAAGAGAAAATGAGAAAAGATAAAGACTGAAATATAAATAAACTATGTCTCGCGTTTAAGTCCATTTAAAAGAGGCATCGGTGTTGGTTGTAAAAATGAATCAAAATACAGATGATGATGAGGAGGAGGAGGAGGAAAATGAGTTCCCGGATGTGGTATTGGATATCGATGATGAGAATGATGAAGAAACGAAGTTTGTGGTGATGACGATGATGATGATGAATCTTTTCTTGATGTTGTTGTTGTTGTTGTTGTCATCATAGCCATTGGTACAGTTCCATTTGTTGATGAAGATGAACCACTACCATTTGAATTTGGTGGTTGTTGATGCATTAATATACGTGATTTATTTTCTTCATCTGAATCAATCGATATAGAACCATGATGAGGTGAATGATTACCTTCATTTGTATTTCTTCCTTCAGGATGTTCCATCATTGGTATATCACAATGATCGATAACATCATCCGAGTCATCAATATTATCAGCATCATCTTCTTCACTCCATGGTCCACCACCAACTGAATTAGGTCCTGTACAAGCTGTTTCATCTTCTGTATAACGCAGACATTTTTTCTTTCGTCTAGAACAACAAAAAAAAAATATATATATATATAAAAATTTACAATGTCTTTCATTATATTTTAATTCATACATACTTGCAATGTTTACACCAATTCGATTGTTGATCAAGACCAAATCTTGCACGACATTTTTTCTGATTAAGACATTCTAAATAAAAACAAAAGAAAAAAGAAATTATTAATTTCAACACTAATTTTCATTACCTCCATTTTCACCTTGACTTTTTTCTCTTTTTTTTCCTTTACTTCCACGTTTTTTTCTTGAACCATAATTATCTCGAGCTGACCATCCGGGATACAATTGCATGTGTCTCATACGTTCATCACGTGCCATATCATAATATTTTTGTTGAACATTACGATCAAGTTCATGCCACTAAAGAAAAAAAAAAACGAAGAAATTTTTCTTTTTTGTTTGAAAAAATTTTCTCTATTTCATTATACTTTTCGACCAAGTATTTGATTTATTGCTGCACTTTCACGTAATGTACATTCTTGTACAACTTGAGCTCGTTGTTCCTTCATAAATAACATAAAAGCATTCAATGGTTTTTTAATATGAGGTTTTTTTGGTTTATTATCATCATGAGACATTGAAAGTTTATGATGTTGTTGATGATGTTGTGGACTATTGTCCATAGATCTTAGATTGCAGTTAATAAAAATATAAAATGAATCGATTATTTTATATAAACATACCTATGGGTTGTTGATCGTTTTTGTGATAATGGACTATTGCTATGAGTTGTTATTGATGATGAATGTCCACTGGTCGTATGTGTTGATGATGAACCTTGAGAGAGAACACTTGGAGAAAATGGATATCCAGGTGGAAATACAAATGGAAACATAGGTGGACGCCTGAAGTTAAGAAAAAAATAAAAATAAATACATATTTGGAAATTTATTAAAGAATAAACAAACCAATGCTGAGCATAAAGTGATTGAAAAGAGGATGGTGATGATAAGGAATACATTGAATTAGGTACACCTATATAAGTAAATATATATATGCAAATTAATATTCACTTTTGAAAACAATATGTTTGTTATATCTCAAATAATACATTGATATCGAACTTAGATCGTTTTTTTTCGAATATTTTTAACAAACAATTCACTTTATTTGAAAAAAAAATCATCATATAAATGAGAATGGTTGAATTAGTCGTTACACTCAAGATAAATTTTCTACTTTTAACTTTTATCTTGATAAGATATGAAACTAATGCTGAAATAATTACTGTTCAAATGCGTATACTATTCAATGTATCATTTTTATACAATTTTCTATTGTCGCTTGTAAAATTTAAATAAAATTATTATTTCATAGAAAACAATAACTTCGGCAAACAAAAGCTATATTTTAGTTTGTTACAAATAAACAAAAAAAAACTTTTTTTTTCTATTGACTCAATCAAGATTTCATGTTAGTTGATATTCAATTCAAAAGAGAACTATATATAAATCATGTGAATAAAAATATGTTAATTAAGATCAAAGTGAAAAGATTTTAAAATGCCACAAATATGAATTGTTTTCATTTGTAAAAGACTGAATTTATTAAAGGATAAACAATGATTCTTTATTTTTTAATCACTAATAAAATATTGCTGTCATGATAGAAGATTAATAACAAAATCTTTTATTCAAAGAAAGTCTTTATAATACGATACAAATGTCAGATTTATTAAGTTTCTTTATTTTTGAGCTGCCGAGTATTGAAAAATTTATCATATATAGAATAAAGAGTAAAATAATATAAATATAAACTCTTTTTGGTATTCTTTTGTTGTGGTCAAAAATAGAAAACTATTATGTTCATTTTTATATTGTGTAATTATAACATTGATTATTAGATCGGGATTCTAGTTGGTGCAATGGATGCTCTGACACATCACATTGAACATTCTCTTTTATTCTTTCGTTCTCATTCATTGTCTTGTGTCTCGTTAATAAGATCATTTTCCACTTTGTTACATATCATCGTTCGACATGTATGTCGATTAGCATCGCATGAACGATTGCGTGCACATATTTGCTTGTTTGCTTGTATTTGCCCACCTTTTTCTCGTATTTTCAATACTCAATTGCGATTGATCGATTTTCGGAGAAGACTCGAGACGTGCGAACGATGATGAGAAAAAGAAAGAAAGAAAGATTTATTTAATGAAGTACTAAATGTATTTCCTTTTCCTTCTTTCATTGCATCGCCCTCTCGGCTTTTTAGTTTATAGTGACGGACGAAAGTTGACTAGTAATTGATTCACATCTATTTGCCGAGTGTCACTGACGTATATATGCAAAAGCATTTGTTTTAAAGAACAACGTCATGAAAAATTTATAATAAATGACTAACCTCTTTTTTTTTTTCTTTTTTTTTTCTCTACTCTTCTACATATCAAGGTATGTGAAGAGCTCGAGTGAGAACAACTTCACCTCATCATTAAACAATTAGAGAATATATATATATTTTATTATGAGTTGGGAAACGAGTGAATGAGAATGCTTTCGAATAAAAGATTGGCTTGCTTACCTGTACTTGGATCAATGCCTAAATTGGCACTAGATATATGTGCAGGAGGTGGTGACATGAATTTTGACAAAGAACCTAATGGAGCCATTTTATCCTGTAAAGAACATAAGACAACAAAAATAAAATTTGAGCAAATATCAAAACAATCGAATAAATATTGAGATTCTTTATTGAAGATATTTCATGGAAACAACTGAAATTTTTAATTTAAAATGATCACTTTTGTTCATTCGTGCGTAATGAGCTCTTGATCTTTATTATTCATATCTAAAGCGGACATATTAAAAACATTCACTCGATTAATTTTCTAACTCCTCCTTCTACCTTTTTTTTTTCTAGCGAACGATTTTTCTAATAGTATAAAATTAACTATTTTTCCATTTACTATATAGTACAAATAAAGAACAGCTCATCGTCTTGATTTCAGGCTAATCAGATCATTTCCATCATATAGACAGACAAGGTAGATCGGTCATGTTCCGGTCTTGTCTCGTTACAATGACGAATTAGCTTGCAATTGCTTTGCTTGCTTGCTTGCTCTCTTATTCTAATCATCTACACTAGTAGAATGAGGAAGAAGAGCTGCGCAAATGTTAATTAGAAACAGTCAAGAGATAAATCTTGTCCGTCTGTCCCGCGCGATCAATCTGAAGTGGAAGCAACTCTAACACATACAATCGATTGCTAATGATTTTTCTTTCGTAGATCATCATGAAGAGAGAGAGAGAAAAAAGTTATTGATTGATCATATATAATATTGAATTTGTGTGAGGGTGGTACTACACGCAATCATCCTATCTATCGGACACCTGCATTCGATCATCGAATATGTGCTCAATAGTAGCTTCACAAAAAAAAAAGGTTTTCAATTGATCAAAAACCTACAAAATGATAACTTACAAAAGGTGATGTTGCACTACTAGCTGCTGCTGCTGCATGATAATATGGAGAAATGAAATATGGAAAAAAGCTGTGGAATTGATGTTCACTGTTCAAACGATCTGTAAAATACGAATATATGTCTATTCATACGATTGAATGTAAAACAAAAAGAAATATTTACCACCAACAATAGTTGATGATACTTGTTGTGGTGATGACTATAATTTATATATATAAATATTTCATTTTGAAAACAATATAGCTTACTTCTTCTTCTTTAATAACGGGTGAAAGTCGATCGCTATTAGCATCACCATCAATATCGACATCTTCTTCATGTTTCTCACATCCAAATACTTTTACTTCATCACTATCTGTTGTTGAACCACCACCGGGATCAGTTGTTGGTGTCGGTATTTTCGATGGTGATAAAGACTTTTGCACTGTTGCTATTGTCGTTGTTGATGAAGATGATGATGAAGATGAAGATGAAGATGAAGATGATGACGATGATGACATTTGTCGTTCAGGTGATTTAGATAGTTTAATAGATGATGATTTGATTGAAAGATCGAGTGTTGTAGTTGATGAAGATAAATCAGTTTTACCCGGCTAAACAACAAAGCAGGCGGACTTTTTGATAAAAAAGTAAAAGGAGACCTATAGACGACTTTAGTTGAACAAATGAACAAAGAGAGCGAAAGAGACTTAGTCAGAAAGCGGCATCGTTTTCTCTCTCTCTCTCTCTTTTCCTCTCTTGTTCTCACTCTCTGTTTTTCCTCAATGTGTTTTTCGATAAAAAAATATAGAGAAAAAGAGGGAAAGAAAATTATTACATACAATATATATATATATATATTTAGACTTACCATTTTTGTCGGAGCCAAAAGTATATTAGTCGGCATGGTCACTCGTACTTTTTGACCGTCATCCGATGTATGTGCTTATTTATGATTGTCAGGTACGAAAGGCAAGTATAAAACACTAAGTAATAGAACGAAGAAAACGAGATTAAAATGAATGAGTATGAGCAGAGATCAATTATGCGCATCAACTTCTTTGTTGGTCGGTATTTCTTTTTCTTGTCTTTTATGTAAAGTGAAAGGCTTTCTGTTGTAGTCGGTTTAACATCAAACAAAAAGAATATACTGTTTCATGTTGTCTACCTTTTTTTTTTAAGTTTCAAGAAAACAAAAAACAAAACAAGATACGATTGAAAAGACAATATTTCAAGCTTTTAATTATATTTCAGATGAAAAATTATCATCTTTTGTTCTTGATGGAAGTTTTACAACGTATTTATTTGGTAGACAGCTACTCTTATCATAACATATCAAATTAGGCGAAGAAGAATATATTGAAAAAAAATTGAAATTTATCAAGCCTTGAATTGTATATATATCTATGATAGTTTTCTTCTAACAAAAGGCTAACTTAAGTAATGACCGATAGTGATGGTGTAATAGACATCGACTGCTCGTAAATCTTATTTTTCTCCTAGTGTGATGAACACCCATCGGGACGCTATATTTTGTGATTGATCGAGTAAAGAGAGGTGATGATGATCATAGTCATCGAGTTTTTCTTTTTTTTTTCTTCTTCAATATATATTTGTCATGATTGTATTTTCTCTCTCACAGTAGAAAAGAGAAGACACAAGGTTAGTCTTCGAGAAGAACATACATGCATATATATGATAAACAAAAAAAATTCCCTTATAAGAACAAAAAATATATAATATGCCTATGAATTGAAATAAAACGAAGCGAAAACAATTAGATTATCTATTTATATTGTACGTACGTGCGATGGAAGTGTGAATCGTTTTTTCTATATCTTGAATCGTATCTTTGAATATTTGTGACACTAACGGGCGGAGCTATGGACAGCAGAGCGGCGTGTTCACTTTGAACGGCAATGCAATGGCCTTCGCGTTGTATTACTGAAAGAGGGAAAAAAGCAGACAGAGAGAGAGAGAGAAAGAGAAGCGGCGGCCACCCATCAAAACTGACCAACGTACATTCTCTCATTCTCTCTCGCGTGCGCTGACCTTCAGTTCGCCTTTATACTGTACAACGTAGCGCGCTTTTGTGTTGATCCTGAGAACAAACAAAACAGCGGCGGCGAAGGCGATTTGTTCGCTCTCACTCTTCTTGCGTCCACCGTTGTTGTTCGTTCATCGGCCAGCAAACGAAAGAGAAATAGAGAAGGAAGAATAAAAGAGAAAATTTGTTCATCACATGTTCATTCATCTCTGTACCTCCAATATATACATATATAGGAACACCATCTCGTGAATATATATGTCAAATACAACAAGGGAACGAGAACGTGTGCACACGGACGACGATAGGATATGAACGATAGGCAAGAATACGATGCGATGAAAAATGACTACTAATAACACTTTTCTACTGTTATTTGAGTGTTGGTTAATATCGCTGATTGTGTTGAAAAAAGGAGAAAAACATAGACACGTTTAGAAGGTGGAAAAAACACATAAAGAAAGAAGTGAGAAAGAAATAAGTTGAGATTTTTTTAGCTTCAACGCTTTTGATAATGATAAAACTAATCAAGCACAATTCATTCACTCACTCATCATGATAATTTCAATGTTTGAAACATTTTCAATAAGTGTGAACAATATATAGCCTTTGATCAATAGTAAACAAATCTGAAACATTAACAAATAAACGTTATGCATCTCAAGGCATATTATGACATTCAACACTCAGTTATCTGTTGAATGATTTGAAACAAAAAAAAAAGTTCTTATTTCTAACAATATAATTTGTTAATATAATGTTGTCGAAGTGCATAATTCTAGCACATCTTTTCTCAATATACAGACGTGATTAATGAAGGCTTATAAAGTACATGATACATATACTATCTACTGTTCCAACTTATCATACTGAACCATAAATTCATTAAAATGTTGTATTCTTTCTCTATCTTAATCATTAGTCTTTATATCCTGTACAAGACTTACTTTGATCAGAAAATGTTTTTGGTGAGAACGTTTGTTCATATATATATATATATATTTATCTTTGGTTAAAAGTAAGTTTATACAAGGAAACTATTCAGTGCAGTTGTGCTTTTGAAATAAAACAATAATCTTTTAATGAAATAAACATTATCTATTCGTTTTTATTGACTAAAATCAATTACTGAAAGACAGCTACATTTGTATTCGTTTTTTACATTTTGATTAGTTTACGATAAACCTTTATGAATGAACTACTGCTTTTATGCTAAAAAAAATGGCACTCTATCAATTGATAACAGACTATTGAATCTTAATGAGACACCTAAAAATGTTCTTTTCATGAGTACTGCTATGATAATGATTACAGAAATATTCAAGCTGCAATAACCGTAATTTTGTCATCTTTCTAAACTTTACTGGTTAAGGTTTTCGGATACCTCTGCACAACATGAACGGCATGAAATGATTTACAATTGAAATATTCATAATCTGTGTATATTTTTTGATTGTAATAAAACTTAATATCTAGCGAAATTTCTTTTAACCTAATCATCAATTCGAAAGTCTTGTTTTTTGTGACAATGTTGAAATGAATCATTATTTGATAAACGTTTCAATTTCTCATACATGAGTTCTATCAAAAATTCAAATTAGAATGTTTCATAGGAATAAGTTTTTGTGAAGGAATATTATAATGGAAGTTTTTACAATGCATACTGCTTTTGGATTCGTGATAGAAATACCATGATTTTCTATTCAATGTAGAAGTTTCTAACCAATATTATCACTAGCTTCAGTACACAAAAGCTTATGACAAAGTTTTCTACGACAAGAAAAAAAAGGAAACGTTACATTTTGGTATATGCTAAGTATCTCAAGCTCTAATTCAGAAATAAAAGTCTTTTTAACTTGAAAGATTTAGCGAGGAAGTGAATATTCAATGATGACGTTGTGCCACTAATGACATCTATAACTTGACTATGGCATGAAATCTAGAGCTTGAGGCTACTTTGAGTTGTAACACAAGCCAAATTATATTTATGTTGTAATTCTCACAACTTTGTAACAAATCAATGATTGAATATTTCACCAATGGCTTCACTTATCAAGTTGAAGCACGTGGCAAAAAAAAAACAGTAAATGATGCCGATGTAATACAAATGATTAAAATCATAGTTGCAAAAACTCGTTTGAACAACGCCGTGAGACAATAAGCTGGTGAGATATCTCAGTATGTTCTTAAATACGACTAAACATAGACACGAAGTAGAAGTAGCTTTTATATAAGAAACATAGAAGATGAAAATTATTGTTAATAATTGCTATGTTGCACATCAGATTTTTCTATTCATGTATCTCCGTTAGTCATGGCAAATGGACTCCATCGTCATTTTGCTATGAACATTTGCTATCTTACTCAATTAATAATTAAGACCTTATTTGATATGACAAGTATATGAGACTATAATTTAACATTAGACGATGTTTAGAAGATTTATATGAAGGTCAAGTAGTTTTCCATTCTCGTTTTTCCAGAAAAATCATATTAGAATTAAGTCTGCTTCAACTCAATTGTTTATGATACATGCACTTTTGAAGGATAGTAGCTGGCTGCTAATGTTGCCATTCGTAATCAACGTACAAAATCCAATATCGTGGTAAATGCTGTGTATGCATATTGATAAGAACTTTATTCAAGTTTTTTTTTTCAAATCACACAAGTCAAAGAATATTCATGATTTAAATGTTCGCATAGTTTAATCATAGCTACTGTTATTATTGCTCTTTTTGGAGGGCTAAGTTTTTCTTTGCTCTACCATTTCATCAAATCATCGCCAAGTGATCCAAAACGATGCGCTCTTACAAACTCCGATCATGATTTGTACGCAATAATGAAAAAGGAAAAGAATGATACATTTATCTTTAACTATCTCCATTTGATAAATGTATATCGATACTTCCTGTCAGTGAAATGAGAAGAAATGTCAACGAATATAAAGAATAGCAAAGCAAGACAAATAGATGACTTAATAAGAGAAAAGATGTAGACAAACGCAATTGTTATAATGATATCTGAAAGATATGTTTGTGATACTGAACAAACGAGTTGATATAAAGGTGTGACTGTAGATATGGATAAGTATGTGTACTTTCTTCAAGTTTTAGTTGTATTCATTTTGAATTTGAAATAATCGAAGAATCATCACTACCTGTAGCTGCCATCTATGATCAAACACACTTTTTTTCGCTCTCATTGAATTACAACTGGTAGAGCAAACAACGACTCTCGTTCTCCTTCTAAAAGTAAAGAAATTAAGATCACATCACGAATTTAAAGTTATTCTAACTCTAATTATTCACTATTGATATATACAACAGGATAATACGTCATCGTCCTTCTATTTGAAATAATTATTATGCACAAGACTAAAACATCTACATATTCATTGACGAGTATACCTCGTTTTTATCTTGTTTTGTTATTATTAATTGTTATTTTACTTGTTTATTGGTATTTTTCATCTGATTCAGTTTCTGAACAAGCATTTGCTGATATATCTCGTCTTCCACAATCATCTTTGTTTACTTATTCAAATATTTCTTCACAAATATATTTCAATGAAAGTCAAGGCATACTTTATGTACCACCTCGTGATCACTCTGCTCATTTTGTTTCGATGAAAAGCAACGCTGTACGAGGTAATCATCGACATAAAGACAATGAAAACAGTATTTCAGATGAAGTACTTATTTTACTTCAAGGTCAATATCAATTTCGTATTAGTGATGATGATACAAACAAATATGAAGATTATCAATATGATATATCTAAAATGGGTATTGTTGCTCTTAAATTTTCAGCTAATAAATGTCATGCATTAAAAAATATTGGAAAACAAACAAATTGGTTTGTTAGTTATTATATTAAATTAAAAGATATTACAACAGTATCTGTTGATAGACAAGGTTGTAAAACAATGATATTAACTTAAATAAGTTATCAATTATTTTTATTGACTTTTGCTGGTAAAAGTGATTCAATATCATATCGACCAAGTTGATAATCAACAGCTAATTGAACCTATTTATCAAATGAATAAAAAAAACAAAAGTTAAGAAGATGAAAAATAAATAAGTATTTTTGTTAGTTACATGTAATTGTGTTGAATCGAATAAAGGTATTTGAGGAAGGTCACTTTGTTTAACAAGTTGAGGAATTTCTAAAAACAAAAAAATATTTAAAATAAATCTTATTGTAATAATGAAGTAGTCATTTTACCAGTACAACCAAGAATAATTCCTTCAACTTGTTGTTCATCATATAAACGTTGCATACATTTTACATAAAAATTTTTCGATTCTTCAGTAAATATATTATTTGATAATTCATCAACAATTATTTGATGTAAACGTTCAATCTCATCTTTATGTGGAAATACAATGTTTAAATCATGTTCAATCAAACGTTCAACAACACAACTATTTGATACCATGGCAAATTTTGATCCAAAAAAGCCAATCTAGAAATAATTAAATAAATTTCAATGTTTTATAAAACTTTTTTTAATTTGTACTTTTTTAAAATTTTTTTGTTTAATTGAAAATGCTACAGCATCACTTATGTGTAGAAGAACAAGTTTAGGATAATATTCTATAATTCGTGGTACAGCAACATGACCTTAAATCATAATTTGTTGATTAAGAAAAATGCTGAGAAAGTATTTACCAGTATTTGAACAAATAAGTAAAAAATCGATACCACTTTTGACTAATTGATGAACACCTCCAAGAAGAAATTCAGCTACTTCAGATAATTGATTTTTATTTAGTAAATCAATATATTGAAAAATATCAAGTGAAACAATATGAATACGACTACCATGGCCAGGTAAAAATTTACCAACTAATTGATTCATTTGATTATAATACTTTTGAAAAAATAAAATATTAAAAATGAATATTAAATCAATAACTTACATCAACTGTTGAAACATAAGCTAAACCTCCTAAAATGCCACATACACGTTGTTTTACTTGTGTATCCATTTTTCATCTGTAAGTATGTCAAAGACAATGCAAAGGACGTTATCACTTTTTACTTTTTATCAGGTTATGAAGAACAGAAGAGCCTTGTCATAATATGTCAGCAAATACTATTTATTTGTGGATATACAATATTCAAGATTTCAATTTTGAAGTATGACTTAAAAAAAAAACTTTCTTTGAGAAGATTTTCATGCGTTATACATCTGGAGAAAACAATATAGCTTTATATTTTCAAATATACAAATACGATAAAGATTCGAATATTAATTTCATTGCTAATGTGTCTGTCAACAAGCACAAAAGTCGATTTTAAAAGCAAGCGTTAAAATAAGATCATACAAAGAAATTGAAACGTCTCAAAAAAATTAAACTGAATTCATAGTTGAAAAGAACTATGGAATAAATCTGTGTGAAAAACACTTGATGATTTTTTGTTCATACTTTTTTTTTCTCGTTAATATTCTCGTATGAAAATAAAAAAACAAGAATGAAAAAAAAATACTATATATAACATGGTACAAATAAATATTCACATTTTTATTTATACTTTTTTTTACAATTAACTAACGGCCCTTTGCTTTTCTAACGCAACTATAGATCGAAATCCATGAAGAAAACATCAAGTTCTCCCATATTAACACAAGATCATGACTTCATTTGTCCAATTACACTGAATGTTTGTCGAGATCCTGTTTTTGCTTCAAATAGTTATGTTTACGAGCGAACTGCTATTATTCAATGGATTGAACAACAAGGAACTAGTGCTTTAACACGACAACCTCTGAATGTCAATGATCTTCGTTCAGAAGAACAAATTAAACAATTACGTCAACCTTATGAAACTAACTCTGTAAGATATTTATGCAAAAATAGTACAATATCATTACCATCTATATCAATGGGTCAATTAGAAATACATACTAACCAATCAACATCTCGCAAACAATACTGTAATGTCAAACGTATATTACTGACGACTATGGCTACTATTCTGATTGCCAGTACTCTCATAGCTGCAACAGTAGTCATATTCGTTATTCTTCGATCTAATCCCATCTCTGAAAGTAAGATATGGTCTGATCAACAATATTTTCATAAGAAAAAAAGTTTCATTATATTTTTACAGCTTCATAGATATTTAAATAATATTTTTTTGTTTATGTTGATTTGAGCTTATATAAGGTCAAATCATATTGATCTGTAGTATATAAGATCATTTTTGAATATCTATAAAACAAAATTTCATTAATCTTTTATTTTTATTAAATTTATTTCTAGTCTTTACTTCTATCGAATATGCTAATCATCATATTCAGTCTTTGGCAACTTATAAGTTATCAAATAATTGTACTCTATCAAAGATTGTTCCACTGTTCTCTTGGACTAATATAAAAAGTTTTAATTGTACGTATTATTCGGAACTATATAAGACTGTTTCTACTCGAACAATTATCACTTTTTCTTTTCGACATAATTCATCCTACTGGTGTCTTGGTGATGTGTCTGTTATAGATACGTCTTCAAACGTAGAACTGGTGACAAATTGGCATTTCGAAAATAATCCACCAGATGGATTTTTTCGCTATAACTCATATGGATATAGTTTCATATCATCAGTTTTAGCGTCTGTACATATTTATAGTAGCAAACGTTCGTTTTTTGATGGTGCTCTAGATCGATCTGATTACCTCTTAGACAAGTACTTGATACAAAAGTCGGACAACTATATCGTATAACATTTTAGCTACAGAATCTCGGTGATAAACCAAATAGTGCTCAACTTATAATAAGTTATTAACTAATTTTATTGATAATTGGTAGAAAAAATCTTCATAAATGATATCAAACAAAAAGATTTCTCATATATGTCTTTAGTTATTTTTTATATCATGTGTTTAGCAAGCTGAAATAAAATACACGTTTGATAAATAAAAAAAGATACTCTAAACGAAAAAGTATCTTCTTTTATGTAAAGAAGTTAGCGACTGATTCGATTTTTTCAAAACAATGAGCCCGTTAAGTGTGTCAGACAGAGTTCGGAGAGATCTATCGAATGGTATGTTTGAATTTAAGGAAAAGATAAAAACAACATGATATGAATAAAATTTTTTTTTCATCAAAGCGATAAATAAAAAAAATTGATATTCTCTTGAAATATTCGATTCACAGCTAGTGTCATTTTTAAAATTTACATCTTTCGATCCAGCTCGACGAGCTCCATCTGACAGTGTTAATAACATCGTATTCAATAAGACTCATCAAACCTTCAGTTTTCTGAAACGCATCAAAAAAAGATTCTACAAGGCATATCATCTGACGATTCATTATACGACTTGTACAACATGCAAAAATGTTTGTATTTGGTTCACTTTCACGTGCGCTATCGATTGATATTCATTTTTCAACCACCAAAACGAAACTTGAATATATACGTCATGTTGGAATGTGTCCTCATAAAACTTATCCTACACCATGTGTCATGAACAAAGCACGCAACATCCGATACATCTCGATCAGTTCTAATGAGTGATGCACAATGTATTGTATTATGCAATACTTTAAGAATGCTAGAGTCTCTAAAACCAATTAGGTATAAGACCAGCCTCCCATATTTCATTTTCAAACTCCCTTTGCATTTTGTAGCAAAGTTCAACTATACCTTAATCAATACGCATCACTTGTTTCTATCGATTAATGAATTGTTTATTCAAAATAGCTACACTTTCTCGAAGCTAGGATCTCTAAGACCCATTTACGTAAGACTCGGATTGAGTATTTGATATGCCGATTCAGTTTACAACGTGTGCCAATGACGAAATATACGCTCAGATGCAAAGAGCCTTACGAAAAACATAAAAGATCTTACTGACAATTGAATATTGTAAGACTGATACTGTTAGATCTTATGAAGACGTACGAGTATCTAATTGTAAGAGTTAATATCTTGTAAGATTCCTGTTTCAAGGTTCTCACAAAGTCTGATGATCAGAATCTTCTAAGATTGTATATGATCTTATACGACCATAATTTATGCTTCCTTGCTGAAAACAGTTTTTTTTAAAAGGTATTTTTATGTTTTAGCATTTAACTATCATCTGGTATCCTGAATTTTTTCTACTTAACCGAATTTGATGAAACATAGTGTAAACTGACTAGATAACATTATGAAGTATGTGGTTAAATTATAACTAAGAAAGCATGTGACCATATGAAGGTTAAAAAATTTTTGTTATTGTTGCATTTTAATAAAACATCGCTATTATAATTACTGAAACATTTATTTATTTCATTACTAATACGCGTAATTTTTGTGATACAACAAAAAACATTTTTTTTATACAAAGACTAATACAACAAAAGTTACATATTATATTTGTCCTGTTCTCTTGTTGTGTTGTGCGAAAATAAGCACATCGACGATAAGTTGAAATAACTTTTGACATGCGAGCTACAAGTTGTGGTTTTTCAGAACTTTCTGTGCTACTAATGCTCTTTTCAATATGTTTCTTCCTCTGATTAGTTATCACCAAAGCACTTTTTACCATTTTCAACGACCCCAATTATCAACGAGTACAGTAATAATGGACGACATATATTTTAATGCACTAATATTAGAATGAGAGAAGCATTTGTAGTAAATGAAAGAATTGAATAAGGATATATATATAAAATGCAAAAGTATCCTTACCCAGTTTCTCTTTTACTTGCCATCGATTCCATAGAATTTTATTTTCAGATCAGAAGATAATCCCATTGTTGAGGATTGATGCAAATATAACAAGTGAATTTAATCATTTGCCAAGTACTGAACTGCCATAGTATGTGAGACATACCTGATGGGTACAGATTCGGAAGTAAAGGAAAATAAACAAAAATTTTTAGAATCCAAATTGTGGGATGAAAACTTTTCGTAGACTGAAGAAACTTTACATATTACACTTTTCAATGTTCTCCATACGCCCGATCATCCATACAAACTTGTAGGAACATCTGTTAGCTTCTAATATTTATTGAACATATTTAGAAAATTCTCAAGGGGGGTGTGGATTTGGACATATTTTATACCCACACCCACCCACGCCCACATATGCACCCACACAAAATTTCTGAAAAACTTATATTTTTCGTGATTGAACATTAATGAAAATATCTATAAAAAATACGTGTAGCCTTAATTTTGTCGGTGGTAGATAGATGTATTGCTGCAATGGCAAAATCTTTAGACAAATACGTTCACATTATACTCAGAGAACCTCATCTCTCAGAAAATGACAATCAATGTTTTTAAATATGTTTCACATCCACATCGATCATGCCATATCGTTCAAATGCATTTTCTTAGGCGACTTTGAAAAGCACACGATGTGATCGACTAGACGTCAAACACCTGTCGATGTAACTGAATGTGTTCGTGTCAGAGTGAGCAAGTTTATGGATTTGGTATTGGTACGTGGAAGGATGTTTGGATGGGACTTGGCACTTGTACCCGTACTCACTCGTCAACATGCACATCGACACTTACTGCCACATACAGTCACAGCTCCACACCCATACCCACAAAATGTTTATAAGAATATTTCCTAAGTTAACTCCTCAACAGTTATAAAGATTACCGTTGAGTATCTTCCAAAAACCTCAAAGGAGCCACTCACGAATGGTACTTCAAAATTCATTGATCATCTTTGGATTAGCTTTGAACTATTAGAGGGACTACTCACTCTTAGATAGATACAGAGAAGTTTTCTGAATCATCCTCGAGTAACAGTGAAAAATTAGCGATAGGTAGCTAACCAGTCTCGGTTCAGTCAGTTCATAGAACTGATCTGCACTAGAAGTCCAGTTTCGATCAGAGGATGTGTTTGAACAGATCAGATCAATGAGGCAATGACGGATACCCATAACTTCTATATCCTGTCATTTGTTCTTTGAATCAAATTCTATCTGAGAGCATTTTGAACAGTTTCTCAGATTTGAACTAAAGCTGGTCTTGATGAAGTCTAATGTGAATCAAATGACTAATTGATATTGTCTTCTCTTTCTTCCTTTCAAATGACTTAGCGCAATAATTTGCCGATGTGCTAGACTCTCAACATTCATGTAATTACTCAATAGCCTAACAAGCGTCTAAAAACAGTGTTGTCGATTGTAGCCGATTGCATCATGTACATTGTTACCAAGATCATCATAACAATGGGCGAACATCCCATTGTACTAATATGTTTCATGGTCACTGCTTACCTTTTTACGCTTGAAAAGAAAGTGATACTTGTTTATAAACAAATATGTAACTAATACAATCGTACAGTTGTGTGTTCATTTTCTTTATTCTTTGACACCCTACCAAAAAGAATTAACACTACAGTATTTTTTTTATTGGGGGCGAGAGAGAGAGGTAGTTCTTTGCTTGCATAAGGAGAGACGCCTACTTTCTGCTCTTACAGAACGATATATTTATTTTTGACTGGTAAAGATATAACTTTATTTTTTGCTCGCTGCGAGAGATATTTTATTTTTAGCCTACAGAGAGTGATTTTTTTCTCATAGACAAAAATATATTTCGTCGCAAATTTGAAGTAAAATCATGCATATTTTTTCTAGTGACGTCTTTCTACGTATATGAAGTCTTAAGCCATATATGCATTCCAATAATCATTTTCTCTTTGTCTTCTATTTTTATGTGTGTGTCGATAATCAGCAAAAATCTTTTATTCAACAATCATGCAGTTATCGCGTTTATTTTGCTGCTGAGCATTTTTCTTTATCCTTTTCAAATCAAAAGCACGTCGCTTATCCATTGTCTCAACAAGGAGAGCAAGAGACAGATAAAAATATATTGACGTGGTGACTATCATCGGCAATGTAAATAATAATGAATAGAAGAAAGCAATACCATGAAGAGGTAGCTGATGAAAGAGACAATTAAGACGAAACACGTTCACAAAATAAAAAGTTGTTCATGTGTGACTAGAAAGAAAAAATGAAAGAGGAGACGAAGCCGTTGATGAGAAATATCGCTAATGCATTAAAATAAAACATCGTATTTTTATTTATTTCATTAAATGATGTAAAAATCACAGTCAATAAAAATAAGAAGAAGAAAAAAATGCAACATAAAAAAACAAATAAGTTAAACAGATGTTTAATCATATAATAAGGTCCAAATTAATGATATTTCATTATTTTTTTCAAGCGTAATAATTGGAAAGAAAAAATTCTAGTGAAATTCAATCTTAAAATTTGTTTCAAATCAACTTAATCTAACTTGGCATATCTCTTGTGAAAATGTATTTATATTGAAAGCTGGTTTTTCTAGTTGTCTCTCAGTTGATCTTCTAGATGTTCTTTTTTACGGTAACAAAGTCAAATACGACAAACAGACATTGAAAAAAGAGATGAAAATAAAATGGAACAAATCGACGACAACTTTAACATAAAGATATCAATGACGAACCACTACTATAACAAAAACATAGAGGATTGTACAATCAAAATTTTTTACGTCTAAAAGTCAAGTTTACAGGAATCATCCTATCATAAGTGCTATTTCATTCAATTTTGAAGTAAATTTGGAACTTTTTTGATACGTCGATTTCAGTATGAAAATTTTAGAGCCAAAAATATAAACCAAGTGCTTGAATTAATTCTGAATCTAATAATAAAAGTGTGATTCATATACGATCTGACAGTATATCATTATTATGATTTTTTAATTTTATTTCGTTTTAGATTATATTATGGCATTAAGTCAATCAATAGTAAGTATGAATTAATTATTTTATTTTATTTTTTATTCATGCTATTTTATTTATATTTGATTGTGCTTCATTGCATTTCTTCTGATTTTTATTTTAGTTCTTTTATTTTATTTTATTCCTATTTTTTTTCTTTCATTTTAATTGTATTTACTTGTCATTTTATTGTTTTCTTATTTTATTTTATCTTCATTTAAATGCGATTGTTCAAGAAGTAAAGATGCTAATAAATTAAAATAAACATGATTTAATGTAATAATCTGCAACTTATCGCACGAGAAGCAATGGGAAGATGATAAGGAGGAAAGGAGGGGCAGACAAAGTACCATGCTCTGATATTAATTCAAGAGAGGACTCCATCGAATTATACGTGCATCTGGCAGTCGACAACTCCCTATCGGGATCCTGTACCAAGGAATGCTATAGAATCTGACGAGATTCAAGTCTAGAATTCTTCGTCCCAGATAGCACTGAAAAAAATACGTGGCAAAAATATGGTATATTAAAAAGAAAATCGAATACTTTTTCCATTCTTATTTTTTTTCTTGTCGAGAGTTTCTGCTGTATCAGCACTAAAACCACAGTTCTCTCGTTATCGACAAGTATTCGGTTATTCTTGTGAAATATGGTTAAAACAATGATAATCCTATGGTCATCAAATGCTCGGACGAAAATTGAAAATTGTGATCATGGACCATTTATTTCGTTGAGTAGAAGTCAAATCATTATCAGATATTCGTTAAATATTTTTTAAATTTTTTTAGGAATATATAGTTGAAGAAAAAGAACAATCAGAAGAAGCAAATATATGTATCCTCGTGTGTTTCAAGTAGTGCCCTGCGGTTCCTATAATTACCCGGGAACCGAACCGGAACCGTCGGTTCCGGTTCGATTCCGGTTCCCAAAATCGAAAAAAAGCGGTTCCAATTTCGGTTCCCAAAATTTGTTTTAGAAACTGGTGTTTTTACATTGATATAGAAAATACTGAGTAAGATATTTTTTAATTTCTGTATTCCTTTTTTGAGATTGTTCATGTTTATTATTTCATAAAAAAGTTTGAAAAAATACGATGAAAGATGAAAGAATGAGAAAACATACTATTATAAAATATGTTCACATGAAATTATTAATATTACAAAGTTTTAAAATAAATCGACTTCATCATTTTCTTCGGAATCATTAGGGTGTGGATGTGGGTGTGAGTAGGTGTTGGTGTGGGTATCAGTGGCTGCAGAAATACATGTAGTCTCACTCACAGTAACAGCAACACCCCACCCTTAAGTTCTTATTGCTTCCAATAATTTATTTTAGGGGTAGCAATTGCTAACTATTGCATTGCTGGCGCGCCGCCTATGGTTTTAAATATAAGCATGAGAAATGCACAAAATGCATCACTACACAGGTCATAACCTGTGTCCACATATTATTATGTTGCAGTTGAATAATTTCTTAGCTATCATTAAAAAAGTAGGGTTCCAACGGTTCCGGTTCCGGTTCCATTCGCTTTTTTTTCACGGTTCCGGTTCCGGTTCCGGGTAATAGAAATTGAAAAAAACCGGTTCCCGATTCGGTTCTCGGTTCCATCTTTTTTGGAACCGCAGGGCTCTAGTTTCAAGATAGATTTTCTTAAACAAGACAACTTGAATTTCGCTCAAACATATTTTTTCTACATTTTCTGATGTTATTTAACAGTTTTTCGTCAGAACTAATAATATTTATGAAACTAGCTTTAAAAACGCCAATCACCTTGGATTCTCCTCAGACCTTTAATCAGAGATATTATTGTCTCCTAGTTTTCAAGACATTTTTAATTAAATTGATTTCTTTGCTTAGATCCTGCAGAAAAAAAGCCGATAAAAAAAATGAAACATTCACGAACAGACTGAATTTTTTATGCGGATTTCAAACATGTTTTGAGTTTTGATTCATCTTTTATCTTTTCTGATTGCAATCTGTTAAATAAAATTAAGCATATAGTTTTGTGGCTCTTTGATCGTAATTATCATTTCGAATAATATTTAGGTCATTATTCACCAATACCTTAATCGTTTGAGCTGATCTTTTTTACTTACGATAGACTACAGGATAAATAGTCGATTGACATATTCTTCTGAGTTCAAAATATTTCGACATGGAGTATTTTCAAGAAAAACGAGTCTGAATCATTCAGAAGTAGCTTTATTTTATTAAAAAAAAATGGTTCATCGTTAAATTCTACATTATTAATTAGCTCATTTTAAACATGATAAACAGTGCTTATTAGATGCAACAAATAATTATTCTCCGAAAACAATTTGTATTCAATATGTAGGTATACTTCAATGTCAAAGTGTGACTACTATTGACGATAGATTCCATATACATTCAGATGATCAAATAAAAACTTGTCTTTGTATCAATAAATATGAAATATGACGATTATTTGATTTAAAAAAAAACTATTGATTCACATTTATCATTCGTTGATTTTTAATATATTCATGTATGAACTTTGATTTGATCTTATTTTTTCTTTCAACTAACAATAAAAGAATTAATTGATGATAGAATACCATTTATATAAGATCAACATGTATATAAGACATCATTGAGTAATATTGAACATTTACTTGCTAATCGCAAAGCTTATCATATTTATTATATTATAAATAATTTATGATACAAAATAAGAACACTTAATCGAATTAAATATTATTTATTAGAAAGAAGAATTCAATTTTTTTAAAACAGATGAAGTAGTTTTCTTTTTTTTTACGTCGACTTAGGTTATTAGTTGATTCGTTCATCGATCAATGCTCGCAGCGTAGCAGCAGTATTGAACAAACCATATTTATCTTTCTCTCATTTTTCATGCATCCGTTCATGTGGATAGAAAAAAAGAAATGTAACCTTGGTCGAAGTTATGCATATAGCAAATATACACTTTAACGTCTAAAAGTAAGTTTATTTAAAAAGAAATATTTATCGTTTCATGGACATCATACAATAATTATGTTTTAATATTACACACGTGTTGACTAAATTATGCAAAAAGAAAAAAGAAAACGAATATGTATATCTGAAACGGCTTTCAAATAAAATATCGTTCATTTCGATTCTTTATGACATGAGGACTTTTTTTTTTACAATGTCAAATATGCATATGTCTCATTTTTAATGTAAATATATAAATCATTAAGGTGTTATGCTACCACAGATATATATATATTAGATACGGTATGTATTACAGATTAAAAAAAAGGATGACAAATTTTTTTATAATATAAAATCAAAAGATTACTGATGAATTCATTTGATGTGGAGACAGCTGTTGTCTGTCAACTGTTTAATTATCATTCTATTGTTTGTTACATTGTGCAATTGAATGTGTTAGGGCACGAATGGTTAAAAGTAGGCGTCAACAGGTGCTCAATTTTTTTTTATACTATGACATCATCTGTCCTTACGGAAATTTCATTATTAAAACTTATTCAAACTCATATTTACGTATTCATTGTAGTTGTTATTATTGTCAACATCAACAAACTTACTCTCATGCATATATCGAACCACAAAGAAAGGAATTCTCTTTCACAATATTATTCATTCTTTCAACAAGTAGGAGTAAGTGTATTTTAAAATAAAAGAGTAAGAAAGATTTGAATAATTAAGTCAATAGAATAAAAAAGCATCAACTATATGTTCATTGATAAACACCTACACATTAATGAGTCTTTAAATTTAAACGCTATTTAACACCTACACAAATGTATGTTTTTAGTCTAAACATAGAAGAAAAATTAATTTCATGTTTATGTTTTTCTTCTTCGGCTTCATCTGCTCCATATCAGATATAGAACGAAGGTATTCAGACAGAATAGACAAAAAATGAAGAAAAAAAAAGAATCAGAAAAGAAATGATGTAATATAAAAGACATAGAATATGAGTGTAAAAAGAAAGAAAAAGTTTATATCTCTCCTTTTTTTTTCTTGTATAGTTCGCACTGTCGTACCATTATCATTGATTATATCAGTGGTATTGTCGGGTTTTTGATGACGATTGTACGCTGTTATCTATAACACTGTCAAAACATCGAAAAAAAAAATGACAACATTCATTTTCTTTCTCGTTCGCCTTGAATAACATCAGCAGAATACTAAGTGACGACGACCGTGTGCTTGCTGCCTTTATATCCACGCTCGGTTAGGTAACGTGAGCACATATATACAAACTACATGTATGTATGCGACTGTACAAAACAGACGCACGTATATACACATACATATTTCCTTTTTTCTTTCGTCTTCCTTTTTGATAAACTGGCCTTACAGCAAACATAGAAGTGAGTTAATAAACGAGTCACATTTTTTTTTTTCATTGAACAATCTATTCTTATTGTTACTTTATTGACGATAAACAAAGAATAGAAATTTTCAAGATGAACTATTATAATATATGAAGCCAATCCCTATAAGATGTGACAACACGATGTTTTGTCTTTCTTTACTTATATATGCTAAGTTGATTTTCCTTTTTCTTTCGTAGATTGTTGGACAAGTATACTTGCCGAGACATTTATTCTTTGTTTAGTCACTACCACCTCAGCCCGATAGTCCAATCAATTGAATTATAATTATACAAATGTCTATATTTTGTATAGCGGCGCACAATCGATTGTGTTTTTATTGCTGTCTCTCTGTCGTTCGGGCCGAATGAGCGACCAGACGGACGACGACCGAGTAGACAGACATATACACATTCACAATTCTTTGTTTGATCGCCTTTTGTGTTATGGTGGTGTCACGAAAAATGAGAACGAGAAATAGAGAAAATTTCTTACCACACACACACACACCATTAATGTAGGAAAAAAAGAGAAAAAGAGAGAGAGAGAGAGAGAGAGAGAGAGAGAGAGAGAGAAAAAAAAGAATGAGAAAAAGAAATTATTTGACCCTCACATGGTTGTAGTTGAAACCACTATCATCAATAAATTGTCCTTAAAAAGAGATTTACATATAGATGAAGTCTTTCCAAGGTTCATTTCAAATGGCAAAGATTTACAAACAAATGCGTAGTTATCATTTCTTACAGATGATTTGAATAATTCTCAAGTCTTTTTTTTTACATTTAGATGTGAATTTTGATCGGTAATAATAACATCATTATTCATATATATATATATATATATATACATACATATACCTACCTACCTATATACATACATACATATATATATATTTATATCATGAATTCATCATCATTTAATTCAAATGAACAAGAACAATCAGTAACAAATCTTGTTAAAATTCATTCATTATCACAACTACTTAAACGTGATCGAGAACAGTTATTAACACAATCACGTTCTATAGCATATTATCATCCAAATATCGATCGAGATAAAGCCGAACAATTATTACGAACTAAATATACACGTTATAAACGTGATGGTTTATTTTTATTACGCGATTGTACAACATCACCCCATGATTTTAGTTTATCCATTGTTTGTGGTGATAAATGTTATCATTATAAAATACAACTTATTTATGACATCTATTTTTCTATTGGTATGTTTATATGACACACACACACACACACAAAAGAAATAATGATCTATTATTATTTATTTTTCTATAATAGACTCAGGTCCTCAAATAGCCGGTATAGAAAGTTTAATAGATTACTATCAACAACGTTCTGATGGTCTTGCTTGTATTCTCTCCAGTGATTTTGTTCAAGGTCAACCTCCACCAACTGCTGCTCGACGTTTAGGTTCAACAAATACGTTACATCGAGCATGTAAACAAGGCAATTTTGATATAGTTAAAAAAATTCTTTCACCAGAAATATTAGTTAATCGACCTGATGTTAATGGAAAAGATGCATTTGGATCTACAGCACTTCATGAAGCAAGTTATTTTGGTCATGATGATATTGTTCGTTTATTAATTAAAGCTGGTGCTCATGTTCTTGCACGAGATACTGATGGTGCTACAGCTTTACATAAAGTAAATAAAAAGTAACAATAAACTAAAGAGAATAGAAAAAAAAAATCAATTGATTCTATTTTTAGGCAGCAGCCGGTAATCGCCCATCAACATTACTTATTTTAATAACTGAAGGTTTTGCTGATTATGAAGAACGTAATTATACTAATCATTGGGTACCTTTACATGAAGCAGCTTTTCATAATTCAACGGCTTGTGTTCAAGTTTTACTTGATTGTGGTGCTCCACATCGTCCACGTACAGATCAAGGAAAAACTCCTCTTGAATTAGCTGAAGAAGTTAAATCTGATGAATCAATAAGTTTACTTCGTGAATATAAAGTTCCACCAGCTGAATCACGTCGTATGGATTGGTTATATGATGATGTAACATTTGATCGTCTTGCTGCTAAACAATTAATTGAATCAATTAAAAATGGTCCACGTAATGGAATGTTTGTTGTTCGTCATAGTTCAAAAAATCAACAAAATTATGCATTAACACTTTATAATGATAATGAATTTTTTAATTATGAAATTATTCATCTTAATGATACAACTTATTATATTGATGATGGACCTTATTTTGATACACTTGAACATTTAATTGATCATTATTGTCGAATACCCGATGGTTTACCAACTACATTAACATGTTCAATAAATCCTATGGGACAAATAATTATTAGTTGCACTCAACCATTTTCACTATCATCTGCAATGAATAAAACCAAAAGTAGATAAATTATTAGAATTTTATCATACATCGCCTCTGGAAAAAAAAATAATAATTAGACTTAATATTCTAATGGAGCGTGGAATTCTCTACGGTCTTATATATGTACGTTTTCAATTAAACTTATTCGTTAACATACAAATTCTAGCATGGTGAAGTCACAATCATCATCAGGCTCTCTCCGGAAATGTATATTTTCTTTTCTTTTTCAAATTTATGTAAATATAAGAACAAACTATTACAAAAGTAAATATATATATTGAAAGCATGTGAAATGTTATATCATTCTGTACTTTTGTCAATCTTGAGTTTTAATTAAGATGAATAATTATCCATAGATCTTATTCAATTACTAGATAATTATTCATGGATTGTTGTATGAGTTATATCATAGAGTCAGAGTGAGATTTCATTAACAGCATCCAAAATCTTTGTCATCAAATAATTGAAAATCAAGACTGTTAAAATTACAGGATGATATAGAATTTTAAGCTCTTACTGAATATACAATTTTTGTAATAAATTGTTCTTAGATTCAAGTAAATTTGAACACCGAAAGAAAAAAGAAATTTTAAAAAGAATTAGACAATGAGGCTACCTTCACTTTACTCAAGTGTCTATTTGAGTGAACTAGTTCAATACAAAACGTACATGTATGAAATTATAGAGAATTCTGAACGTTGTTAAGATATATAATTACTTTTCTAACAATATTTAAGTTTAAGTATTTTCTTTCAGCGGATAGATATCGTGTCCAAAAAGACTATCAGGGAAATTAACATAAATATCTCTTATACAATTCAAGTGACTTAATTGATTTTTTGTAAAAAAATAATAACATGTAAGTATATTCTTTGAGTTTTTGTTCTGTATATTTTCAGATAGATGTCTATACCTATAAACATTAGAATGAAAATTATTTTTTTTGAATCATTCACGATTGTGCAACTAAAAATGAAAATCGACTTCAACAAAAACATATCACATGAAGATCACATTAAATTTACATTTCTTTGTTTTAATGATATAAATACAGTGAAAGATTGAGAATATTCTCGAGGATTGTCACAATTTATAGAGAAAAAAGTCGATTAATTTTGTGATGTATGTTTGACAGTTATAAATCGATGTACAGTTGTTTGTCGAACGGAACAGAGCTTTATGACAGCTCAAACATTTGATTATCGTTCATTCTTCAATCGATGTGTTTTTTTTGCTGAACTCAACATGTAGTTTTTGTTTCATAATCTTATATGACTTAAATTTAGTTATTTAGAAAATAAGTTTTATACAAATGTTTATAGGTACAGACATTTATCTGAAAATATATAGAACAAAATTTCAAAGAGCACACTTACATATTATAGAAAAAGATCAATTAAGTCTCTTGAATTGTATCTGAAATTATTTACATTAACTTTGCCGATAAACTTTTAAGGCATTTTATATGCATAAATAATAATTTTTTAATTTAGATAATTCAACAAAAGTCAAACAAAGTGTTAATCGACGAGTAAGTAATGATGAAGGAAAAACGACTGATAAAAAGAGTCCAACGATAAATCTTAATCGTCGTCCAACATTTTCATCAACATTAAGTGGTTCTATAACATCACTTAATTCAATATCATCACGTTCTCGAGCATCATCAACTCATGAAGATCCATCATCAACATCATCATCTAGTGCATCACTTTCAAGTAATAGTCCATCTCAACATCAAACAATATCAGCATTAAATGATCGAAATACAGTAACAAATACAACACCATTTGTTGATCGACGAAAAACTGTTGGAGGTAAAATAAAACCATTTGTACCAGATTTTAATAATGATAAAGAACGACGTTCAACAAAAAATTCTAATGGTAAAAATTCATCATTAATTAAACGATCAGTAGTTCCTGTTCTCACAGTACAAAAACGAAAATCATTACATTTAACTATTATATCACCAGGTCAAATACAACAAACAGCTAAATTAGGTAAAAGAAAAAAAAAAAAAAAACTAAGATAAATATTGTTTTATCATTATTACATCTATGCTTGTGTTTTTTTTTGTATTTAGGTGAAGGTGAATTTGGTGAAGTTTATGAAGGTTTTTATCGTGAAGATTTAAATAATCCAGTTGGTATACCAGTTGCAATTAAAATTTTAAAAGATTATTCTTATTCAGCAAAAAAAGATTTTCTACGTGAAGCTGAACATATGGCTACATTAAATCATCATTGCATATGTACATTATATGGTATTGTTGATTCAAGTGATGATAGTATGATGATGGTTATTGAATTACTTTTACTTGGTTCAATGCTCGATTATTTATGGAAAAATAAACATTCAATCGGTGAAAATCGTTTGAAATTATGGGCATCACAAATTGCTGATGGTATGGCATATATGGAACGTAAAGGAATTGTACATCGGTAATGAAAACAAAAGAAATATTTGAAATTAAAATTTTAACAAAAACAAAAAACCTATTTCTAGAGATTTAGCTGCAAGAAATATACTTATGCAATCAACAGATCAAGTTAAAATTAGGTAGAATAGAAAAAAAAAAGTTAATGAAAATTTTAGATAAATAATTTGTGTTCTTTTATTTTTAGTGATTTTGGTCTTTCAAGACGTATTGATGCTGATGTTTATATGCAAAAATCAGACAGTAAAATTCCAGTTAAATGGTAGAAAAAAAAATATATATTTTTCTAATAGATTTCATACATAATTTCTCTATTCATAGGTATGCACCAGAAGCAATTAGTATTGGTAAATTTACTTCCAAATCTGATGTTTGGTCTTTTGGTGTTACTCTATGGGAAATGTTTTCTTATGCAGCAACACCTTATGGTTCGTAAGATATAAATATGAATCAATCTTGTAATTTATTAAAAAAGAAAAATGAGTAGGAGACAATTTTTCATCGTTGAGTATTACATAATCATTCATTAATCACAAGAAATAAGAATCAAAAGCAAATTTTATAATGAATATGAAACTAAAACAGTAAACTTACGTCAGTTTCCAAGCAAAATCATATTGTTGAATTTTGACCTGAAATTTTGTCTACATAACGATTCCGATTAGATTAGCTTTTAGAAAAAAAAAAAATTTAACAATTCTTTGACAAAGTCTCTTCAAAATATTCATATTTTTTTACTATAACTACTATGGCGCAAAGTGCCTATATTCTGAAAAATTCATATCTTGAAATTGTTTTCTAGATTAAGTATAGTACTAAGTTAAACATGACATATCACTTGAGTTGTAGATATGAGATAAGAGTTGAAGTGTTTTGATGCATGTTGTCAAATATCCTCTTATAATAAATTTCATTCTCGTAAATCTTAACTTTAAAGAATTTCCGAATTCATTTAAATCAATTATACTAAATTCATATCGATAGTTTTATATTGAATAAACGAAGTTCGATTGTAGTTCACGTTTTAATTTCAAAGTAATTTTATTTTTCCTTTTAGGTGATATGAGTGGTACGGATGTATATTATTTTTTACAACATGGAAAACGTTTAGAACGACCATCACGTTGTCCATTAACAACATATCAGTTAATGCTTAGATGTTGGGAATGGGATGAAAAAAAACGACCAACATTTTCTGAACTTTTTCAATTATTAAAAATCGATCCTGACTATCGTGATACAAATAAAACAATACCAATAACTACTACAATATTACGAAAAAAATCATTAAAATCATCATTAAGTTCATCAACATTAGTCGATGAAAATAATCGAGATAAAAATGATGATCATGATAATGAACAGAAAAATGAACAGTATAAAACAAATGGTAATGGTCATGTATCTAAAACAATAACTCAATTTCAACTAGCATTCAATAAAGAACGAACAAATTCTTAGGTATAAACATTTATTCTATGGTTCCAATTATGCCAAACCGGTTTTTTACCTGTGAACAATTCTATTATTGGCTTTTTCTGTACATTAATACAAAAACCCAGTAGGATAAAAAAAAAAGAAAAAAAAAATGAAAGAAATCTGTTTTTTTTTGCGGAACGAGTTTGTTTCTTTTTCTTTTTTTGTTTGTGTTCATATTTAATAACAAAATATAATAATGAAAGATATTTTGCTATTTTCTTTTAAAATGACACTAAGGGTGATATAAAAAAAAACCCACAACAAAAAAAATTGAGCATTCTTATTTTACTTTTTTTTTTAAATAGATATATTAGAAGTTAAAAAATAAAAATTCTGTTTATGCACCTTCTGTAAATTCAACATCTCTGTCTAGGTTTAAATATTGTCTATGTGTATCGTCTGAACTGGATCGACCTACTATTTGCATATTAGTAGTTGGTAAAAGTGTTGCATTTGCATTTATTTCATCAATTTCTCTATTAAGTGATTCTAAATAAAGTTTATTATGATAAGCTATTCCACTATGAACTAATATCGAGCCCATAACAAGTAAAAGTAAAGCTATTAACACAGATATTAAATCATCAAATTGTGTATGCCGACTTAATATAGGTACACGATCCCATAATATCAATGGTACAGCTATAATAATACCAATAATTGAATTTAATGCGTCAGCCATTAATGATCTTGAATTAAGTATTTTTGAAAGAATTATTTTAATAATTGATAAAACAGTAAATACACTTATATGAGTTACAGAATAAGCAAGTAAGAGCCAATCACCTGTTGGCGCGTGTGGAATAATCATTGATTGTATAGCACGAGATTCAATAGCTAAAAATGAACCGATAAAAAGTGCACCTATAACACAACATACAAGATAATCTCGACGTTTAAAGTCATCCATCGTTTGAGCTAGTAATAGAAACGATATTTTATAGAATTTGGTTATTATTTTTTTTTTTTAATTTTTTGTCAATCTCTACCTTTTAAATGCCAAGCAACAAAACAAATACAAATCGAGTCCATTAATGTATCGATTGAATAGCTTAAACCAACCGATGATTTATCAATCATACAATTTATAAATGCTGTCAAACCAAGTATAATATCAAGAATAATTGTAAATACACAAATACGATAAGCAAGTGTTTGATAACGTTTAAATGTTTTATCTCGACTAGAATCATCTTCGATAACATTTGCTTGACCAATATTATTTGAATTATTATTATCTAATAATATCATATTTTCTTTTCTTTTTTTATTATTATTTACAATACTTTCGTTGCAAATAATATAGCACAATTCGTATATGACTATTATATATAATGATGTATGATCAATCATGCGTATCCCAGCTCACGGTTTGATGTAAAGAACGAATACGAGAAAAAAAAATATCTTGTCATTACCAAGTATAATTATGTATGAGAAAGAAAAAACGAAATATTCCAGTATCTATATTCTCTCTTCAACTCATTTATTAAGTGGTTGATAAAAAAAAAAATCATCGGAACAGATATTTTATAATATGTGCTTTATTATATTTATGAAACGTATAATTAAAATAAAAACATTTATTTGCAAACAGATATGAAAATTTTTAACTTTTTAACATCATTTTTTTCCATGTATTTAATAGACTAATAATGAACGACAATTACATTAGTATTTATATAGTACAGACATTTGTTTAGTAGTAAATATGTAAGAAATAAATATTAATGAAAAATTGAAAAGGAAAAACATTATTGATGTTTATCAAGAGTAAAAAAAAATGATTACTTGAAAACATAACAAACAGTCAAAAAAGAAGTTGTGGTTATGTTTTATAAGTTAGAGTAATTATTTGCTTTATAAAGAGAAAAGACTGATTTATATTAATATAGAGAATGTATACAATCTTAGAAAGCACGAAAGAGAAATTACTTAGTTCCGTTCATTATTTTTATAATGAAAAGCGGCAGATAGACAGATTTATATGTTCTTTTTCAGATTCAAAAGAAATTTTTTTTTATGACTATTCTGATTCCCTATACTACTATCGTAATGAGTCAGGATCTGATTTATTTACAAATAAATTAGAATTTCATAGATTAATACAATATTATTGGTAATACGATAGTTGAGCCTTCGATATATTAGAATCTCAATGGAATCTTATCACAAAAAATAAATTATTACATATGAAAACTATTAAAAAAAACACCTAGAAATAAAATAAAGCTTTCGCTGGATTCAAATGACATGTTCTGGTGTCTATCCATCTATCTATTTATCTATATATATATATGTATGAAAGTTGCTGATTTAATGTTATAGCTGTTCGTCCATTTCTTCATAAAAGACATATTGAGTTAATTATACGATTCTAGTTTTCAGCTTTCGGCAAAAATTAAATTACAATGCTGTTCATTTTGAAGGTTTTTTGACAGATTCGTAAGTATAGTCGTTGGTAACTTATTTCTATCATTACATTGAATATTACTTAACCATATTGGGCAATAAATACATATATATGTATGTATAGTTTATCATTTCTGTTGATCAAAATTACATATGTAAAGCTCATTTGTCGATGTATCCGAATTACTGTAAAAAGCAAATGAGTTCATATCCATGACGAAGTTTTGTTAGATGTAATAGTGCGAGTTAGTTTATGTCTAGAGATGATGATCACGGTAAGCAGCTGTTATCATTAATGCATTCATTAAATATTTATAAACGTTGAGAAATTGAATAGAAAAGTTGACTAACATCTATTGGATACATTTAATTGTTCAATAGATAAATTAAATGTATAGTTTTTGTATTGTTTTACTGTTACTATGTAACTAATTTTCAAATAAATAGTTTATATCATTATTCGACAACAATATAGTTTATCAATCAATATTGGTTAACATAATCAATATTGTTCATTATGTTATTTTTATTAATACTTATGACTTTCGACTGTCATGAACATATATAAGTACACATCCGATTATTCGTTTATCTATCTTTTTCTCAACCGGATGTCGAAACTCTCCCGGAAGCGACATACATAGCAGGGCATGCTCCCATATATTTTACGCCTAATTTAATTCGCATCATCAAACTAAACATAATAACGATGTATGATAGGAAAAAAAAAGCAAAAAATATAGCAAAGTTATTATTAGTTGGTTCGCACTTCTTTTTCTTTTATTTCTAATGATTGTATACATAGTTGTAGGGTATAGATCTAGTTGTTGTGGATGTGTGCTATAAAACAAATGATGCTACGGGTATATTAGTAAAGAAAAGAGAGCGACATGTGTTGATGCATATATATATATATATTAGAAGTGCTTGCATGCATTCAAGAACAATCGTCGATCAGCGACGGCAACAGCAAGAGCAATAGTAGTAACGGCTGCAATGCACGACACTGATAAGTATTGCCAATTGTAATTGTCATTCTTTTTTTCTTCGTCGTTGTCGCATTCGTTCTTTCGTCGTTTCTTGCCTTTCTTTTACATTCTTTCTTCAGTTTTTTCCGCTGCTACTTCATTATCTCGAGAGACATACAAAGAATAGAATGAACTAGCATCAGAATAAACTGTTGAGTTCATTTATTCATTGAGAATCACATACAACTTACGGGAACTAACTTACATAGAATATGGATATATATATATATATATATATATAACGTGCTGTTTTGAAATGGATAGTTAGATGGAAAGCAGAAAATTTCTTTTCTTGTGTGTGTGTGTGTTGTTTTCTCTCTCTCCAATCTTGAGAGGTTTGACTCGAACTCTGTTTCCGGTATTGCATACTAATAGAAATGAAGGAGCTGAATAGAAAGAAAAAACGAGCGTGGTACATGGATAGTGCTTTATATATACAAAGGCTTATTACGGTGTTCCAGATTTTTCTCGTTTCGACGTGCAACAAACACAATAAAACACAAAAAAGTAGTTTATTAAAAAGACTCTTGTAAGTTTTGTTTATTAGAAAATGATTTTTTTCTTCTTTTTTTTGGTACTTCAGCATAGTCTAATTATACGAAGCTTGCCTGTCTCTCTCTCTCTCTCTTTCTGATGTTTCCTTCTATCATCACTTGTCGACAACATTCTTTTCTTTCTTTTTTTTTTCCTCGTTTTTTTTTTGCTCTTTAGTAATCTAGATGATAGTGATGTTGCCCGAGTCAATCATGTCAATGACGTTGCATGTTGACGTAACTCTTGGTTTTCTTACTATCTATCAATCGCGCCATATTTTTTAGATGTGATGAGCCCAAGGCTTTTATTATTTTCGTATGGTTGCCGCGAATATGTGATGACACATATCCATGTAGTTACTAACAATAACATTTTATTCACTGTGGGTAAGTCTATTAGTCTAGGAGAAAAATAAAATATGTTACAACATAGAATAATAACATATGCTTTATTTCCATAGATTGAAGTTAATATGCATGATCGTCATCAATCATATCCAATCGAAGTTCTTTTTGAAGATCATGTAACATTGAGTGATGGTCGTTCTAAACCTCATCTTGTTTTACTTCAATTAACATCGGAGACACTTATCGTTCGACGCCTTAAAACAACTCAAGTATCATCAATTAATAATAAACAAGTTCAAACAATAGTACCACGTAATGTTACTCTTAAAAGACATCCAACAACCCATTCACTTGGCTTTTCAATTAAGGGTGGTTGTGATACGGGTAAACAAACTAGCAAAAAAAGAATTTATTGATTATATTTTTTATAGTTTTTTTCATTTTTGATTAACAGGTTTTCCAGTTCTTATTTCTCGTGTTGTTTATACAAATGCACATTTATTACATGTTGGTGATGCTATTTTATCTATTAATAATGAAAATATATCGACTTTAACTCATGATGAAGTCATTACTAAATTACGAGATGCATCCGGTGATCAAGTTAATTTAACTGTTCAATATATGAATGATATGGCTCCATATTTACATTCAACAACAGGAACAGCAAGATCATCATTATCATCAGTAATACCAACAGTACAGACTAGTTTTACATTACCCACACCATCGTCTGTTAGAATAAGGCGACAACAAAATCGTATGTCAGCTGAATATCCTTCGAGATATCATCGACCGGGTAAACAACAGCAACGTTTATCATTAATGCTTTCCAATCAACAAAAAGTAAGAGTGAATCATTGTTGAGAATGTTTCAAATAACAAAATAGACATAAGAATATGTCATGAAATCTATACAATGAATAGCAGACAAAGAATGCACTACATTAAACGTATATCTGTATTCTATGCATTCTTATTCTAGAATGATGAATAGAAATATGTAATATATTATTGTAGTTTCCGCATAAATTACTTAGACAATATAAGATAAATAAAAGAATCATTGTTGCAGAACAAAAATGATTATAAACATTGAAAGAAAATAAATACATTAAGTATAATTATTTGTTTTCAGGATACCGATGATTATGAATTACTTAGTCGATTACTATTATGTGAAAATGAAAATGAACGATGTCGACATCAATTAGAAGAATTTGCAAAAGAACAACAAGAACAACAGCAACCGCAACAGCAGCAGCAACAACAACAACAAACAGAACCAATTACTACATTAATAGATGAAGATGATGAAGATAATTCGACAATCGATTATGTTTCAGTACAAGAATATTCTCTACTTTATGCATATGTTACTCAATATATAACTAGTACAGACAAATTACGTACTAATTCTTTTCAATTGCATACTCTAGATGGTTCTCAATCGGGAATAATTATAAATGATACATCTATTCAACAACGTTTGTGGATATCACGTATTAATACAATTATACATAATCTAACAACACGTACATTAAATGAACTTAATCAAACATTATTACCGAGTGAACAAGTACTTTATGCAACTTGGATACATGAACGTGTAACAAATATTAATCAAAATCGTTTACCAGAATGGAAACCTATATTTATTGTATTAAAAGGTAGTGATTTTTATATATTTGATGATAATAAACCACCACCATTATGTGCATATGATTTTATATGTTGTTCACGTATATATCCAATTGTTGAAATACTTCTTGAAATAATATCATCAAAATATTTAATTGATGAAAGACAATATTGTTTTACATTAACATTATCAAATGATTTAATAACTACATGTCGTTATTTAAATTTTGAAACAAAAAATGAATTAGATGAATTTTTATCAAATTGGCAACGTTCATTATACATGTCTGTTTATGCACTTAAAAATCGTGCATTTGGTTGTATGTATCAAGGACAAATATGTCGTTTAATTATTGATATAAATAAAGGTTTTGAAATGTATAATAATGAAACAAATATAATTCTATGGTCATTTACATTTGAACAATTACAATCAAGTTCTGATAATGGACGAGATAAAATTTATTTTGAATTTAAACGTGATTCAATATCAAATGATAATGAACCAACAATACGTATTGAAGTACAATGTCAACATTTAAAAATATTGATTCATGTGATTAATGCATTTTTAACAATAAAATTAATTGGGAAACGAGATAATACGATTGATTAAGGAAAATATTTCCAGTGATGTTTTGTGTCTTCTTTTTTTTTTCTGTAACAAATAATTTTATTTTTTACAAATAATTATAATGAAAATATATATATATATATACAGTTGTGGTGTTATGGGTTACAAAACGAATGTTTTATTATTCCAGAATTTCAATAAAAAAAAACCGTTTTGATCTTAATATAATATAGTTTTTGATTAATTATAGTTTTATCAGCTTTCAATAGATAGTTTGATGTTGTCCTATTAACTAATAATGTATCAATCAAAATTTACCAATCGTAGTTTTTTGTGAACTTTACACATTAGGAGTTTTCTATATTCTTGCATCTCTATCCTGATATTTTGAGTTAGAAATCAAAACTGCTTCAATATTATACATATATTTACAAAATATGTTTTTTCAACTGTTTCTAATAAGATTTAGATGCATATAAACAACTCCCCTGCCGTCGTATCCGATTCCATCAGACAGCATTTTAATGATAATATTACGAAGGATGTGATTTTTCTACATAAAAACAACAATGACATAACAAGAACAAGAAAAATTAATTTACAAATCAATGGAAAATGTACAAATAAATTAAATCAAGAGTTCCCTTGGAATCAAGGTTTTCTTAGATAAATTTCGTCGACCAAATGAATTACGCAAGCCAACTACAATCTATATAATAAGAAATAAAACTTAAATATCTTATCTAAATAAATAATCCTTACTAAATTAAGTAGAAAGGTAATAATAGCTGCTAATACATAATTTGTAGAAATAAAATCCATGAAGAGAAAAGTAATTATATTCCAAATAAATAAAGAATTTTCTTTACCATAAAATAATACTTTTGTAAAAACTTTTTCATCATCTTAAAGACAAAGAAAAGACAATATTATAATTTAAATTTTATGAATAAAATATATTTACCAATAAATAATATATTATCCATACTTGTTGATAAACCAGAACCTATCCTAGTTTGAAATTCATAATTAAAAATTTTTTCAAGAAGATATCGATTTCGGATAAAGTATTGATATGTTGGTAATGAACGATCAATATATGCACATAAAAATTTATTCAAATTTTGATAAGATTGAAGTAACATATCTGTATAACGTTCCATATCTTTTCGTGTTCGTCGTGGTCCAATATAATCCTGAATACAACAAAACAAAAAATTAAACTCGAGCTCTGATCGAATATTGTTAGTTTTCAAGCTCAATAAGATTAACAGTTACATCAATAAATAATTAACTCTCAAATTCACTGTCTTGTCTTTATAAATCTATAAATCATTCTACAATATATTTCTCATATTGTATAAATCTAGAGTGAATTTTGGAAATGATTTTTTGATTTCTTACATAATATTGTCGAAATAGTAAATCATATTGTGCACGAAATATTCTATTAATTTTCATAATAAATATTTGTTCTGTTGAATTAGCTTGTAAACCTCGTGTACTACTCATTGATTTTGATTCACGTTCTAAATTCATAAGCATATCTCTAATATTAACATCAGCTATACCATGTGGTGAACGACCATGAATATAATATCCATGATAATTTTGATCAAGAATAAAAACACTTATATTCGATACAGAACATAAATCAACAAAATTAAGTATTTTATCTCCGATTAAACGTTGATAGATAATTATATAAACAAAATATTGAATAAAAGCTATTATGAAAATATGAAACATTCAACTGTGATAAGAGTAATACTTAGATACTCTTACCCGTTCCAAGTAATACAAGAAAAGCAGTACCAATACGAAAAACACTATCATATTCCATAGTATAATTAGCTGCAGGTGATGATGGAAAGAGAATAATGTTAGTATCAACTAAAGCTATATTTTCTAGATTGATTACCTATAAGATAAGTTAAATAAGAGAACATTTTAAAAAAATAAATTATCTACTTTGAGCAAGAATAAAGCAAAAAAAAGATGAAATGGTACATGAATACGACGAAATGTTTGAATTTCATTAAATTCATTAGCTACAAAACATGTTCGCCAAGCGGAGACAGTATTCGAATTAACTAAAAATAGATAACGATAAATCAGCTATTCAAGATCAATATGATATTCACGAAAGAAATATCGATATTTTAGCTATCATCGATCGAACTTTTAAAAGACTCGAAGGATATGTAATGTAATTCTAAGGCAAGGTAAGTATTTTCGTGAAAAATTAAGTAACTTAGAATTGCCGGTAAATCATCATGTTTTTTTAAAGAATCCTTTTCTGATTATTAATATTGAAACGTGTTTAAAAATATGTAACTAGACTTTTGGAAGAAATGGAAGAGTCTGAATCATCGGATCGAAAAGTTGTGTGTTGTTGGCTCGAATCATTCATTCAGAAAAGCAAAAACTGATAATTCAATAGCAAAATCAGTTTAAGAAGAAATCGATGACTTTCTCAAGGAATACAATTTAATCAATGATCTTATTTTTCAACAAACAAAATTCATATCGATATTTTAATAATTAAATATATTTCTTTGTCAGTGTGAAATAGGTTCATAATCAGGCTTAAGTTGTAACTTTTACAAAACAATTTCTGAAGATTTATTTTTTCTACTTGATAAAAGTTCTTCACATCTAACACAATATAATCTTTCAACTATATTGATTAACCTGCTTTTGGTCTTTCCCAATCTATAAAGAAAATATCTATTGTTGTTTGTTGTATAATAAGATGAATAATATCGACTGTTTTCAGTATAAATGAAACAATGAATAGAATTTTAAATATATTTTGTTGTGAATTTGTCTTTGATTCAAATGTACTATCAACTTGTGACTATAAAAAAAGACTAGATATATGTATGAATTGAAATGTTATAGAATTGATTATTACTTTAAAAAAAATTAACCACCAAACTGAAACACCAGCCATGACAAGAAAAATAACAGTAGAAAGAATATCAAGAAAATGAAGTAAAAATTTACCAAGTGTCTATGAAAAAAAAACAGGAGTAATTGCTGTATATCAATATAGCAACAACAATAAAAAAAAGACACTGATGCTTACTGGTAAATCGATGACCTCTTTTCCTGATTTTGAAAACCATGCCCATGTTTGTATGACAGCAACAATCATACCTACGCCTGATAAAGTTCCTAGTATAATCCAAACATTACGAGTATGATTTTCTAGATCCATTTGATCGTAAACAAATTATTGATATCTATTTAAATATAAGGAAAAAAGTTCTAAATAATTTATGAATATTGTCGATTTTGATTAGAAATAAAAAGAAAACAGGCTAGTGGAATAAGAAAAAAGGGCTACTTCTTAATTGCGGACAAAATTTCAGCCCTCACCCACACTGTCGGCATGCTAATTGGTTTGATTTTCGTCCGCAATCAAGAAGACACGGAAAAAAGACATTGTATTTATGAGCAAACTTGACAACAGAAATACTAAATACATATCATCGATAAGAACGCTTACCAACTAATATTTTTCTTTTCTCTTCTCTCATCCATTCTTTCTCTCTCTTCGTTCACTTTATTGATAGTAGTGATAGCAACTACAGATTCAATCATATTTAAGAATTGCTATAGACAATTGGAAATGATTAATTTTTTTGTTCTCGAATAATCAACTTCTCGATTTGAATGACTTACATCGCTTAAATACTGTCGGACATTTCTATTGTGATTTATATCGGTGAATTTAGTTCTAATAAAAACTTTCCGACAGAAACATAATCATAGGTAAATGAATGTATATGTTAAAAATGTGACGTATTTGACGTAACTTAATATTTATGAATATGAAGAAATGAACGAGCAGGAAAAAAAAGGCAAACATCACGTCATTCTTCTAATCACGATCGACCAACAACAATTGGTAAATTTTTCATCGTTCAACAATTAACAAGGTATGTTCAGATAGAATCAATAGAGGAAGAAAAGTATTATTAAAATTGAATACAAAAAAAGCCAACGTGTTGATGCTTTAACAATTGGTTATGATTATCTACATATACTATATAATAAACGATACTTTTTTTGAGATATGAAAAAGCAATAATCGATAGAGAATGAATGAAAGTTAATGATTTGCATAGAGGTAAGTGATTTTCTAGAGGATTTTATTTCATCATTTATTAACTTGCATAGTTTATTTATGATAAGCTTTTATTGGAACAATTTTTATCATGTGTAACAAAGTTACTAAAAGGATCAACAGATTTTTTGAGCCCTACTGGAAATCTTATTTCTTTTTTTTTTTGATTTTATATTAATAGTAAAAATGAGTAGATTTTATGTAAACACCTATAATCGAATCTTACACTACATCGACGAATGAATCTATGTAGATAATATGATTTTCATATTTAAATCGAAGAAATAACTTTTCTATAAATGTTCATATGACATTTATTTCCTATGATTAATCATTCTTGGCATAGAAGAATTTACATTGGTGTCTTTAAAATGTCAACATCAATTGAACTTTATAGTATAAGAGCATGATATAATAACAATTAATTGTGACAATGATAAGAGAACGTAAATGGAAAAACCACACCTACTCATTAATCATTAATGTTCATAAATTTACATTTTTTTGAAGCATGACCTAAACGAAGTGTTGACGTATAAAGATAGAGATTTGGAATTTCTCCTCTCCCTTGAGAAGTGACAAGCACGTTAGAAACAGTACCATATATCAATAACATGTCATTCTAGTATATGAACTACTTTCTTATTGCATTTCCTGAGGATTGAGTGAAACGATGGCGAAAAAATGTGTTCCAAAATAGATAGAATAAAGCAATTTCTCTGTAATTGGTAGTAATAGCTATTTTGTGTTTAACATTTTAATCCTACTGAGATTGCACTAACAACTTTTTTTTTTACTATGACCATTTAATATTGAATTTTCATTTATAAAACTCTTATTGATCTTAAAGCCAACTCATATTTTGAAGTAGTAAAACGAAATAATTACTGATTTAACTAATGTCCACTATATTGTCTCCCCAAGTTGGTCTAGGATTAGATACATTCACGTCGTATAACATTTTCAGAATATGTTAGCACTGTAGTGGAAAAACTACGGTTAAATTTTCAACGTTATATTATGATGATTTCGGAATATATTCAACAAAAAAAAAGTGTCAAAAATAGCTCATTTAGTAATTCAATATCGTCTTTGGGCCTTCATACTATATATTTAATTTAGTTTTCTGTGAAAGAACACGTCAAAGTGCAGAGAATGACAAAGCCTGTTTTTTAAAACTTTTACTTTTTAAACATAGAAAAAGAATGAAGTGTGCAATGTTTCAAAAACACAGCTCTCTATTATAAAAGTACACTTGTGTATAATATTAGCAATGTTTATTTCAAAAAAGGGACTCTGTCATGCTCTTTCAAACAAACAAAAACGTCGTTGATTATAATGAAGCTCTTTCAAAAATTCTGAAATATAGGATCAAGAAAGCCTATAAAGAGAAAAACCAAAAGACGTTTTCTGGTTTTCCTGAAAAAAAGGGTATTTTTCAAGCAGAATATGACGGAAGCTTTTGGGTAAAAAAACAAGTTTCAAAATAAAAAAAAATCATGTCATATATGAAAGACCAGACCTCGAACTATCTCTACATAGATTTATCTCACTTTTCATTTTTCTGACTAAAATTGACTTTTCTGAGGGGAACTTGCTTTATTTTTAAAACAGATCTGTCTCTTTTCATTCTTATTGATATTCGAAGCAAATGATCAAGACAAAGTATCGGAATAGAACTTTGTTTAGAATAAAATTCTTTTCAAACTAATGATGATCGTGGTTACAACGTGTGACGAACATAATGAAGTGTTTTGGACAATTTAATTAAAACCTCTAGGGAAATATTATCAAATGTCTAGTTGATAACCAAAATATTATCATATCGAATGTTTTGTTCATTGATAACATGAACAATAACTTATTAAGCCTTCATTTTTATTGAATCAACAAAACAGAGAATTGGTTGTTGAAAAAAATGAACTTTAATGAATACGTGAACTAGACTTTCAAATATCGGAATGACAAATTTTCATGCATCACGAGGCAAAATAGATAAATGATCAAGTACAATAGGATCGTGAACATCGATTCTAGCTTTGGTTGAATTATAAGCATATCTTGCAATAAGCATTCCAGCAGCTTTATCTAAAGCTAATCCTGTAGATTTATCATCTGAACGACAATTTGTATAAGCAGCAGTAATTAGATCTCGACTAGGAGTCATCCAAAAGACAGTATCTTGTCCAAATATGTCTCCACTATGTACTAAAGCTTGGCCAGGTGTTGCCCAAGTACGATTATATGCAGCAACTCCTAGACCATAACCTTCGACACCAATAAATGGACGTTTGAGTTTAGCTGCTGTTTCAGCACTTAAAAATCCAGTACTTTCACCAATAACATGTGCATGTAAGAACTTAGCCCAATCTTGAAGTGTACATGCAACGTAACCAGCAGGACCTGTTGCAGCTTGATCATTATGAAGTAAGGTAGCACCAGGAACTGGGCGTGGGATAGGCACACTATAATTAAGAGGTAAATCATGACCGACTGGTGTCTTAGGAGGGATAGTTTCATCATAGATTAAACCAATCGTAGCACTAGTCATTTCTAAAGGCGTAAAAATATATTCTTGTATTAATGATTCCCAATCTCGACCAATAAGTTGTTCTATCATAGCAGCAGCAACCGCATAACCTTGATTAGCATAAAGAAATTCACCAGGTTGAATTTCTGGTGCATCTTTTAGAACAGTTTCAGTTACCCAATAACGAATTTGGCGAAATGTACCTTTTTGTGCTAATAATTCTCTTAAATGACGATTATAAAAAGTCGTACTTTGTTGAACACCAGAACGATGTGCTAAGAATTGTTCCAAAGTGGCATTTCGAAAAGCAGTATTGAAACTGTCATAATTAGGAAAACATTCATGTACTTGTGTTGTCCATGATAGGAGTTTTCGATCAACTAGACGACCAGCCAGTGTAGCTGTCATCCATTTTGAGCATGAACCAAGATTGATTGGATCAGTAACGAGTAAAGATGTTGGATCACCTTGTCGACGATATCCTGATGCACCTTGTGCGACAATTTCTCCTTTTTTTAAAGCCAAAGCAGATAAACCAGGCATTTTATAATAAACACGAATAAGAGTTAAATCAGCGCTGACATCATCAATACCAGCAACAATGCCATAATTTTTAATTTGTTGAAGAAAAAAAATAAGAATAATAGAGGAAATCATCTAGAAAATAGTTAATATTAAACGATATATCATTTAGGCGTCATAAAAATGAATGAAACACAGTAAACTTGGATTTTTGTATGCAATCAAGTCATATTTTAGCTATAATGCATTAGATGATAATAAAAAAAAAACAACGTTATCACAATGTTATAAAGCCCTTAATCTCTACAGTAAATTGAATGAAACATTAATGCAAAAGGTTCCAATGAAAATCGATACCTCTTGTTTTTGTACAGGTACAATTATAGGCTTCGAGTTGTTTTCTTTATTTTGAAATCAAAATATACCAATTAAATTTTTTTCAATAATGTATTTGATTCCAGAAAACGAAACGATATTATACGAGAATATCATAAAGATTCTTTTTCAAACAATCATTCTTAATTTGTTCTGCTTTATTAAGCCACTCAAATTAATAATCATTATTTTCCATTATTAACAACAATAATAGTACGTAATTGTCGTTTAATATGATCATAATCAGATTGTTCATCAAAAGTTAAGGATTTTACATATAAATTTATAGTAATAATTTGTAACAGCAAATCTGAACATAATTCTTCAATAGATATTGTTTGTTCAAGTTCAACAATTTTCTCATATTTTTGTTGTTTAATTTTCGCTTTTAGACCTTGCCATGGTAAAGAACCTCTTAAGAAATATAACAAAATTATCGATAATTGATTCGAGATCATCTCAACATGCTTGTTCAAAACCCTGATAAGTATGTAATGAAGCATATTGAGCTGTGTCTGTTAAACTTTTTCCGTAAACAAAATTACGATGAACATATATAACGAAATCATGATATTGTTTTGTTAGACTAAAATCAACAAAATATAGAATATGAGAATGATGACCAATATACATGAAAAAATTTAAAGGAAAATAGATCCAAATATTGCTAAGTAGAAGACGTACTTTGAGGTTCGATATCATGATGCAGAAGAGATCGATCGTGCATCTGTTTCGTTCGATTGATAGCTTGATCGATTATCATACAAGTCGTATGTATAGTAAACGAACGATTACAAAAGTTGAAAAGATCTTCAAGTGATGGACCAAGTAAATCCATAATCACTACATTATATCTTTTTTTTGTTCATAATAAATCATTCTGAGAAAACCAATTGAATATTTCACTCGTTCGAAAGTCAATTTTTCAACTAGATTAAATCATCTGTGTCCATATAATCAAAAGAAACAAGTCAACTATTTTGCTCGATTATTTCTTTCTGCTATGAATACTTACATGGAAACATTTGCAACTGTCATCTTCTGAATTCACGGAACTTTTGCCTATAGATACTACTAAGTGTTCCAATAAAACCTTAGTAGGATTTGGTTCCTATTAAGATTTGACAAAGCTATTGAATTTTTAATATGTTCATTTTCTAGAAGTCCTAGGTTTTCGGAGAACTCATATTTTCGAAATTTGATCTCAAATGGTGCTCATATTGAAAATTCAATTGGACTAGGTTTTTAAAAAAATTCAGAAGTTTTGAATAAAATCTCTTTTACATATCAATCTTTCAAAATTACATGTTGTATGAAGAAAGAAAAAGTTGATTCTATTACATTAGAATCGTATCAAATCATTGGAATCAATAGGATCACAGAATCAGTTATTCTCTCCGTGTGTTGGAAACAATATCCATTGGTAAAGAGTTGATATTTTGAAAGTCTCATGTCTCGAAAAGACTTTGTTCAAAAACTCTAAACTTTTTATGAAAGCTAGTCTAGTTGAGCGTCCTGAAAACCTGGAGTCTCCAGAAAACAAATATATTAAAAATTCCATAGCTTAGTCAAATATCAATAGAAACGCAAAATCTTTAATTCAGAAGAAGACGTCTTAGAAGGCTTCATCGTTATTCTTACATTTATACTATAGATCGATTATTTTTTCAACTGAACTTCTTCAAAAAATTTTTAGCTGCATACAAAATTTATTGAAAACACTATAGCTTTATTCTAATGAAGTCAACATCTAACTTCGACGATGAATAGAATTTTGCAGATTTTATTGTTACTTTGACAAATTTTCTTCATAAATCAAAATCATAAAAAAGTTACTAATCATATCATCATCTCCGTTCAAACATTTACAAAAATAGAAGTTCTATTGGTTCATAATGTAAAAACCTACCACTCACTAGGTAATTGTTTCACAACAGCTTCTATGTGTTCAATTTTAACTGCAACCGACATGTTTTTTCTATTGAATCATCAGCAAGAGAAATTTCGCCAAAACTTCCGTTATACTTTTTTTTTTTTACTAAAAAATCTTCCGGCAATAATTTTCATTTCTAATTGTCGACTATCAAATTCTCTATTATCATCATTATCATAATTAACATTTTGCTTTCTCTGAATTTTTCTTATATTCATATTTTTAGATAATATTACATGAATGATTTGTTTTTGTTTTTTTTTTTCTTTTATAAAAATTAATTCAACTAAATTTCTTTTTTGTTCATATTATTATTCATCATTATTTTATAACTGTCTCCTCATTTATATTTATTTCTATTGTTCTTGCTAATCATTTTGTTGGTAATATATTTTGAATATTCATTCAAAAACAAAATTTTCCTCGTTAGAATATGATAAAATAAGACATACAATGAGCAATATATTTATTATTTTAGACATGACGGTAAACATACAAAAAAAAAAGCAGAACACTCAAAAAAAAAAGAATAAAGAACTTGTTAATAAACAGACACATAATTGAATCTAGTATGAAATTCATATTAAAAAGAGGCACAATGTTAAATAAGAAAGTTCTTGGGAATTAATGTTTTTCTTGATAAATTTCTTCGTCCAAATGATAAACGTATTTTAACTGCAATCTAGTAATGAAATAATAAAATCCAACAAATAAAGTTTTATTTCAATCAAAAAAAAAAAAAACAAATATTCTTACCAAATTTAGTAGATATGTAATAATTGCTGCTAATACATAATTAAATGCGAAATAATCAATAAAAAGAAATGTTGCCATATTCCATACAAATAATGAATTTTCATGACCAGTAAACAATGCTGCGGTAAAATTTTTTTCATCATCTTATTAAATAAAATAAAAATTATTTTCAATTTTTTTTGCTTTTTATTTTACTTACCAATAAAAAATCGACTTTCTAGCGCTTCTTCTGCCATTCCAATTAGAGCAGAAGTTTGGAAATCATAATTCAGAAGTTTTCCTAAAAATCGTCGTCTTTGAATAGTATACTGATCATTTGGTAATGAACGAGTAATGAATGCACATAAAAATTCATTTATACTTTGATACGCTCTCATTAAAAGTTCTGCATCTTTTTCATCCGTTCGTTTTTGTACACGTCTACTATTTTGCCTCTAAATAATAATTTTAAAAACAAAAATACACACAGAGAGAAAATAATTTTCTAAACACGATTTTATTTTCTTTCTATCATACTTGATAATTGCCAATTAAAACATTATATTGTGAACGAAAGTGTCCAGTGAATTGAACAATAAATGTTTGTTCGTCAGATTTTGCTTGTAAACCACGTGTACCACTCATTTGATTTGATTCACGTTCTAGATTCATTATCATTTCTTTCATATTAACATCAGTTGTTCCATGTGGGGATAGACCATGAATATAATATCCATATTGATCATCGGTTAATATAAATACACTTATATTTGATACCGAACATAAATCAATAAAATTAAGTATACTATCTTCAATAAAACGTTGATAGAAAATTACATAAACTAAATATTGAACAAGAGCTAAAAATAACAAGAAAAATAACTCGTTTTTTTCTATCGAAAAGACATTAATAAAAAAAACAAAACATTGTTTTTATAAGAAGTATTCGGATATTAACTGACCTACAGCTATGAATAAAAGTAAATGTTCTCCATAAAGCGCTACTATTCTTTACATTATTGAGCTAATATTTTGGATCAGAGGCCGAAATAAGGTGAGATAAATTATCATGATGCATGTTTTCAGTACCATATAATTCAACTAATATCGAAAGAGAGTTTTCGACAGTAGGTCAAGTTGTTAATTAAAGAAGATCTAATTTAGGTTCAACATCTATTAATAATATTTTATTTCTTTGTTCTATAGAAAATAACGAAGTAAAAGATTGATTAATCTCTAACTATGCTATTTTTGTCCTCGTGTATCTATTATTTTTGTGTACTCTTGTGTCTATTTTTTTGCAATATGTAGTCGAATCAATCATATAATCAAAAGACACCAACATAGTATAAAGATAAAGCTAAGCAGTAAAAAAACATAAAAGTTGGGAAGAGGCGGGACACAAAATATTCTACTTCTTTCGCCGTCTTTTTTGGATGCATCTATGCAACCGTAAATTCTGTTATGATCATCTTATCTCAGCCATGTTGGGACAACTATTTTCGTTTAATCTCTCATTCGAAAAAACTACTGCCATAGTAAACTTAGCTTAATAGTACATTCTGACAAAATCTATGGTGAATAACAATTTTTGAAGGTAGATTAAAGACTATTTGACATAAAAATGAGACTATTTTATCTAAATAACTACCAGGGAGAGATGGAACTAATGTGGTTTACAGTTTTTAAAACCAATCGTAGTTTCTGTTCAATTCGGTGTATCATGTAAGCAGGCAATCTGACTTCCTATCCTTTCTTCTTACTCTAACTGATCATGATAACTTGATTTCCAAACAGTTTCATACCTGTTGCCAGCCACATTGAAAAAGCAATACCAACACGAAGAATACCATTATATTCAGGTGTATAATCAGAAGTTGATGGAAAAAGATTTACACCTGGTTCCATAGTAGCTATATTTTCTAAGTTAATAACCTACCAAAAAAAAAAACAATGAACAATAATTTCTTAATTTAAAATTTTTATTACTTTAAGTAAAAATAAAACAAAGAATAATTGAAATGTAACACTAATACGACGAAATGTTTGAATTTCTTGAAATTCATTTGCAACAAAATATGTTCGCCATATAGAAACAGTATTTTTATTTCCTAACATAATTAATTATGAAAAATCAAAAATTAAAATAATCTATTTTCTTTATACCTGGTTTGGGCTTTTCCCAATCAACAAAAAATACATCCGCAGATGCTTGACGACCAATTAAATGAAGAATATCGAATGTCTTAAAAATAAATCCAATAACAATAAGTACTGTAAATGATACTTGTTGTGCACTTGTTGGCATAACAAGAGATATTGAATCTTGTCTCTATTTAATAAAATCAAATGAATTGATTTCTTTTTATTTTTTAATTAAATAAATAAATATTTTACTTTAAAAAAAATTAACCACCATAGTGAAACACCCGCCATAACAATAAAAAAGACTGTTCCAAGAATATTACATAAATAAAGTGCAAATTTACCAATTGTCTTTATAAATAAAAAAATAAAATAAAAATAAAAAAAATCTTATTTAAACAACGGAAATTTTCTCACCATTAAATCAATAGAATTTACTGATCTTCTTGAAAACCAAATCATTGTTCGAAAGAATGCAAGAATAATACCCAAACCAGCCAATACACCAAAAGCAATCCATATATCCATAATATGTTTATTAAGATCCATTCGATAATTAGATTCGAATGTAACCTATTCATACATCAACATATTTATTGATCATAAATTAAGAAATTTTATCTAATCTATTGAGTTGTGCGCGCGCACAATCATTCATCTCATTATAAAAGCATGCAAAGAGCAAATAAGGAAAAAAAAAAGCAAAAACATACAACACATTCTTGATAATGAATACTTTAGTTATTACTAAATACATATATATATATATATTCTTTAACTAACATATAAATGAGTTAGTTTTTTTTTGTTTGTTTCTTTATTTTCATTCTCTCACCTGAACAAAATTTCCTTTGCCTATATCAGTTGAAGTTAATTCATCATATTGAATAATAATAACTGGTGGTTGAATATATGCTTCTCCGCTTGTTAATGTAGTCATAATTTTAATTGATTTAGCATAATGAATACCTCTTAATTCTATAAAAAAAAGTTTATTGATATTGTTAATGCCAATATATATATATATATTTTATGCATACATACCATTATTAATTGTGATACCTGATATACGATCAAGTAGAAAAAAACGACGATGATAAGTCCATAATGATTCATCAGCTAAAAAAAATAAAAATAAAATCATGTATCTTTATGAAATTATCTAGGATTAAAAAGAACTCACAATTTCGATTAGGGAAACTACCAATTATTGATTGATAATTTGTTACAACAACTGGACAAGGTAACATATAATCAGTACCATTTTGAGTGAATACAACATCTAAAATAATATTCATAACATCAAGAAAACAAAAGAGAATTGTATAGAATAATTTACATGGATCAAAGAAAGCCGTTTCATATAATGTCGAATTCCATAATACATCAGCTCGAATAGTACACTAAGAAAAATAAAAAAAGAATTTTTTGATTATGATTGTATTCGAAATATCAATTTTAATAAATGTATTATTAATTAGCTATTATTATATACCATAGATTAGAGTCAGCAGAGTCAAAAACTTTTGGTCTCAAACCCAATATATCAAACTTGTTTCAGATCTGAGTGATCAAATTTTTTTTGACTCCGGCTATAAGCCGTAGTCCTTATTTTAACGAAATTTTTAGTATAACAAGAGAATATCCGTAAGAGTGAGTCGTCACTCAAATTAATATTTTACCTACGAGTAGGTTCTGTTGCGACTAGGTCTCAGTGCCATGCTCTGGCATTACCAAGTTATTACAATTCTACTGAATTTTTTTATCTCTAACAAGACATTTGTAAACAAATCAAATTATGAAATTTCAATCTGTAATTCTGCCTATACGTAGGTTTTGTAGACTTTAGAATACATCAAAACGATCATGTCTCACACGAAAAGATATGAAAGTGAAGTATTTCTAACAGTTGATATTAAAGTCGTTTCAAAATTGTGAGATATTTTTTATCGATTATTTCTATTTGGCTACTAACACATCTTACACATTTCTCAGACAATCTTGACAAAGATTTTGTAATAATGAATTCATAATTAGTAGAATATGACTCGTGCGTTGTCGGTCTTACAATCAACTTGACAGGTTCTATCATCAATAATCGATATTGACTTTCAGATATTTATTATCATGTATAAACTGGACTGTTTTTTTTTTTGAAATTGATAAAAGACGAGTAGACTTTCCTTATAAAATATAAAATGTGACAACGATTTTCATACTTTACGTCTATATTCTTATTAAAATATAATCGGAAAATAAAAATTTATTCATATAATTCTAATACTATTTAACTAATCAAAATTCTTAGAAAATATTTTTAACTTACTGATTTTTTATATGCTGTTCCAAATGTAAAAGCAGCTCGACCATCAGTATAACCACCTCCACAAAATTGCATATGAGTATCAAAAGCATCAACAAGACCTAAAAATTGTCCAGTTGTAGAATATTTAGCTAGTTTAAGTCTCATTAAATCGTTTTGAGTAAATTTTGCTGGTATCCAATCGTATGTTGCAATATTGATTTCATCATAATATGTTGATGGATAAGTAAGAAATGGTATAGATATTCTAAACAGACACATAAATAAATAATGAAATATATCTTTATTTTTTCTCTTTTTTTCTTTTTGCCATTTACCGAATACTTAAAACTGTCCATGTAAATGATGTTCCTTGTGGATTCCATATATAAGTATCATAATAATAGTATGCGTAACCATTGCTACCATAAAAAAATTGCATTGTAGCGATATTTGCTAAAAGTTGACAGGCTGTTGCATTTGATAAAAGACGACGTGTATTTGATAGTATAATCGAGGGACTTAAATTCATCTAGAAAATAACAATAAAAAAAAAAAATTTCATTGTAAAAGTGAACTATCTGAACTTACTCGACAAAGAAAAAAGGATGCTGTCAAATGTTCTCGAATAAATAATGATGACGTAGGATTCTAAATTTTTAAAAAATATTTTTTTTTTTTTTACTTTTGAATGATATTAAAAACAACATACGGTGAATCTATTTAGATCGAGGAAACCACTGATTGTAGTATCTTTAACATAAGATAAACAGATACCATCCTCAATAGGACAAAAGAAAAGAGAAATAAGTTTTTTTTTCTTGAATAATATTAAATGAAAAGCTTACTTGAGTTTCACTAATATTGCAACATGTGATACTACTTCCCGATGCTGTTGTAAGTCGAGGAGTAATACTAGCACATGGAGTACATCTAATAAGAAAACAAAATTAAAAATTGAATATTTTTCGATAAGAATTATTATCAACCGTTGACTAGATGAATCAGGCCATGTACCGCTTTGACATGGAACACAAGATGCATTTCCAATTCTTGGCTGACTTGAAGAATTTGTAATTGGTACCCATAGACTACCATCAAGGTCTGATTCCGCTAGAATAATGAAATATAGATGTATTGTTTTTTTGTTGCGTATATATGCGACAGAGAAAAAAAAAGAAAAATTGTCAGTTACTTTTAACCATCTCTGGCCATGTTAAGCCGCATGAAATATTTCTAGTAACACATCCAAATCCATCACTTGATCGTAACTTAATTAGGGGAAAAAAATTCATTTATCAAAAAATTTAAATTCTATACACATACATAAGTTGAATTGCATGGTAAACAAAGCAATGAACCACCACCTTGATTTACACCATAATAAAATGTGTTATCGATACAATCACATTGTGTTGGATCTAAATAAGAATGATAACTATAAAATGAAATTTGACTTAAATATGTACGAAATAAAGTTATCCAAAACAAAAACAAAAAATTGTAGATTTTTAAAAGTATACATGGCTTTATAATATTCACAATTTTTATTGACATATAAAAATATTTATATATTAGTGTTTCATATAACAGTCTGCTAAATCTTGAATCATCCGAAGCATACTTCGGATATACTAGATCAAGAAAAACATTTAATTTTGAGTTCGACATTAATGTTGAATTTAAACTTCTTTTATTGAGAAAGTTTAAACCATCTAAAAAATAAGAAATTTGCCGTACTCTCTTTCGATAGCATATGTTCACTTTAAACACAGTTCATATACTGATTAGTATGATTAACATGCTCACACAGTATGAGTTGAAGATGAGGGCTATACCTAAAGTGAATAAATACGTTTCCAGCAGTTGCTGAAAGTTAGTATGGCGAAACTCATGTTATCCCAGTTTTGTTAACTCTTTGTAAAAAAAAAACTATCATCAATCATAGGTAACTCATTAACTAAAGATTATGATTCAATATTGACTTTTAATTTGAATGATTCAATTGATCCTAATTTGTTTGATATTTAAAGATGAACAATAACAATTCTGTAAGTAAATAAAATCTTAATGATTAATGCATATTATGTTTAAGGAAAGAATTTTGAGTTTATAAAGCAATTTAGAATTTGCTGAAATTCTTTTCATACTATATTTTCATGATGTACAATGGGCCTGTTTATTCACGAAAAAAAAAAAATTTCTATTCGTATAACCAGATAATCTGATTAGTTCAAATCATCCGATTAATTATATTACTATTAATAAACATGTCAACAAGTCTCATGTAAATATTAATGGATTATTAATAGAATTATCAAAGAAAAATTACCATTTTGTTTTTGTATCGCATTAGGTGGACAAGGTGAACATTGTAATAGAGCCGTATCATAATATTGATTATTTGGGCATGACGTAACATATGAAAATCTTGTTTGATAAGCTGTATAAGATGATGTTGTTTGAGCAAAAACAATTGATGATGGAATTAATAGAAGAAAGAGAAATAGAAATAGTTTGAATAAAATCATTATCTTTACTATCATATGTATGAGTAAAAATCACAGCATGAAAAAAAAAATTGTCACCTATCATTCATAAGAAATAACTAATTTACAATTGTTACTTAGGAATAACCTTTATGATCCGATCTGAAATGCATTTCTACGAAGAACTGTTATGGAGGTCAAAGAAACATATTTGATTGGTTCATCATTTATTCCAATTATTGAAAAGTCAAAGCCAAAATGTCTCTTTTGTGTATATACTTAGTCATATTCATTCGGAAAAAAACACAAAGATTTGACTTAAAGGTTATATACATTTTAGATTAATGGAGGCCTTAATTCCTATTCTCAATAAACTTCAAGATGTATTCAATACAGTTGGTTCTGAAAGTATTCAATTACCACAAATAGTTGTTGTCGGCTCACAAGTTTGTTTTGAACTTTATAATAGAAAATTTTTATTGTTTAAATATCTATTATTTTAGAGTGCTGGTAAAAGTTCTGTATTAGAAAATCTTGTTGGACGAGATTTTCTTCCGCGTGGTGCCGGCATTGTAACAAGACGTCCATTAACTCTTCAACTTGTTTATACACCACCAGAAGATAAAGTAGTACAATGTCAAAGTTTAGGAGGTAATTTTTAATTTTTATTTTAAGAAGATAATAAAATCCTATTAGTACTTTATTAGTATCGGTACCTGATGAAAATGAATTTGCTCTATTTACACATGTTAAAGGTAAAGTTTATACAGATTTTAATGAAGTTCGTCAAGAAATTGAAGCAGAAACAGATCGACTTGGTGGAAAAAAGGTTTTGTTTTTCTATTCATAAAATATTTTTATATAAATGATCGGTTTTTATATAGAATATATCTCATGAACCAATCACATTAAAAATTTATTCACCAAAAGTTGTTACACTTACATTAATTGATTTACCTGGTTTAACAAAAGTAAAATTAAAATGATTTCTTTTTTTACAAAAATAAGAATTTTATTTAAAAATAAACAAAAAATACTTTAGATACCTGTAGAAGATCAACCAGCTGATATTGAAGCTCAAGTACGAAATTTAATAATGTATTATATATCAAATCCAAATGCTATTATTCTTGCTATAACACCAGCAAATGTAGATTTTTCAACATCAGAAGCTGTTAAATTTGCTAAAGAAGTTGATCCTGAAGGTTTGTTTTTATATTTATGAAAAAAAACAAATTTTTCTTGTTTTAGAAAATAAAATTTTATTTTATTAATAGGAAGACGAACTTTAGCTGTTTTAACAAAACTTGATTTAATGGATCGTGGAACAGATGCATATGATGTACTTTGTGGAAGAGTTATTCCTGTTAAATTAGGTATTATTGGTGTTGTTAATCGAAGTCAAGAAGATATTCATAAGAAAAAAGTTTGTTAGAAAAATATTAAATAATCTATTTTTTGTATATTTATTTTATAGCAAATTGAAGAAGCACTTCGTTATGAATCAGCTTTTCTTCAAAAAAATTATCCATCCATTGCTAGTCGAAATGGTACACCATTTCTTGCCAAAACATTAAATAGAGTATGTTTTGAACAAAAAAAACTTTATTATATATAAATAACTCTTAGCAAAAAATGTCAAACTCTGTTAGATCATGTGTTAAATTTCGAAACTAATGAAAACTAGATGGAGTCAAAGTCTATCGTTATTCGCTTCAGAAAAATCTTTTGTAAAGTAGAGTTCTTTTTTTTTTTTTTTACAGAAAACGATCAATATGAAAAGACAGCAACTACAAGTAGCAACGTCTAAATTATATTGTTACTTTCAGCAAAACCTCAAGAACTGTATTTTTAAGCATTTTTCTTGATGTTGATAGCCTGAGAAAAAAATATTTGTATAGCTATAAAGATTTTCTATAAGGATTGATAGAACTGAAGGCTTCAACAACACTACTGGGATGGAGGTCTATAGAAAATTAAGACTCCTAAAATCATGTTTTTGATTTTCATTTAAAGCTTTTTGGAAAGGGCTTTATATGATAGAACGAGATGAGCTATCTCCGATCTCTTCATGACCTTTCTTCATTGAACTGCATTTCAATTTATCGAGGACATAAGAAGCATTTGTCTCTTCTTGTTATTGAAAATTTCGATGTTTTACCATATTTGACACTTTGAGATCTTCTGTAAATTTAATTTTGTTCGATAAAGAAAGATCATAGAGAGATCGAAGACATCATTTTGCTTTATCAAATAAAATATTTTTCCAAAAATTTCGAATGGAAGTCAGAAATTCGTTTGTAAGCATGTTGAATTCTGACAGCTACTATCTATTTTGACACAAAGATCAAGAGTACATTTAACTACGAATAGATTGTTGAAAACAATATTCTTTATGCTACAAAAATTAAAATTAAGCGTATTTTTTTCATTTCGTATCTAATATAAAAACTTAACAAAACATAGAAAATGATATTGCATAATAGTGAAATTGCAAGAACTTTTTAAGAGCTGATTAGGTTTTTAGCTTTTCTTCCTTCTTATATTTGTCATGCAAAATATTTCTGGTACATGACTTGTAGTTCAGGTATTACTCTTCCTAAGAAAAATAGATTTCATTGGTTTAGAAGTTGACATTATCGTCTAACAGAGTTTTTAACATTTCATCAGAACTTTTACATTATATACTATATCATTTTTTTTCTTTGATAGTTACTAATGCATCATATTCGAGACTGTCTACCAGCATTAAAAACACGTATTAATCAAATGGTATCTCATTTTCAAACACTTGTTAATTCATTTGGTGAACCAATTGAAGATAAAGTTGTATATTGATAGTATAAACGATAAAAAACTATTTTATTTACTATATAGGGTCGATTATTACTTCAAATAATAACAAAATTTGCATCAAGTTATTGTGCTACGATTGAAGGCACAGCAAAAAATATTGAAGTTTCAGAATTGTTCGTTTTAAAAACAAATCAACAAATGAATAAACTAATTTTTTTATTTAGATGTGGTGGTGCACGAATTTGTTATATATTTCATGAAACATTTGCACGTGCTCTTGAATCAATTAATCCATTAGATACTTTAACAACATTTGACATACTTACAGCAATACGAAACGCGACTGTATATTTTTTTGCTTTTGTTTTTTTGAAATTTCTAATAATAATAATTATTTTCTTCTTTTAGGGTCCAAGACCTGCTTTATTTGTACCGGAAGTTTCATTTGAATTGCTTGTTAAACGACAAATCAAACGCTTAGAAGATCCAGGTTTACGATGTGTTGAACTCGTACATGAAGAATTACAACGAATCATACAACACTGTGGTGCTCAGGTAATTTCATTTTTTTTTGTCTTGTGAAACTCGTATATCGTTTTGAAAAAACATAGTGAGTTTTAGTTAAGAGCAAACAAAGAAAATAGTGCAGAATTGAGGTACTAATATATGCATTAGTAGTAATGAGGAAGTGTTTAATCTACGAAAATCGATTTAATAACAAATAGTTTTAAGAATGGTTGTTTTGTAACTTTTCTACAAATTCATTCTTGTCACAAGAGAGTTTAATAAGAAGATTGTAAGTTACTTCTTGTTATTTAAATTAATGAAGATGGTCAGGTATATTTATGGTTTCATTTGATAAAGAAGATTATATTATAATTTGTATAAGTATTATTTTGAATAATCAATTAATATCTTTTCGACTTGAGAAAGAGAAAATAATCAATGTTGTTATTCAAATTTCATTTATAGATAAACTGAAAATAGTAAAATTTTCTATAGTAAACATCATTATATAATTCTATGGTGAATACTTCGGAAAAATCCCTACTGTGCATGACAGCGTTTGCAGAAAAAAACAACATGTTAATAAGTGCGTATGTCTCTGTACATATAAGACTAAGTAATGCAGCTGTATGAGTAATAGCATACGCCAACAGTACGACATCTCTACGGTACAAAAACGGTCGTTTGTGGTGATCCGACTGATTGACCTATATGATACTTGACCTTTCTATTACTTATTAGATGGCTTATGATGAAAAAGACAATTTGACTATTGAAGATGTATTTGACAATAAAAACTAACATATTTTCAAAATTGACAAAATATTAGATATAGTAGATAAGTTTCTGCTAGATTGTCATTTCTATGTTTGAAATAGTTAAATTGTATAATATGTATATGTGATATATCAAAATGAATGACATTTTATTATATAAATTTATTTGAATGGTTGTTTAAATAACCTATTTATTATTATTAAGAAACGATCATTTAACATAGATAAACAAGAGAATTTAATTCTTTTTGTTTTTCTTATCATATTTTAACTGTTGTTGTATATTTTTCTTTTTTGTTACGTCGGAAAGTTTCTTAACAAAATGTTTGTTCACATCTGACTCACTAGAAAGTATCCAAAGCTATGAATTACGATCAAAATTTTGTGCTCTTATCGAATATGGACTTAGATACCTTGTCTTAGTTTTGTTCAAAAGTAGTAAAATAATGTTTGACAAACCGAAAAAATTCCTTTGGACAGAAAATTCATGTACTTTTTTCACTCTTGCAATTCAAAATTAAAAGTTGAGAGATCTTTATTTAATATCAGCTTCTAAATGAGAAACAATCCTACATAATGCACTTGATCTTTCGACAAACTACCTCAATTTTTGTTTTTTTTTTCTAAATACTCATTTTTCAAAAAAAAAACTCGACAATCATTTTACATTGAAAGGAGCTTTTGAACAAATACTAGGGTAAAAACTACAGGTTACTTCAATATCACATTTTCTAAAGAAGCATCTGTCATACAAAACGATCGAATCCGACAATATATTTTTGCATGTTCGAAAAGGGTCTTATCGGATAAACAAAAAACTTGTTAGCACAATATTAAAAATAATTTTTTAGGTTTTTCAAAAAGTTCCTCATGCCTCTTGAACGTAAATAAATACAATATTTTAAAGTTCATATTTAAATTCTGGTCACGACCTATAGGGTTTGGTTTGCTTGAAATGCTTTCAAGCAAGTTCAAATGAATAAACATATTCATCAGGAATATCGGTTCACAAGTTCCATTTAAACCAATTAGTTGAGCTTTTCAAAAATTATTTTACTACTCTCGAAGAAAGTTTCTAATCTCATATTCAAAAGAAGCATAAATTCATAGCTTTTGACTCGTGGGAAATAATTGTTAACAGACCAAAGGTGAACAAACATCTTATCTACAACCTTTTCGATCACCTTTTCGTGTTTCTATTTGATGAAAAAGAAAATGAATTCTTTATTATAAACTAGTCAATGTTTCATTGAATTTTATACATGAAAGAATCCATAACATTTTTATCATATTTTAAATGATATTAAAAAAAAAGTATTTTAATATTTTCCTTAGTCATATTAATCGCTATTAATAAACAAATGAATAATTCATTGTGTCAACCTTTGATGGTTTCACTTTACTCGTTTCAAAATTTATAATATGTTTCATTACATAGAAAAAAAGTTTATATGAAATATGTGAGTTTCACATTTTAGTTCCAAAGAGATAGCGCTAACTGGCTTTCCTTTGTTTGTTTTTTACTTGTTAATTATTTTTAAATAATTTTTTTTTTAGCAAGAATTTATTCGATTTCCTCGTTTACATGAAAAAATTGTTGATGTTGTCACACACTTATTACGTCGTCGTCTACCAGAAACAAATCGAATGGTTGAAAATCTTGTTGGAATTGAATTAGCATATATAAATACAAAACATCCAGATTTTTATGAAGCTGGACTTATTCATAAAGCACTAACAGGTGGTGATTATATTGCAACCACCACAACAACAACAACAGCAACAACAACAACAACAACAGCAAATCCCAATCAACCACAACATTCACAGAACAAACAACAACGTGATATTTCTCGAGGAAAAGAAAATCGAGTTCGTTAGATTAATATATATAAACGAATTTTTATAATGCCTTATGAGCTTCTTCTTGTTTTTATAGAATAGTGATGAATCAACACTAGGAAAAATAACTGCATATAGTCGAGCATTAGTTCAACAACATCTAATGGATGGTAGTGATAATGAATCCGTAGTTAATGGGGACCAATCATCACCATATATGTCGAATGCTGTTCATAGTTCTTCAACAACAACATCGATGGCACCTATTGGTGACGGTGTAAGTTTTATAGTAATCATCAATATAGACGAATATTATTCACGTCATATTAAGCATTTCGAGACAAATTTTAAAAAAACCCATCTTATGTTCTGTAGAAATAGCGAATCGTCATAATTTTATCTAGATTTTCCTTTTCGAGGATGAATAATTTAAAATTCCGAGGCGTGGCAACCTGATTTTTGAAGGAACGTTGTTTACAACGCTGAATAAAACAAACACTACGGATTATTTATTACTCACTATTTCTTTCATCATCTATCGATTTCTTACATAATATATGATGTAAAAATCTTTGCGAAAATACCAAATTCAGTTACAGTATGTCGTCGATTTCTAAATCAAGATGATATTTCTCAGAAAAGTCTATATTTTACAAGAGATTCATTTTTCAAACTGGTTTCTTTTTGGATTAAAAGGTCAAGGACACATCTTACAAATTTTTGTAAGACTGAAATTGATATTGTTTTTGATATATTTTTGTTCTGACATTGTTTTTTTTAATGAAAAAAAAAAATTTCTTGTTTTGCAAAATCGACAATATAGTATAACAGAGTTCCACGTTTTTTGCAAAGACATTTGCATGACAGATTAGATGTGAGTATTGTTCTGCTAACGAAAAGGATCTATTGCTTCAAGTGCTTTCAAAAAAAAGACACTCATATGTCAATTAGAATGAAGTAGTATTTGACCTGTTTATTGTTCTTTGTATTTTTGAAGTTCTTGAATTTCACCAATTTCATTATGAATGAAGAATGGATGAAAAAAAGTTTCAATCGACTATATTGATGAGAAATAGGCTATGATATAAACATATATACGAACAATATTACCTTTAGTCTTCACATACATTCTATACTAAAATTCATAGTTTGGGAAAGTTCATCCCACCTTCTTGGGAATTTCTTCAATAGAATAAATTCTGATCATCTGTATTTTCAATATCAAATAAAAAATTGATTCTTTTAAATTCAATTCAAATATTTATTTAGACAACAATTAATGCTCGAAAACTTTCACCGCGTGAACAACGTGATTGTGAAGTTATTGGTAAATATTTAAAGATTTTCTTTTTGAATATTATGTGTTTTTTTTAAATTTTATATAGAAAAATTAATTCGTTGTTATTTTTTAATTGTTCGTAAAAATATTCAAGATAGTGTACCTAAAGCCATCATGCATTTTCTTGTTAACTATGTAAAAGATCAATTACAAAGTGAACTTGTTGCATCACTTTATAAAACATCAACACATGAACATGATGAATTACTTGATGAATCGGGTCATATTGCTCAAAGACGTAAAGATGCACAAGAAATGCTTGAAGTATAATTATTATATTTTTTTCTATAATAAACGCATAATTCGAATTTTTATTTTCTAGGCATTACATAAAGCAAATCAAATAATATCAGAAGTACGCGAAACCCATCTTTGGTAAACATACGAATCAGTATAATAATAAACATACGTTTCCAATTTTTATGATAAAAAGACCTAGAAAAAAAATCAATCTATTTTTTTTTTCTTTATTTCAAACAAATCCTTAGATTTCTATTGTGCGTGAACGTGGTTAGTCAGTCTGTTTTTTTTTCTTGTATTTCCATAAACCACCCTGTATTTTCTTTTTCTTTGTCTATTTATGACAAGAACACCTGTTTTTTCTTTTTCTTTATTTCATTCTTTTTTTATTTGAAACAAGATAATAAAGCAGAAACAAAATAAAACGACGAATTTTTTTAAGACCATGTTTCTCTTTGAAATTGTTTCGTACGTTCCATTTCACGTAAATAAATATCAGCTTCTTCATTTGTCATTTGTCCATATTTGATAAAAACATTTTTTAATGCATCTGCTACTTGTTCAGGTACTTGTTTAGCATTACCAGCAAGATAAACACGTGCTTGTTTATGTTTAATCCATTCCCATACTATATGACCATATTCAATTATTTTATGTTGAACATATATTTTATCTTCTTGATCACGTGAATATGCTGGAATATAAATAAGATTAATTGTATCTTTTAAAAGATCATTTTCAATATATGCATCTTTTGTTCGATAACGACAACCAAAAAATAACATATTTAATAATTGATCATTTAAACTTCTTTCAAGTATCCAACCACGAAATGGTGCAACACCTGTACCAGGTCCAATCATAATTGCTGGTCGATCATCATTAATTAAATTAAATGATGATGATATACGCATTAAAATATGTTCATTGGGTTCTAAACGACATAAATAATTACTACATAAACCTTCACGATAAAGTGCAATAATTGTTTTATAACGAACAACAGCAACTAATAATTGTATTCGATTTGGATGAATTTTTGGACTTGATGCTATTGAAAATGAACGTGGACGTATTAATGAAAAAAGATCAAATACATAATTAAATGGAATACGTGATGTTGTATGAGGAAAATCTTGTAAAACTTCAACACTTGTACGTCGTGGTCGATGACAATATGTATAAAGATCATCGATATTTTCCGGTTGTAAAAATTCTAATAAACGTTCACGTTCTCGTTCATCCTCAGAAAACCATAATAATTTTTCAAAAAATGATCTTGATGGTATACGTGTTATATGTAAATAATCACGAAATAATTCTAATACAGTCATTGATAAAGATGATGTTTCATTTGAAGCAATAAAATGATTATGAAGTTTATTTTCTATATTAAGAAGATTTGCAAGAAGATGAACAGATGGTAGAGGACATTGAGGAAAAATAATAGCAACATCTCCACATTTATATGAAAGATCTGTATCAAATTCAAGTAAACGTACATCTTGCCAATGATCTAATGATGTTACACGTGTATTGGAAATAAGAGGAACGGATGTATAACCAGGTGGAATTTTAGGACTATTGATTAATGTTTGTAAACTAGTTTAATTTAAAACAATGAAAAATTGTATAGAGAATATAAAGAAAAGAATACCTTGAAGAATCTTTTTCATTATTATCAATCCATTGAATTTGATATTTACTTGATAAACGTTGATCCATAACTGGTTTAAGTTCTCTTCCAATAAGATCACCAAATGTTTTCCAAAATATTCCTGTAAATGTTTGATCGATACAACCATCAATGCCTAAAAATAATATACAGAAAAAAAAAAACAATAATCATAGAATGAATTACATCTATTCTACCTTGAAAAAGGCGTACCATGTGGATGTTGTTCATCAGCAAGAACTTTATCACATATAGCTTGTGCACCTAATTGTTCTAATCGTTTAGATAGTTTTTTTGCAACAAAATTAAATTTTGGATATGTTGAATCACCTAAACCAATTAAACCATAATGAATATGTGATAAAATTGATGGTGTTAATGATAAAGATTTTTTCATAATAATTCGCCAAAATTGACGCATATTTTCAGGTTCATCACCATCACCAGTTGTTGATACAATAAAAAGAATATATGTTCCAAGATCTTCAATTGATTGAATAGAATCCAATGGTCGAACACGACATTCAACACTTGTTGATCGAGCCATACATGAAAAACGTTCACTAACATCTTCAGCTGTACCTGTTTGACTACCAAATAAAATTTCAAGTAACATCTATCTGAAAAAAAAAAATCAACAATACAAAGATACAAAAGACGCAATTCTTCTTTTCTCATTCTTTATAAATCTACTCGTATCAACATGTGGAAAAATAAAAGAAACAAAAAAAAAAGAAATAAGTGACGAGAGAACGGCAAAAGCAAACTTTATTCTTCTCTTTTTCTGCAAGTTACAACGGTACCGATAGGAAAGGTGAAGCAAATCTTTAACTGATGCCCGAACACAGAATGAGAAAAGAGAGTAATAATAGTAGTCGTCGTCATCGTCGTAGTAAGATATCATGAAGCGTTATGTTCACTGATTTATTTGCTAAAAGTCAAAAAATTGTTTTTATTTCCAATTTAATACAAAAATCAATAACAGGTACTTTATTCTTATACATATAAAACTTGTTTCTTTCATTTTTTTTTTGTTCATAACCTATAAACTTCTAACTATCATTGTAGAAATAAGGGTGTTTTTCTCTTCTTAGCAACGGGAGCTATAAGTTCATACAAATGACGATAAAGAGAATAGCAACCAATCTGTTTTTTCTCTTCCTTTCTTGTTCAAATTTTTCATCATATAGATGGCCAATTGTTGAAAATAGACATATGTCAGATGTTGATTTCAATCTTAAGCATCAAAAGATGGTTATCATCATTTATTCTATATAATCTATAGACTCTTGTCATTATTATCAAAAAGAAAAAAAAAAATTTCTAATCAAAAGATACAAACATATTTATATATTAATTTTGTAACAAACCTTTGCTTATTACTATTCTTTTTCTTGTTTTGTTTGCTTAAATCTCATTTATCAAAAAAACAAATTCGTTATTATTTCAATTTCATTCTTTTTTTCTTTCTTGTTCTATTCTAGATGTCTTGTTATTTATTGACAAATAAATTAAAACTTTTTAAAATCCTATCATGACAAGTACACCAAGTAGTAATATGCTTTTGTTACCACCATCAGCATTTCAATCAACATCATCATTATATTTAAATAATGATAAAGAAAATCAAACAACAACAACAACAACATCAACAGTTCATGAACAACTTGAACAATTACAAGTTGAAATTGGTCGATTAAGAACAAATAATGAAGCTCTTAAAACATCTGGACGAGGTAGAAAAAAAAAACCATAAGATAATTTTTTTTTTATTATTTTAAAAAGAAAACTTTCATTTTATATTTTATTAAGATTTACTTGAACGTGCACCACCATTAATTAATCTACCTCGTCGTTCAAATATTGTACAAGAAACTCTAGAAGATATAATTCAACAACAAGCAACTGAAATTGAACGTTTACGTCATGAACTTGAACGTGAAAAATCTCGTTGTTTAATTGCAATTAATGAACTTGAACAAACTTTACGTACTAAAGAATTATCATGGAAATCACAATTAAATGAATTTGAAATACGTTCAGCTGAATTACAAAAAGTTCGAAAAGAAAAACTTTATTATGAACAATTATTATCATCACAAAAATTATCAACATCAACAGATAATATTAATAATAAATTATCTCAACAACTTGAACAACGTGAAAAAGAAAATGCTGCATTAAATGAAGAAATGCGTTTATTAAATATAAGGTTAAATTTATCAAAATAATGTCAATATTTATTTAATAACTATTATTGATTTTCTAGATTAACATCAATGAATGATGTATTGACTTTACAAGAAGAAAAACTTGAACAACCAACATTAAATAATAATGAAAAACGACAATCTCTTCTTAATTGTTGGAGAACAAAAGTTTATGATTTACTTATGCAACTTAAATCAATGGAATTAATGTTAAAAAATAATAGTAATAAATTTTCTAATGGTAAGATTTATATTATATAAATAATAATAATAATAATTTTTAATGTTTGTTGAAAGAAAAATATGACTTTTGATTTTTAATTTATATACATTTCGAAAGTTACTTACTTTTTCGATGCCTATTAGACATTTTTTCTTTTCACTTAAAATTCTTCAATATATGTCTGAAAAAAATAATAAGAAAATTAATCTTCTATTTATTCAAACAATAATATAAAAGTTGTCAACGCAATTCCTATGGGATTAAAATCTTAAACAATGTGTAGTTACTGTTTCTTGTCACGAGCAAATTATTTTATTCTATATATTTCAGACATATTTCTTCAACATAAGTTTTCTTAATTTATCAGACATGCAATAAGAAAATAGTTCATAGATTATAACGAGACATTATTTACATACAGTCTTTGATAGTATAAATATAGCGTTTGTCACGATCTGTGATGTGAAAAGAGAGAGTGGATTGTTGCGGAAGGTGTCAGTTATGTGTTTGAGAGTCTGTCAATCTCGCTTATCATGTTCCGAAAAGGAGTACAGTGTGTGTCCAGGCGAAGTTTAGTTAAAAATGAAAGTCATACTTTTTCAAGATTTAAATATGTGAAAAATATGTATCGAAATAAAGTCTATCCAACGGTATGAATAACTTTGTTACAACTTTGAAAGACAATGAAAAATCAGTTGCGTAAAAATGAGTGTGAAAATCGTGATGTTACTGATACAATTGAAATCTATGATTTATTCGTGATATTTTAGCATACGATCGAAACCTAGTTAGAGCTCGCTTTTTTTGTAAAGAGATGAAGTAATCTAATGGAAGATTGCTGTTTCTGAATGCCTCTAAATTCCTAGTACCAATACAATGATTATTCGAATACCATTTCTATGTAGCAGAGCTTTCTAGTATGAAATATGCTGATCACAATACTAAACTATAGACAGAGTTACTGTATTAGTTTCAACTCGATTCAATCCACTGTAACTGAGTTACAGTCTCCACAGTCAAGTAGATAGTTCAATTCTAGAACCGATTGATGAAATTATTACGATAGACAGTTGAAAAATACTACTAAATAATAAAGAATCGATCAACTCGAAATGTTTTCTCTTTTTAAAGTTATTATATTCAAAGGATGTCCGCACAGATTTTTTAACCTTCATAGTGTATTACAGCTTGAAATAGAGAGAGAACACTTTTGTACACTATTAATTGATCAATAGTAGTTTGATAAGATTATTTCGAATTATAGAACTGTAAGCTATGATTTATTCAATCTTATTGTTGATTTGCCTTAGAATAATGAATGGTCCGAAAATTTTTAAGATGAAATCTTCTTTCATTTTTCGATCGATTAAAAGAGCTAGCAGAAGTTCGAAAACCTAGAGTTATAATTAAGAAAGATCTGAAAATAAAAATTTCAACAGATTTTAGTGCATAGAGAATTGTTTACAGTAACATATAAATTTACTTCAAATACATCAAAAGAAATAATCAAAATCTTTCTCCCTAAAATGATATACTGATGTTTAGTTCTCTGTCAGGCATCTATCAATAATAAGAGTTTCTGAAAAAGACTCATTGACATTTTCGTAGATTTTTGATTTTAATACTTACAAAATCAACGGGCCTATTTCTGGAGAATTGCTGCAAGATCTTCGATCCTTAGCGCATTTTATACTATGTCAAAAAATCGTTTATAGGACATATGCAATCGGATTTCTCGTCATTGAACTTGTTGATCCCATTGTTTTCGTTCAAAAGTATTTGTCAAGTTATTCAAAGATTCATGCATAAATCTTTATTTATGAGCTTCACAAAAGTTTCGAACTTAAAATCAGGAGGAACACAAACTTGTGATTCTAAACTGAAGTTTACAAATTTCTGCGGATCAATCGAGAAATGAAAGAACAGTTTGTCTCAAAATTTTCGGATTACCTCTTAGTTTCCTTCGAAATCAACAGAAAAAAATAGGCTTTAAATTACTCTATTTTCTGTTCTCTCATCTTTAAAAATTAGATGCAAAACAATAATATTTAGATTTTCTTTTTTTGACGTTAAAACCGTTAGATTTTCAATTTTATACTTACATATTTGATTAACGTTGATTTTGTCTTTGAAATTATTATCTAAATAATGAAAAAAAAAAAATATTCTTATTAGATATTGAACAATTACAAGGTAAAGTCAATGAACTTTTACATGAAAATAAACTATTACAAACTCAATATGACGAACGTAAAATTCATATACAGTATGTATTTGTTAAAAATAATTTCTTATTTAATATTAATTATTTAGATATCTTGAATCAAAATTACATCAATCTGATTCAAATTTAACTTTAATTCTTGATGAAAATACATCTCTTAAACAACGTCTTCAATCTTATGAACATACAGAACAAACAATTCGTGATATGGTTATTAAATATACAATGAATAATCAATATGATGATTTATTTAAAACAATAAATAAAACTCTTGCTATATATGAACAACGTCTTGGTTATATAAATAAACGTTTTCTTGTTCTTCAAACATTATTTAATCGTCAATTATTATCTTTATCAACGAAACATTATGTTACTATTGCTATACAAACAGAAGATGAACAATATATTGATTTATCATTACTTGAACGTGAATTAAAAACTGTTTCAAATGAACGTGATTTACTTGCACATAAACTTGATCAAGAATATGAACAATCAAAACAACATTTCGAACAAATCGAACAAAAATATAAACATGAATTTGTAGTTAGTAATGAAAAATTAGCAATGATGCAATTAATTTTAGAAGAAAATACAAATAAAATTCAATTATATGAAATAACATTAATTGAAAAAGATAAACAATTAAAAGAATTAACAGAAAAATGGATACACGAACAACAAAAACAAACGGAAAATATTGATTTATTAAAACGAGAATTTCAAGTACGAGATTCAAATATTTATTCTCAAAGAAAAATATTTATTCTTTTTTAGGAACGAGAAGAAACCATATTAAATGAAAAAGATAATTTAGAAAAACAATTAAACGAAGCTAAACGTGAACAAGCTAAATTTGCAGCTAATTGCAGGTCAGTTTTATGAAACACTATCTAAAAAAGAATATTGAATTATATAGAATAGAAATTTGTATCCACACCAGACCTTGTCGGATTGGTTTCAGACTTATTGGACTCTAGTTGTCTGAAAAATGGGTAGAGTGCGCTAGCCAACGAATACTAAAATAAATCGAAAAAAAAAATGTCTCGTATTTTTCTGGTCACCATCAATTTCAATTAAAGAATTTGATTGAGAATATCAAAGTATAGTTCAACTGAGTGCAAAATTTTCGAATTCAACGCGTTCTATTTACGTTCTCTCCTCTTGTCAAAGACCGTGACAAACTGTCTATCAAAAGCAACTTATTACAATATATTCTCTATCCCTTTATTGTATTTATTGAAGGATTAAGTAAAAGTAAGGTGCAGGTATGTGGTCCAAAATGTATCAAATAAAGCAATCTTTCTCTAATTAGTAATGACAGCTACATCGAGTTTCATATTTTAATTCCGCAAATGATTTTGCTAACAGCTTATTTTTCTCGGAAACTAAGAATAACAATATTTGTTTTTTTTCTTTTTCTTCTATTAATTTCTAGACAAATGGAACGAACAACAACTCGTGAAAAAGAACGTTGGCAACGTCAAATAGCTGATGCACAATCACGATCGGATGTTGAATTAGATAAACTTACAAAACGTATAATGACACTTGAACGTGAACGTAATCTACTTATGAAAACAATTCATCAAGAAAAATCTTATTCACCACAAATATTACCATCGGATGATAATGATCTTCAATATCTTGTTTCAGAAATTCGTCAATTAGCAAGTCGAGCTTTAGATGAATCAAGTGATGATGAAGATATGAATAAAATATCATAAACAAAATATTAAATAAATTTCATTCTTTTTATTGTACAAATTTTTGACAAACAAAATTTTTTGATGATAATAAAGTTTTATTAAAATAATTAAAAAAATCTATCTTATATTATGATAGATATCTAATATAAGTTGTAATTCCTTATTCATTTATTTTTAATCTGAAAAACTAACTTGAGTATATGTCTCAACAAGGTTGAATACACACATGTGACTTATGTTTGTCAAATATGAAGAATAGAAGAAAAAAAACATAATAATTCAGTCAGAGAAAATATGATACGATGGTTGATTACACCAAATTGATTTTTTTTCATATGTAAAATATGAATAAATATAAATAATAAAACATCAGTGAATTTTACTATGAAACTTATAGTATCATTGAGAGTTACTTTTAAACCATAATTCAATTGACTAATAGTCTTTATTTAAAAGTTATATCCATTCAAAAATGAAATATAACGTAATTTGTTTTTTTATAATTACTACAATGCACAATGATCATTGTTAACAGTCAGTAGAATTGCAGATATGTGCATTTTAAATACGGCACTATGATTATTAGTATTTACAAAAGAATAAACGAATCATTGATTCTTTCTTTTTTATTTTTCTCTTTCTTATGAGTAAAAATAAGAAAAAAGTCTTACACCATCTCTTCTTGCTTCATTTTAAGAATGAATTTTGTTGAATTTATTTATGGCGGTCCGAAGATAAGGTTCGTACGCATTCATATTAATGAGTCTGAGAGTCTTTATGCTGAAAACCCATATCAAACATCCGCATTTTATAACTACGATGTATGAATAAGTACTCCTTACCCACATGTGACCGCCACCAATATTTTTTCCTTGCTAATTGAAATTAATAATGTAAAAAATTGTACTTCATCTAATAATATAAAAATTAATTATTTTTTCATGACTAAAATTTTTCACCAATGAATAATATTCATAAAAAATGCTATAAAGGTTTCATATATACTTGATATTAATCTAATATTTAAAAACGTCAAAAAAAAAACAAGAAACTTTATTTATGTGATCTGAAGTACCATCACAGTTACTATTTCTAAATTAATTTCTTCATTATGGAAAAAGCATTGTTTATTTCGAGTTATTTTATGTGTTTTAAATAAATAGAAAAACAAAACATTCTTGTCTGTTCTGTTTTGATGTTTAGCGCGTCACAACGAAGTGTTGCACAACCTCAATTTTTTGCAGCATAATAGTATATATGAATACTAAATCATATGCGGTACGAAATGGGATTGTATTTCTTAATTGGAAGTATCACTTCCACTATGCTGAAGGGCCATATCACATCCGCTGTTTAATAACATCCTTAAATGAAAAGAACATATTATCTAACTTATAAAGTACAGTCCCATCCAACATGACCGCACTATTTTTCCCTATCAAATAATTTTTTTCAATCACAAAAAACAATCAATTGAAAGATATACTAATTTATTTTCATATATTTTGTTCTTAAAAATACAAAAAAATTGATATATTTGCCTTTAAGTTTTGATCTTTCTCACATTTGTCGAACCTTGATATATTTATCCTTTTACATTGATGAATAATAAGAATCGACGTTACCAAGCTTAATGATCATGATCAGTGATGCATATCGAAATAATCAATCAACCACGCGACATTTTTATCATATTTCGTCACTTTATACAAAAAATATTAACAGTGTTTCGTTGCGCATTTTAAAACAAGGACGACAATATTGTGTCGGAAGAAAATTTGTAATTCTAATCGACATTAAATCTTCAAATCAACTGCAATGGATAGTAAAAAATCTGGTGCAACTGCATCATCAGAAACTGGAAAACATGGTGAAAAGAAAGATAATAATTTTTTCTCAAAAACTGCTCGTTCAATTCGAGAAAGAGTACAAGAGATAACGGATGATGTTAAAGGAAAAACACAAACTTTAACACGTATTAATGAATCCAAAAAAAAGCATAAACATAAAAATCCAAAGACAAAAGATACTGAAACAAATCGATTATCAAAATCTGCTACAACTGGTAGAAAAGATTCAGATTTAGATTCGTCTGATGAAGACAGTTCAACAAAACCACAATCTCCACATTTCACTCCTGCGAGTATGTACATTTGAAGGAAACAAAAAAAAAATATTTATTAATTATAATAATAATTTTATTCCAAGAAACTGCTAACACATCAGATATTTCACGATCGAAACCACTATCATCAGTCGAGTCAGAAAAGAACGATGCTGTACCTTCTGCTCGATCAAGTAGAATTTTCTACAAAAGTTGATTATTTTTTTCTATAAATATTTCTTTTTCTCTTACTTAGAACTTCCAACTGATAATTCAGCTTCAAATCGTACAGAAAATAAATCATCTACTGATCATAAAGATGCTGCTGTTGCTGCCGCTGCCACCATCATCGCATCATCTTCTTCTTTAAGTAAAATATTTGTCATGATTAATATATTCTACAAATGATTTCATTCAGAACCATCTGATAATAATTCAGCTACGAAACCTTCAAGTTCATCATTGAATAACGGTTCAAAATCGACAACGGAGAACTCAAATAATAATACAGATGATGAAGAAGTAACAAATACATCATCTTCTACAAAAAACAATACCGATCGAGTTCATCTTTCATTTGATGGTTTGAAAATTAGTAATTCGTTTAAAATTTTCTTTTCTTTTATTCTATTATAGGTATAAATACTGTCAATGATTTGCTTGACCGAATAGATGAAACTGTTGAAAAGGCTAAACTTGTTATAGAAGGTGGATCAGGCAAAATTGGTCTCAATATTAATAGAGTACCATATGTACCTAAGCATTCTTCATCTGATGTCGAAAAAAAGCCTAAAGAAAAAATTGAAGACAAAAAACAGGAAGAGATACCAAAAAAGAAAGAAGTTAGAAAAGAGGAACCAGTGAAAGACGAAGATGAAGACGAAAAACAACCACTGCGTATTGACTATAACGAAATACATACTATTGAAGATCTTCTCGTTAAACTTAATAATCAACCAGGAAATCGAAAAGTTGTACTTGAAAATGAACCTGATAATGCTGATTCAATCACTATACAAAATCCAACTGATCGATCTTCTACTACTTTGTTGACATCAATAAAGTCTGATGATAATGATGATACATCAACAACAATAAAAAGTGTTTTAAAAACAAGTCAAGATCCATCATCATTAGACACAGCGACTAAAATATCATCATTTCAAGATGATCAAATTCATGTCAATATGGAAAGTGTTCAAAATATTGGTGAGCTTTTAGATCGTATTGACGATGCTGTTCAACATGCTCCCGTTATCATTGAGACAAAACATCAAGAAAAAAAACGACAAGGTTTGTTCGTTTGTTTTTTTTTTATAATTTATTTATCGTTCAGATATTCTTTATCTATGTCCATAGCTCCAGTAGCACCACATCGAAATATTAATAATGATGAACTAGAAACAAAAACTTCTGTATTCACTAAAGAACAAAAAGGTAAGTTGACGTTTGTTTTTTTTTTCGTTTTTTAGTAATAATTAACTTGATTATCTGCATACGATTATTTTTCCATTTCTTAGTTGCAGATGCTTCTATAGAAACTGATGAGGAAAGTAGTCAGGATGAATCATCACAGACAACATACAAAGCAGAAACAGGTGATAGAAAAATCTTTCTTTATATAGTTTTATTCGTTTTTCTAATTTTAGCTTCACAACCGGATAATAAACAAACAAACGATATTGGAATTTCAACCTCTAAAATATCTAAACATCATGATCAACAACAAACATCATCTTCATCAGGGAGAAATAAAAAGAAAGATGACAATGAAGAAGTTGATTGGATATAATTATACAAAAAAAAAAGAAATCTTTCTCGTCTATTTTTCTTTTTTAATTGAACAAAAATACAATTGAATCCCAATCATTTGCTTCTTTTTTTTCTTTAAATAGAAATAAAATAAGTTGAAAACGAGAAAAAAAAACAAGTCGAATAAACCAAATTTATAAGTAACAAATATCACATTACAAAAAAAAATGAATAAGAGTTATGTTTATATAGTAGACGATGGGGAAAAAGTTGAACAACAACGTATCTTGGAGTTTTTTCTCTATTATGTTAAGCAATTAGCTCAAATCCAGATCGTGACTTTACTAGCCAATGTAGTTTTTTTTTTATCGAGATTTCTAAACATTTGGACATGGTTATTTTCAGGTCCCAAAAGACTTTTTTTTACCAATGACATTTTACAGAGTACAAAATTCTGAACGAAATGAGAAGTCGTCGTGAAACGAAATTTACAAAGGTTTGTTAGCGCAGTCTCTTCCGAGCTGAAACGTGAAATTGACTTGTCTTCTTTAGTCTCATGATACTCATAGAAAATACATAAAGTGTAAATCTCTTGCAGATTATCGCTGGTTTTCAATATGATCAATCGTCAGAGAAGCAATCCGTTTTATTTAGTTCTGCATTTCACACAGAAAATTTTCTACTTTTTCTTTACGTTGTTGTTATTAGTTCACTTTTTTTTCGTATTCCTTTCTTTTTTTATTTTAACTATTAACTTAGCTGTAAAATAAGCCTGTTATACAAATTCATTTTATCTGCAGTAGATCTCAACGCACTATTAATATAAATTGATAAGCTTACAAACACTGATATTGATTTTTATCCTGGAGCTATAAATTTGACTACTTCACACTTTTTATGCTAATCATATAACGATTGTAACACATTAATACATCGTCATCGTTGATCCTTGGCATCTTAAATAGAAATTTTTATCTGTGCTAAAATCAAAAACTACACTATTTAGAATATGTGTAAAAGTTTTTCAGTCATTCAAATCTCGAGTAAAATTTTGAAATGTTCTAAGACAGTCTAAGCTTTGTCGTTAATGCTATTCAGTATCGTTTTTTCCTTGCTAAGGAATTCTATGATCTATTACTCTCCGTGGCTAAGATCTGTCATAGGGAGATGAAGTCGTAAAATTGCGATTTACTACTGTGTCTAATTTTTGAGAAACATTGGCATCATATTTTATCTATGAAAATCTTGGTAAAAGAAAACTTCATTGATTATTCAAATCACTATCTAGATTTCAAGTAGGTGTTTACACATTACAGCAAAAAATAGTCAAAAATACGTTATTGTTAAAAGTTCATCTTTCATCATCTTGTATATATGTTTATTATTTGACAATATTTTGCCACCATTTTGAATAATAGGTTGCCACTTCAGCAACATTTGTTGTTAATGGACGAAATGAAGCTAAACTAGAATCATTTCCAATATTATTATTATTACTAAGTTCTTGTTCGTGAATTAAATTTGATCTAAGAATATTTCCTTTTGATGGTCTTTTTTGACCAGACGTTGTTGAAGATAGATTAGTCGCTATTGGAAGTAATGAAAAACGTTGTGAACATGAAGAAAGTGAGAGAATATTATTTGCATCTTGACTATTCATTGTAAGTGGTTTTGATGGTATAAGACGATCATTCGTTATTAGATGTCCAAATAAAAGCTAAAAGAAAAATATCATTGAAATAAATTTAAAATCATTTTATTGTTTGTCTCTTACTGAAGAACGAGGAACTATTTTTTGTAGATGACTTTGCATATATGGTGAAAGAACATTTAAATCAAATGGATCAATTTCACTTTCAATATTTTCAATTAATTTAAAAAAACGTTCATTTAAATCTTTTGTATTCTATACAAAACAAGACGATCAATTATAGAAAATTTTAATTGTTTTTTTATTTTTTATTTTAAGAGTAACATACTGTACTATTATCTTTACGTTCAAGTAACATTTGAACAAATCGAAGATCATATACTATTTGAATAATTCTTGTTTGTATACGTTTTTTACTTATTCGTTTTTGTCCTTCAGTTGACCACCATGATTCATAAACATTTACAAATGTTTGTAAAATACGATAAGCCATTTCACTTGATAATTCTCTTTAAATAAAATAATTAAATAAAATTTTAATAAAATATAAAAATTTAATATTACTTATCAAGACCATGTGCTAATGCTTGATTAATTTCTTGACAAGAATAAAATAAAAGTTCTTCAATAAATGGTGTACAATACATAGGAACACGTATAACACTTTTATATGTTTTATCAACATCAAGACTCTCTTCAATTTCAATTTCATCCCAAATCTAAAAAAAAAAAACAGCAAAAAAAATATCAATCAAAAACAAAATAAATATAAACAAAAACTACCAGTGTAGGTATATCATCGAGAAATGTTGATAATTTATTTCGTAGAAGCATATCAATTTTAGCACATATATGAATAATCCATTGTCTATGAAAATGTAGAATAATGTTAGAAAATAAAAACCAAAATTTCTTACTTAAATAAATCAATATGTGTTGTCATAAACATATCACGAGTTTTTAACCATGAAGTCTTTTCTGTCTAAAATAAAACATAGAGTTTATGCCTTTGAAATATAGATTAAAATTCTGTATAGTTTGGAACAGTTTAATCCTATTAATTTCATGAAATACAAATCTTTTGGAAAATGTCTCATAAAATAATGTAAGAAGGAAAATTCAAAGAACCATTCGATCCAATAGAACTAGACCTTAAAGAAAATACAATCTTGTTTTCAGTAGAGAGTTCTCGCTGGTATTTATTCCAGTGAATCGCGAACACATGTACCGATTTTAAAGTTGTAATAAAAGTTAACTATTTTGAAACAATACTAAAACAGAAATAGTAGAGTTTTTATGTCAAACAAATACTAGACTTATAACTAGAGTAGTATCGAAGCATGCGGGCTAGAGATCGGAGGTATTAAGTTTTTTTGGTCATGATTTCGATCTGGTCTCGGTAATCTTTTTTTCACCGGTCCAGTGTCTTGTCATAATGTTGGTCTCAACAACTTCTCTTTTCCTTGACCGGGTTACGATTTCGACGAATTTTTTTCTCATAGTCTTGGACATCTCTAACTTAGACACTTACTTGAGTCAAAGATACAAGAAGTGGTTCGTCCCTATTTTTACCTTTAGAGATTCATAGAGTGAGTTAGATAGGTTTTTCATTGTAAGAATAAAGAAAAGAATAGTGAATTTGATCATTCGAAAACAATCAAATACAAGATGAAAAAACAAACGTAATATTCGAGTGCATTTGTCCAACTCATGAATATAACAATAAATTGATATTATTAAAAATATATTTGATAAACGTCTAATCTCATAAGATGGTTTGTGAAGTTTTCTGAAATAATCTCGTTTTATGTGAAATAGAAAGTTTTTAAGACTTATTCCAGCCCACGGAACGATTTTTTTTGATCGTTCCATCTCCTTCCAGACGAAGCGCTGGTACAAATGAATCGATCGATTCTTTGCTCACTATGAACACAATTTTTCGAAAAATTAGAATGTCAATAATCTATTCTACATTAGTAGTTTATCATCTGAGAATAATCAGAAGACATCAAATAAAAATTATATGTGACTAACTTTGTCCAATGTTCGTTTTGATTGAGAGGCTCCTCGAACTTTTCTAAAAATGAAGTTTATTATAACTATAAAAACATGATGTATATATATTCTATGATCACCTATCGTGCACAGGACTATTAACAGTATCCGTAATATTTGTAACAAGTTCAAGTGAACTTTTGAGATTCTTACAAACAATTGGTATTGATCGTGCACATGAACCAAGCCAAACCAAACTAAAATCAAAAACAAAAAATAATTTCTTTCTACTCTCAATAAAATAAAATCCAAACCTAGCTAAAGTTTGTTCTTCATTGCCAATTTTTTCATTATCATTTGCTATGTGTCGTAGACGTGCAAGTAATCTGAATAGTCATCAATCTCAGAATATCTTTCTTAAGAAAACAACAATATTATATTTACGTTGTACAAAATTGAATAACACATTCTTCAAGATGTTCTTCAACAAAACCACTATCAGAATAAATCGAAGAGTTAGTATTAGTATTTGTTGTTGATACACTTGTATCGGATAAAAATGAAACTGAAGTAACATCAGCTACAGAAAATTCATTAACATCATCAAGAATTTGCCGTAATTCATCATCTAATTGTCGACATAAACTAAATAATTGATTATTATGATCGAAATGTAAAAACAAATAAACAAAATAATATTACTTTTGAACATCCATTGAAATTGCAACAGCTTTCAATGAAAATTTTGCATCACCAACAGGAATTCGATTGGTTGATGGTGTCCAAACATAATCACCTGGAATATTATTATCCATATCACTCCATATATAATCCAGAACGTTAAATTCCAATGACAATCTATATGATAAATAATTCAATACAATATATCAAAAACTCTACATCTCTTATATTATCAGATTTAGTATTAGGAAAATAAATTTGTCAGTGAAATGCCTTTGAAGACTGAAATATAAAACTCACATATATTCTCTAGCCTCACTAGAGAAACAGGAAATAGTTATTTTCCAAGGCTAATCAAAAGCCAGGAAAACGATCTGTTTTATTTATTTCTATATTTTGTATGAAAATTTATTGTTTACTATTATTCTATTTTTGTTTGTCTTGTTGTTAATTGCTCGTTATATTTCTTAACTTAACATTATAATTATTCTAACCATTTATTTAACTTATAATTAAGCTAATGGTACACATTCACCATACCCATAGTAGGTTATTATATAGTTGGATAAACTCAAAAATACTGATATTCATTATTTTCATAGTTATAATTTAGTTAATTTGAGGTTTTTACGTGGATCATACTATGGTAACAGTAGCAAATCAATACACATCATAATAGAGACGAAGAGAGCCGAACTACTTGGATATAAAGCTTAGACTGACTATTGTTCTTCAAAAATATATATGTATATGAATTCCAAAACAACATAATACTTACTTATCGTTCTTATTTTTAGAATTTTGGAATGCTCTAAGACATTGTTCAATTTTTTGTATTGCTGTTTGATTAAATTGATTAAAACGAACCTGAAGTACTTGCTAGAAAAATTTAATAATAATTCTAATAAATGTATAAAAGATTTATTATTTTTCTACTTACTTTAGCACGTGTGCGTAGTTCAATTTTAATTAAATCATCCCATAATCGTATATCTTTATCATTTCCATTTAATAGACGATTACAAATGGTTGACCATTGTTCCATTCGTTCCTAAATAAAGAAAAAGTCGAATTATATAGAACAAAAATAATTTTTCGAAAAATTGAAAATTAACTTATTATTAATAAATAATTAGGTTAATTTCTTCAGAGGTCATAATTTCGGTCGGATCCAAAAATCCTCTCATTTTTACTTCTTACAAAAAGCTTTATTTCTTTGAATACTTGGTACACTCCATAATACTTATCAGTATGTATTCTTATTAAAATGTAGTATCAAAAAGCATGACATAGTGTTTAGAATTTACATGTAATAACAAGAACGAAAAATTATCAACATATATCAAGAAATATTAAATAGCTAAAATTAAATCAAAGGAACATCACTTAATAGTTCTTTTGAGTACTTTGCTTTTTTAGTTGGCACTGATTACATACGAGTAATAGATATCTAAAAGGGTGTGGGTGTGGCTGAAAGTCCATTCATGTGAGACAATTTCTTTTTGAAATGAAAGATTATACCTCAGTCATTAATGATACAAGACTTGATTTAAGATGAAGTAATGGTTTGAGTGATGTGACATGATTCAGTAATTCACTCATACCAGTTTTAACAACTTGTAATGCTCTAGAAAAATAATTAAAAATTTGAAAATATTCAATTCGATTCGTTTTTTTTTCTCTCTACGTTTGTAGCCATTTTTCGACAGCATTTTGAACAAGTTGTTGTTGTCGAGATTCATATTCAATAAGATCTACAGGTTCACAATCTGAAATAGTTTTTAAATACAATAGAGAAGTATACAAATAAAAAAAAAAAAAGAATTACTTTTAAAAAATGCTTCTTGAATATTTAATAAATGCTGTTGTCCATATGATAATATATTATTCGTTTTTGAATTATTATCATCATTTGATGTATTATAAAATGTTAAAACATAGTTTTTTAATTGATCATATTTATCTAGAAGAGAACAAAATAGGAAGATGAATATTTGATGATATATATTTTTTTGTAAGAAATTTCTTCATACCAGTATTTTTATCATTTTTACTGAAAAGAATATCCAATTCAAAAATTGTATTGATGAAAAGAACAAGTAATTGTCGAACTGTATTTTTTGAACTTTGTTCTTAAATAAAAATTAAAAAAAGTTCATACTATTGTCAAAATCTATAAACAAAATCATTCGTTAGAGACGTGATCCTTCTTTAGAATTTCTAGATGATGATAAAACCAAAAATTTTTGTTTCTGAACTGAATAGAATCTCTATAAAACTGGTTTTCTAGAGAAATTTTTGTGGTTCGGTCTTGCTGAGAATTTTACCATAGATGTGGTTCGTATCGTAAAAACTATCGTAAAGTTTTCGAACCTATGTCTCATACGTTTTAAAGGAGCTGAGTCAGAAAAGTAAATTCTGTTAAAAATCAAAGTCTAATGGAATGTGAATAGGTCCTGTTTTTGCCTGAAATAGTTCATGTTTGTCAATGTATACTTACTAAGATCAGCATTCTGATATGATTCTTTAATAATATCCTAAAAAATCAAGTAATAAATGAAGCTATGTTCATATTAATACTGTGCAAATATACAAACCAATTTCGCAGTTAGAAATTCATGTAATGCTTGTTCAACTGATTTATTACCAAATGCAATCAGAGTCGATAGAGCATTGGCAAGAATCTAAATGATTTAACGAGAAAATTATGCATACATAAAATTCTCAATCAAGAAAAATTCATTGGATAATCTCTTTTTTTTGTTTTGTAGTTTTCGTATTACAAAGAATCAATTCACTAATGTATTTCATATTGTATAGAGATAATAAAAATAAATTATGAAATTCATCATTGTATAGATTACATATGATTATAAAACTATTTACTTGAACATTAGTATCAATACTCTTTAAATATAATCGACATTTATCTAAAATTGTTGCTTTCATATGTCGACTTTGATGCCATAATCTAGTAGCAGCTACAATGGCTTTTTGTGAGTCATTATCTAACTGTTCATCAGTTGTACTTGATGATAAACTACTAGCCATATGTTGAGCTAATAAATATTGTCTGAAATTTAATTATTTTTCTTATTTATGAAGTGATAAGAAAAGAAAAAAAAAATTACCGAGCTGCTGCTGCAAAATTATTCTCTTCTAAAAACATCCAACAACGTCGACGTGTTTCTGTTAAAATTTTTACTGAAATCACAAGTGTTAATTTTGATAATTGTTTATCCGATGTTGTATTTGATGTTGATAATTGTGTTAATAACGTATGATCAATTTTACTACATTTATCATTGAGTAAATGTACAAATTGTTCGACCTTGAAATATTTATCAATAAAATAATTAATAAATTAAAACTATTAAAATTAACATACGCCTTTAGCACATGTTTTCATTTCAAATATTGCATCAGCTGCTTCAATTAAATCACGATAACGTTCTCTAATTTAAATAAAATTTTAAGATAAATAAAATAAATTTAAAAATAAATATATTTAATAATATCGTACCCGACCATTGAACGTAATTCTTCTTTTTTTCTTTCCATATCAACTTTGATTTTTTCTTCAATATCACGTATTTCATTTATTGTATATTTTACAAATATTGAATCAATATCGAGCTTTTCAATTTCCATATTCATGTTCTCTATCGAAAATATTAACCACAAAAAAACAGTGAACGAAAAAACTTGAATATTCAACTCGACTCAGCGACGACAAACTCAGCAAATTGTAATAGCTGATCAGTGAGATATCCAATAAAAAGCTATTCGAAAGACGTCACTAGAAATCGAAGTATAGAGTACTTTTTCACTCACACTCACAATTGTCACGATCATAATTGGAACTATCAGCTTAGAATGTGTTCTTGCTCATGGTCATACTTTCCTTGAAACATCCTCTATGATAGCATCTGATTTAATTACGATAAGGCTGTATAAAAACAGTATAAGTTGTCTCGTAACCCATTCAATACTGTCCAGACTTAGTCTACAGGCCAAATGAGACTAATTGATGTTTTCATTATATCAGTACTGTTTCGCATAATGAAAAACTAATCATGATACAAAAAATAATATATGATCAGGCCCACAACGAAAATGTAGATAATAGTGATACTTATAATAATGGGCAAGAATATTTACATTAAATAATCAGTTTTTTTAAAATTCAATTGATCTTCGATTCAAGCATTTGTGGGTAGAATCGAATTAATTTGACGATAGTAGTCTCGAATAATGAAACAATGCATCAACACTTATTCCCAAAATGTATGAACTAGGGCAACAATTTTGATCTGGCCTGACCTGTCAAATGGGTATAGGTGTGTATGGACTGATGAGTTTTACATATCAACACCCGGATGTCATGATCTAAATTAACGTTTTAAAATAGACAAGTTGGAGTCAGTACAATGGTCAGAAGTCCTAAGCAACCTGAAATGAAACTGTTTTCGACAATATAACGAAATAAAATTTGTTGTATAAAACAAAGAACATTGATACACTGATAAGTGTAAGAGAAAACCTATGAAATCATCATTTTTGAATATGTATCGAACATAGAAGAACAATTTACTGGCTGAAATTTTGATTTTTCAACTGTTTTGGTGTCTAAACTTTAGAATTCAAACGCTACTGTGGACAGATCTGAAAGTTGCGTGAAATCATAGAGAAGTAATTTCGTTTGTGCCATTTGAAAAATTTTCTAACAAGCTTGTTTGATTTATATGATTATCTGAAAGAATCAGATTTTTGTTTGTTTTACATTCACTAAAGTTTTTTACCACATAGATGTTAAAACATAAGAAATTAATCAGAAATATTTGAGATCTTTCTTTTGTAGAATGTCCTGTTAAATATGTTGGCTGCGGTGTTCGAAACAAAATAAAAACTAATTTATGATGGAGGATTTTCTCATGAGATGAGCAAGATAAAAATTCAACTGTTTCAATCTTTTCATTGCTATAATACACTAAAGCGAATACACAAAATATCAAATAGATTTTACTCTAATGTAAAATGAGAAGTTTCCTAAGTAAACCTCTTTTCAAAAATTGATTCATCGATAATTGATACTTTTCATTGTATAACATTTAAAATAAATAATATTAAACTATAGTTCAGTAGCGATATCTATAATTGGTTTATTTCAAACGTGGAATGACTGACAGAGTCCTCTAACATATGTTTATCGAAGTCACCAATAAAGACAGGACGAAAATCTGTATTTCCCGATTGGCAATTGAAAATAAACAATGGCAATATATTTTTTTGCATAATTCTTTTTCATTTTATAAACGATATCATTTCAGTATTTATTTCATTTCTATTTATTCTTATAGACATTGTGTCCAATTTAATAGCAAAAACCAACATCATGCCTGAACGACCATTCGACAATGATAATACTGGTGAACAACAACATGTAGACCAGTCACACAATGAATTCGATGAAAACTCGCCTGCTAATAATAATGAGCAGCCTGGTGATCAAGAAGAAGAAGAAGATGAAGATGATGATGATGACAATCAAATGAAAGAAGATGAAGAAGAAGTTTGTTTTATTAAATAAATAAATAGATAATAAAATATAATTTGTTCATTTATTGTTTAAGGAAAAAGAAGATGAAGAACCAACACCTGATTTTTCTGATGATGAATATGGATCGGATTTTCCTGATGATGGTAAATATTTTTAATTAATCAAAGAATTTGTTTTTCTTTTCTTAAAATTTTTAAATTTGTAGTTCTCTGTCCTGAATTGATGGCTGAACGTCCAAAAGAACATGAAAGTCTTAATAATATCATTGTGGTTGACAATTTACCAAAAGTTGATCAAGTAAAGTTGGAAAAATTAAAAGCAGTTATTTCCAAAGTTTATAGTAAATTTGGAGTATGTCGAAATGAATACTATCCATTGGATGAAGAAGGAAAAACAAAAGGGTAAATATTGATTTTATAAAAAAAAAAACGAATTATATTTTTTTGTTATTTTGAACTATTTATGTAAAATAGTTATGGATTTTTTGAATTTCAAAATGAACAGATGGCTTCAGAAGCAGTCAAGCAAACTGATGGTTATCGTTTAGATAAAAATCATACATTTGCTGTCAATCTAATGTCGGATTTCGATCGGTATAAGAATAAATTTGAGAAAAGAATAAAATAAAAATTTATAATTTATTTTAGATTAACACAAGTTCCGCCTGAACCTGTTGATACTGTATGATATCTATTTGATATTTTTCTTTTTCATTTGAATGTTTTGTTTTTATTTTTTAAATTCGAATAGGGTAATTTATTTTCTTGGTTAGCTGAACCTGATGCTGTTGATCAATTTGCTGTTCAATCAGATGATCCCAAAAAGACTACTATTTATGCAAATGCATTATCGCAACCAATTGTTCTTGAAGATCGCAATGTAAAATATTTAAATATTATTTTTCTTTTCTTATTCATTTGTATTGTCATTTTATTTTTAATTAGAAATGGACAGAAAATAATTTTGTTTGGTCACCAAAAGGTACTTATTTAGCATCATTTCATGAACAAGGTATTGCCTTTTGGGGTGGTAAAGAATTTCGTCAAGTACAACGGTATGTATCATGATATTACGAAATAATATAGACAGATAAGATCTTGCTCTTCTTTCTAAAATACTTCGATTTTGTATATTAAAATGAAGTCAAAACAGCAACTTCTAATAATTTTACAAAAAGTTTATTTATCAACGTTTCTCAATCAATGTTTCGACTTACAGTAGTGTCAAAAATAGATTTTGATCATTCCTGTTGAGACGTATGAGTGTTAGTCAAAAAATTGATTGAGAAATATTGAAAAAATAAATCTTGGCAATATTAGCAGATTGCCATTCATTTCATTTTAATAAAACGAAAAATTCGAACTATTTCAGGAGTGAGAAAACAATCTTATAGGCCTTTTTATTTTTTATTTTATAAAATAATAATAATAATCTATTTTTTTACTAGATTCGCTCATCGTGGTGTTAATTATATTGATTTTTCACCAGGTGAACGTTATTTAGTAACAATCTCGCCACGTCCAAATAATCTTGAAGCATTTATTATTTGGGATATAGTAACAGGACAAAAGAAACGTTCATTTCCACTTGATCAACATTTTTCACAAGGTCCATCTTATTTCAAGTAAATATTATTTTATCAAAAATCAATAAAATAAAAAAAAAACAAAGAATGATGAGATGAAAAGGCCGAGTTAAATGCATAATCATTTTTCTTAAATGTTTATGCCATGACATAACTGGCGAAGCGATAAACTGACTTTGTTTTTTTGTTAAATTGTTTAAAAAAAAACGATAATAATAATAATAATAATAATTTATATGATATTTAGATGGTCTTATCAAGATCAATATTTTGCTAAACAAGGTCCCGATGGTATTTACATGTATGATAGAGAAGTAAAGAAATATTTCAATAATGAAAAATAAACAAACAAAAAAAATATGATTTTTATTGTAGAGTTTTCAATTAGTTGATAAAAAACCATTTAAAATTCCATCACTTGCTGATTTTCAATGGTCACCAACTGATAATCGTCTTGCTTATTGGACAGCTGAAGATGGAAATGTACCAGCACGTTTAGTACTTGCAGAAGTTAATGGTGTTAAATTAGAAGAAGTTCGATCGAAAGTATGAATTTGCTATTTTTCTCATTTGTTTTTCTTATAATAATTTTCTTTTTTTATTTCCACTATAGACATTATTTAATGTTATCGATTGTAAATTATGTTGGCAAAAACGTGGTGATTATCTTGTTGTTAAAGTTGATCGATATACAAAAAAGAGTGGAGAAAAAAATAATCCAAAATATTCTGTAAATTCTTAAGCTTCTTTTTTTTTTAAAAATGTCTATTGTTTATGTTTATCATTAATAGGGTTTAATTTATAATTTTGAAATTTTTCATATGCGTGAAAAAAATGTTCCATTAGATACATTAGAAGTAAAAGGTAAAAAGAAAAAACAAATAATTAAAATATTATTTATATTAATATAATATTCACTTTTTTTTTTGTTTTATAGAAATGATTCAATCATTTGCTATTGAACCAGCCGGACATAAATTAGTTGTTATCACTGGTGAAAGTTTACGAACTAATGTAATATTCTATAAAATGGGTCAAGGACAGAAGAGTGGAAAAATTGAAACCCTTAAAGTAATGACACAACCAGTAACAACAGCTATTTGGGCACCCAATGGTCAATATGTTGTTTTAGCTGCAATGAAGACTGGGTATATTTGATTGTTTCGTATGAGGGGAAATACTCGAACTGATACTCACTATTTGAGCTCGTATTAAGTTTCCAAGGAGGCTTCAGTTAAGCTAGAAAAAGTCAAAAGATTTCAACCCAATTTTAAGCACTTATTAAGCAAACATATTATTGTATTTCGCTCATAGATAGGTCTTATGATGGTGAAAGTTTCAGGTGAAAAGAATAT
>CAJNOP010000027.1:1499495-1618340 GCA_905250075.1 Rotaria sp. Silwood1
TTTTTTTTTCTTTACTTTTCAGCCAATCAGCTGGTGGACAATTAATATTTGTTGATACCGCTGATATGTCAATAATGTCAAAACAAGAACATCCTGATTTATCTGATGTTGAGTGGGATCCAACTGGACGTTATGTAACATCATATGTTAATTTATGGACTGCTAAAGTATTTCAATTAAATTTTAATTTTTATGTTATTTTGAGTTTCATTTTTCTCGTTGAATTAGCGTGATCATTCATTTAAAATTTGGACATTTCAAGGTAATCTGGTATTTGAAAAGACTGTCGAAAGATTGGTTGCATTTCATTGGCGTCCTCGACCACCATCATTGCTTACAGAAGATATGATTCGAGTCAGAAAGAAAATACTAAATAATGGCTTTTTTCTAAATATGTTTTTCTTTTTTTTTAATGAATGTTTAGGAAGTTCGTCGAAATCGAGCTGTATGGACGCCAAAATTAGATCAACGCGATCGAATTTTGCGTACCGGTGAATCAGCTAAGCAACAAGAACAACGACGAAAACAACTTGATGAATTTCAAAGACTCAAAGAGAAAAATTCAAAACGTTTGGCTATACAAAAACAACAACGTGTTCAATTACGTGGCGGTGTTGATACAGACTCATTATTTGAACAACAAGCATCGAATGTTGGTGAAGAAGTTGTTGAGTTTCTTATTAAAACAGAAGAAGTCGAATACAAACCGTAATCAAAAAAAGAAAAACAAGAATTTTATTATTATTTTGTCTGCTTAAACTAAACGATTTTTTCTTTGTTATATCCGTCAACATTTATTGTTGTTATTTTGAATAAAAAAACCAAAAGAGGATAGGATAATGATTCGAGCAGACAGAAACAGTTTTCTTTCATTTCTTCAGATGCCACGTATTCAGTTTATTGGACAGATTAGTTTGTCATTTGGCAATACTCTACCAGAGTTATGTTCAAAACTAAAAAATTTTGGTATTGGTCGTATGTTTGTACGCAACGCTTACGATCAAAATAAAGGTAATACTATTCACAGTATTACATGTTTGAAAACATCATTTATCGTTCTATAGAAGTTTCTTATGTTGTATTAACTCAAAGTCGTCCATTGATAACACAAACTCCACCTAAAGTAATAATTGGTAAACTCGAAGAAATAACTGCACTTACACGAAAACCATTGGATACTCAAAGTGAATTTTATGGACGTATTATTGAAAGTGGTGTTGTATTAAATGGTGGTCGAGAAATAAAAATTACAAGTACTACCAATCCTGATTGGCGATTAATTCGAAAAGAAGATGAAGATTATTATCTTAAAAATACTATCAAAACACAAGAAACATCAGATAAAAATCGTGAACAAACAAGTGTTAGTCTGTTACAAGAACATATTCCTGATATAATTAAATTCTGGGCAAGAACCAATGGATAAAAAGGAAGATATTTGTTTTTGTAAAAAAAAATAAAGTATTTCTTGTTAGACTTGTTATAGATTTCCCAATAAATAAAAATACCCAACGGATTTTTTAAAAAGATTCAAGATGTTGCTCATAATGAACTTTCTCTACAAATGAAAAAACCTTCGCAGGTATTAAATCACTGTTGATCTGAAATTTGGACCACCAATAGGAAATATCTAGACTGGATAAAGTCTAAGAGGGTATGAGCACAAATTACAATTTGGCTGAAATGCCGATATTTTACAATAGTTTTACTGTAGTACCCTACTTTTGCAGTAGAATCAATGTTTCGAATTTTGATCTGAGACTTTATCCATACCACAATCTTTTTAGTACCGAAGGAGGTTTCGTTGTAAGACGTCTATATGAATTAATCCAAAGTTTGATATATGTAACAAATCAATGAACACAAAAATATTTGCTTTTATTATTTATTTCTCCTGTTTACATAAAGATATGTATACTACATTTATAATACAGCCATAAATCAATTAGCTGATACATTCGGGAAAGAGACAAATCTTTAGGTTATTATTGCTACACAAGTTAATTTTATTGTTGCTCTATGATAATTGACTATATTTACATACTTTGATCAAGCCTTTGGAGTTGATATAAATAAACCTTGATTTGGTGTATATAAAAGTGTTTGTTTTCACGGAGTTTATCAAGCAACATAGATTTCTTTAGTTTGCATTTTTTTTTCAAAAGAAGTAGGCTAATTATTATTTCTCTTAGTACATCATATATAACTTTCAATTCAATTTAATTTGTCTTCATCAATACTTTTATCATAACATAGAAGAAACAAATTGTTATTGCAACAAAAATCTCAAATTTCTTTTTTTCCTTTTGTATTATTTATTTTTCATTGTTTTAAATATAAAAAAACATCGACAGATACCAAGTACACCAACACACAATGTAAACAGAAGATCATATTATATGAAATCTCACTTATTAACTAATCAAAAGAATTTAGTATTATAAAATTCATATTTATATAAAATAGATACTCGTCATAGACATTATATGCCGTATGTAGACATTTTTAAAAATGAGTTCTCTCCAAATTGCATAAGTGAATATAGAAGTGAGAAATAAATACACAATCTATATTGTAGTATTTAATAAATTGCTATTAATAATAAGTTAAATAGATGTATTTCGACATATAGATCTTATTTCAATTAGAAATCTTTTGATTGAAACATTTCTTTTTATAGATTTAAAATTCTCTGTAGAGGAATGGGGCTCATGCATCACTAATATGCAGGGCTGCTGCAAGGTAATTAGAATTGAAGGTATTAGTATTGGCGTTGTAGACAGAACATGATTTTATTCCTCTGTTTGATTGCCTTGAATAGGATGTTCTTCAAAAGACATACAAAATAGTTATAAACTTCTAAGTCTCAATCAGTAGTAAAAAAGTACTTTTCTCTGGTGTTCCAGACTCCTTTTTTTGCATAGGGAAAATGGAATTCTTTGCTATCTTTGTTGTTAGAATAAAATCAAATAGGTCACTAGATTATTAATAAATGGTTCAAATAATTACGAAGGATATCGATAAGCGTCATGGAAGAACTTGATTGAACTTCATTACGTCAAAATAGAACATGCTTTAAATGAATATATCAATAAAAATTAAGAAAATAATAGAGAAGAAAAGTATCACAAATTAAGGATACTATATTATTTAATTCTTATTGTAAATATTTTCTCATTTCATTTTTGCAATTTTTATCTAACAAATCGAAAAATAGTTAGTTTGAAAGGTATTTCTTTTTTTATTAAGCGATTGTTTCTTCAGTTTTTTTCATCTATTATATATTCATATATCAAATCACACTACTTTATCACCGGAAAATTTATAGTAACAATACTAATGTATAAAATAAAAACAAACAAGCTTTAGTTCAATATGAAAAACTTAGAAAACGATTCTGATGACTACTCTCAATCCGTTTGATTCAAGATGCATTTTGTATATTTATTTTAATCATCGAATACATTGGTATAACATTTATTTAAAAAAATAACTTATGTCTATGCATGATTTGTATTATATAAATAACACTACCATGTTTCCAGAGTGCACCATAAGTCCAAACGAAAAAAAAACGCGAAAAGTCCTCATCACTTCGAGAAATTTAAGTATTCTTTTTTTAAAGTTTGATCACTTCTTTATCAAACTTCCATTCAATTCATTTCAGATAACATGTTTTCAACTAAAGAAGAGAGAATTAAAATCACTTTACTCATGATCGAATTCAGATAAGCGAACATTATAAAATGATTAGTATCAATTGAATTCGGAAATAAACATGCGAAGTAAACATTGTCTGAAACAATACATTTCAGTAAATTTATGATACCAGTGTTAGTGACAATCGATTACGTTTTGGAAAATCGTAGAGTAATTACTGAAGAAAAAGTCGATGAAGTTAATGATGAAGTGAAAATGAATCAAGCTTAAATGTTCGATCTATGTAATTCTTTTTAGAAAAGGTATTTTGTATGGTTTTAATAAGAGTTGTTCCGTTATAATCCGGTATGTTATTGTATGTGAATATGAGCAAGCTTGTTCAATAGACCGAATATTTGATGCGACTCATATTCTCAAGCATCCTTAACTTCATTAACTTGTTATTCGATAATTGTTGTAACTCTTTTAAGATTATGACTGATTTTCGACAGTACAAGTTTCATGAAATCACTGACGTATAGTTCTAACATTTTGAAGAAGTGATGCATAAAGACGAGTTCACTCGAGTAAGATAACGAATCTTCCATTTGATGAAAGTTATTGATGCTTCCAATTTTTCCAAGAAAATAAAAAGCTTTCAGGATCATGAAAAATTTTTATTTTCTTTGAAAATACATCTATAGTGCATGAAGCCCATCTTGAGTTACTTGATGCGATATCAAGTGATGCTAAGTGTCAACGCGGTCAGATATTTGCTTAGGTTTTTATTATTTAATAAATTCTATGCAGCATCAACTAATATTTTCTGACGCCTGATACTTCATTTGAAGTCAAAGAAAAAATAAAGATGTGATGATAACGTGAGAAAATAGAACAATTGTCGATAAAACGCATATTATTTGCATCATCGACATTTGGTCGATGGCTCTGACTGATAGTCATTTAATCCCCGACTTTTAGACTGTAAAAAGAAAATACGATTGTATGTCTGTTTTCTGTCTATAAAGAAAATTAAATATATCTTATGCGAGCTGCAATATGATATCGAAAACAAAGCGATATTCGTTTTGTTTATTTCAATAAAAAATGAGTAAATCACTAACGACAATGTTAAAAACGAAACGTCAAAAGTATTCAAAGAAAATTGAAGAAAACTTATTTCGATAAAAGTTAGATGTTATGACATGCTCTCGTCACAAATGATGTATTCGAAATTTCTTTAATGTTGTATTTTTTATTCAAAGAGCGTTTTTCTGCAAAGAATAAAGTATAATATATTTCAACTAGTATTTAGCATACAAAAAGGTTTCCAGCAAGTTTTCCAGAATCACAAAGACTATATAAATGATGAAAAATAGAAAATTAATGTAGCATGTCTACTATATTATCGTGCAATACTCTAGATAATAGATGTCGTTCGTCTTGTGACCGATTTACTATGATGATTATCATAGTAAATCTTCTAACCCAAAAATATTTTTGTTCTAGAATAATGATATTCTTACTCATACATGTTAAAATAATGTTCTGTCCTGACAATTTTCTCTTTCAATAAGTTAGCAAAATGAAAGTAAAAAAGCTGCATATCCTTTACCCCTTTTCACTAGTAGTTACATATAGTTTCCCTGAAAGTGCATTTATAATTTGAATCTGCTGTTTTTGATTGATATGATCCCTTTCTTTTACTAATACGTCAATGACTTCGCCGAAAATAAAGGGTAAGAATATAAGCTTCTATTGCACAGACAGAAAAAAAGAAATCGACCCGACAATAATGATGAGTACTATTTCTCATGCGTAATACTATTGATTTTTTCGATAAAAGATTATACATATGGGTCATGCGACATTGCATGACTATTGTTCCTCTTTCGAAAGGTAGTATATAAATGAAGTATCTTGCAATACTGTAGATCATTCTATAAAAATGATACCTGATAAATGTTATACTGTCGATTGTACTAATAAAGATATTGCATTGTCTGATAGATTGCGACAGGAACTGATTACCAACGGTTATGTGAAAGTGAAATGTGAAAACTTGGTAAATGGAGACTATGACAAAGCCTGTCTCGATGTTATCAACAATATAGGTGGAGTTTGTTGTCCATATGATGATGATCCAACATCATTGATTTGGTCCGTCAAAGTACTTGAACTTGATACACCAGAATCAAAATTACAAGCATCTCAACTTGATCGAGAACTTGTATTACATACTGATTGTTCATATGAACATGATGCACCACATTTTGTTGCTTTGTATGTTGTTCAATGTGATCGCACTGATAATGGTGGCAAGTTTCATATGATTAGTACTCAAGAAATTATTGATAAATTATCAGTGGAAACAAAGCGTTTATTACGAAATGAAACTTATAAGATTAATGTTCCACCAGATTTTCGAAAAGGTGATATCGATTATATATATGGCTCCATTTTACTCAATGGTGATAAAAATATTCGATATAGACGAGACATTGTTGATAAAAATCGATTGAAAGAAGAATCACCAGAAAAACAAGCAGCCATTGCCGAGCTAAATTCAATAATTTTGACTGACGATCAATTAAATCTTTTTCGACCAAGGCTTGACAATAATATGATGATATTATTCAATAATCGTACTTTTCTTCATGGTCGTACAAAAATTCTAGATCTTGAGCGCAATGTACTACGTGTTCGTTTCAATTTAGCTTGATTGAAATTTTTAGCTTATTTAATCTTGAAAAACTTCAAAACTTATATAAAAGTATTGACATACACATGATCTCAATATTGAAATAAAGTAAAGAAATATTCGATAAGTTGTTGTATCTTCTCGATTGACGTTGACTTTGAATAAATATGCAACAGACCGTCTGAAATCGATAATGCCTAGCTATGCTAAAAATTGACCTTTCTTGTATTGTCCATGTTGAAAAGAAACTGTCATTAACAGATAAAGAGTTGTAGAAAAAAAGGATACATGTATTTTGAAGACTAAAAAGACAAAAAATTATCTTATAAATGATGAATCTAGTCAGAGTACCTAGTTTTGACGTATGCTCGAGCAGTCTTTTTATTTATGCATTCTCATGTAGACAAATCAACCTTTTGGTGACATCATATATTAACAGCCTCAAAACTATGTCATTATATGCAGTTTTCTATAGTACGTGTAACGAACCATTTTCCAAACTTCCTACATTAAAATTAACAATAGACACAGGACTAAAATTGTCGAAAAACGAAGTATGATTTTTCTATCCCAAATAATCGATCTTTTTGAAAGCGTTTCTGAACTTTCTTTTAAATTAGATCTCAAATAATGTGTTGAAAAACCTTTTAACATAAATATTTTTGTACAGCTGGTTGAGCTCTATTGAACCACACAAAAGTATTTTAGAAAAAAAAACTCGCTCCATTTTGGTATTACTGACACCTTAAATACTTTTTCTGGACTCTTCAGTATATAGCTTATATGATAGGTCTCTGAATGTCAAAAAGCGTTTCAAGATAGAATGCACGAATTTCAGACTATTGATCTCCTTTGATTTTGAATATAAACGTAAAAACATGAAGAAATCATACGCCAAAGATGCAAGACCAAAAAGTATGACTTCTATACCAACGTGGCGCTGTATCGTCACCTACAGAAAAGAAAAATAGAACGTCTTTACAGCCTAATTTTTAGTAGCCTTTATTTTAAATCTACACTATGCTCATATTCTACTCAGGATAGGAAACGAACGAATGGGGATTCGAATTGAGTAACTCATATTCATTCTTATGCTGAATGAAAATCGTTAGGTGTTTCAAAAATATATGACAGATACTATCAAAGGAATGGTATAATAAAAAAAAACTCCTCAAAAGGGTTAACTATCCTTATAAGTCCTATATCAAATTTTCATAAACCTTTTTTGAGCACATGTCATTTTGTGAAACTTTTAAAGGGTTTGTTATACGTGTCATTTTCATAAACTCTTGAATTATCATATAGATATCAAACTTCTGAAGGATTTATGAAAAATGTGATGTACGGTTTATTATTCTGTGTTTTTTAGTGATCTCCCGTACCTGTGTCGTATTTTGAAAAGTATGTAATGAGTAAAGTTGCGAATGTCTAGTATTTTTGAAATATGCTTTCGAAGATTTTATATAACTGAGAGAGCTGCTGATACTTGACAATATCAGAAAAAATATATGAATATTTTGTGAGTTGAGCATTAAACATAACAATTTAATTTCATTAATATGAAAGTATCATATGGCAACCAATAGTTCCATCAATATTATTAAATTCCTTAATGCTTTATTACTTTTCACTTTTCTTCACTTGACTTTTTTTTCGTTGCTTTTTTCGAGAAATAACTCAATATCAGCATTCTTGTTTACAATTTTCCCTAATTTCTCTTCAACTTTCATAATTTGATTCTTCTAGTATTTTTTTCTTTCTCCAATTTGCTAAAGGTCTTTTTTTACAATGAAGCAATCGTTCCTTAGACTGCATACTGCTACATTTGTCTTCGTTGACTCCTTCATAGTTGTAGGATATATTTTGAAATGACTTTCACTGTGATGACTAGTACTTACAAAATCGAAGCTTTTATTTGCTTGATGCTGTTCGAACGTTGGAGCAGTCTGAGAAAGATATCACCATCATTATATTTTGGAATTTTATCTTATTTGTATATAGATTTGAATATGATGTAACATGTTAATTTTCAAACTCTAAGTCATCTGTCTTACTGGTGAAAAGACAACAAAAACGATCGATTAAGTCAATAGAACATCATTTCATGAATTCACACAGCAAGAAGACATTAACGAGTCATTAGTGTTTTGTTGTGCCTAAAATGAAACGTTAGATGATGGCAATGCCGAATATGTAAAACTAGTTGAACATTTGTATAAACTTCTCAACAGTGTGAATGTCATTTTCCTCTATTTCGTATTCAATCATTTCTTGGTTATTTCATGATTATTGTCAGGCAAAGATAATCTAATCATATTATCTGTGGACTGAATATTGTAGTAATCGTAAAAGCATCGATAATATTTTAAAAAATTACAGGAAAACATGAAGCGATTATCTATTATGCTAAAGATTATTTTATTTTTGCACAACTGAATCGTGCATTATGTACAACAAAGTGAAGTATCTTGTACCATTTCGAATTATTATGAAGGATATTAATGATCAGTTGTACGAATTATTGACAGATCAAATCAAAGACCAGTCATTCAATGTTTCTTGAAATCAATATGTTCATCTGTTGGAAGTAGTACAACTCATTGTGATCTTCAAAAACCACTCATCTATTGTCATTAGAATCTACATCTTCAATTGCACAATATGAAAGATAGCCGTCGGATTTCTTCGGACTGAAAATGATGCAAAAATGCCATAAGATATTTACTAATTGTTTTCAGAAAGTCACTAATTTATCCACGTAGCATAATCTTTAATTAGTTAGAAACCATCTGTATATTAAAATTATTGATTCAGTTCATTTCCTACATAAGATTGATCTTAAAAACTAGCTGAGCTTCGAAATTCTGTGAGAATTTGTTTGAAAAGAAAGGACAATAGTCATAGTAAGCATTTAGCCGTCCACAAATATATGATTCCCTTTTCTCCTGTCCATGTTTGTCTAGTCGTGATGGATCTTTTTCTCCCCTTGATCTGAACGCCCTTAATGGGTCATCCCTTATGTCACCATTGTACTATTCCATTGCAAATATGAACAAGTCTATCCTGTTAAATGAAACAGTTATATAGTTATGCGTTGCATGGATTCTCATAATCATGTGTATGTGTGCATATGAAAAAAGTACTTATTAAAATAATGTATAGTGAAAATAGACTAAGTAAATTGAAATTAAAAAGAATACACAAAACTACACATGACTACATATGCTCTTTGTTTTGTTTGTTTGCCACATTTTTCATCATTGACATTCTTAATGACACGAATGCAATCTGTACGTAATATGTCAGCATAAAATCAAAATCATCAAAATAAAACATACATATATTATTAACCGTTATTATCTCGTTTTTTTTCTTTTATTTGTTTTGATATGATTTCGAATGACGTTGAAAATAATATTAGTAGTAGTATTAGCAACATTACTACTGTTTCACAGCCATCAACGACTGTAACATCATCAAGTCGTGGTAATACAAATTATTCATCAATCAATACATTAATTACAACTGATACTCGACAAAGTGTTCGTCTTTCAACTAAATCTTCTAAAAGAACATCATCATTAAATCAATCAAGTATCCATCGAACAATATCGGGCGGTGTTGCTCTTACTCATTCAGCAAAATTAAATGTTCGTAAACGAACTTCGGGTAGCACTGATACTCAAGGTACATCAACTAGTTCTATAAGTTATTTCACAATTACATCTAATGATAATGGTGGTATGCATGATAGCAACAATAAAAATGGCACGTCTTATCGAGATCTTCTTCCATCTGATCAATCTGATGATGATGAAATTTCAACAAACAACAGTGTAGTGATCAAACAAAAATCAACTGAACTATTAACTCGATCTGAAGTGTTATCTTACTTTTTTAGTTCAAGACAATGATGATAAATGCAAATTATGTGACCAAGTAAGCCTTCCATTATAAACTTCAATATGCATATATAATATATTAATATAAATATATAGAGAGAAACCAATGCATACATATGTATAACGAGCATTCTAAGACTTCTATCTCGAATTGTATAGAAAATATTGCTATTGTAATAAGTATAGTTGAAAATCTCTCTCTAAAAACAACATGTAGTAAAGTGTGCTCTTCAAAATAATTATATATAGATTGCACTAGCTCATCTAGACAAGAAAAGCATAATTTTAGAATGTATCGCAAATAAACACCCAATTCATCATTATTCTCTGGAAATATTTTAAAAAGTTATTTTATAATGAACACTAATTAAAATCATTCATAACCAAAAGTTTATGATTATAATATCTTTGATTTATATCTTTTTTTCTAAGGTACCGATGTTTTATCCGTCAACTCATCTTTAAATCCTATGTGAGTAAATGTAATGAAAATTGAAGAACTAGCGGTACCGCTACCGTTGTTAATAAGGATTCGTTAACTACTTCACGTCTCAACTTGTCACTATGTTATATAAAACATATACTTACATAAGAAAGGAAAAAAAGAGAGAGTGAAATGAGCAGAGGAAATAATGAAAAAGAGGAAGGGAAAGTTCCAAGGAACAAGAAGAGAAAGAAGTGACTAGCGTAAACACTGATCTGGAAATTATTACAGTGAAGATTTATCGGACTTATTTTTAACTTTATTGCCTTTAATCAAACCGTAGGACCCATTATTTGACTGGAGAAAAATTCTAAGAGTCATTCGATGTACCAACAGGCAAAATTTTATATCGAAACTCCTTTATTTGGTTTTTCGAGTAGTATCTAAAATAGGTGGAAAATCCAGTACACCAATCATAATCTGACGGCAAAGATACATGATGATGAATCCTTTTAGACTTTTTTAACCTTCTTGGGGCCTGTTTATGAGTCCAACATAAGCTCAAACAATGGATGTCACTCGGGGTAGTTTCTTCATGATTTAAAAACAAAGAATCTTGAAGAAAAAGTGATATGTATTCATCATTCAGTTTTATCTAAAAAATTCTATCAAAAAATCGGTATCTATTAATAAGGAAGAACTCTGTTGGTGTAGAAGAATATTAAAATTATCTACGACCTATTTTGTGACTTGCTAATATGAAACAAGTGTAAAAAAAAAACCGCGCGGTTGTTTTTTTTGGTTTCTTCTGTAAACAGTCCGAAAATTCATAGAATAATTATTTAGTATCTTGAGTAATTCCTATTTGCTACGTGTCCATGTCAACAATTTACACTATGTGACTATCAAATAAAAAACTACCAATATAAAAAGAATGTAAAGATAACAGCCGAAAACAGAATTATTTATTTACCGAACAATCATGTCCAAAATTACACTGCTGATATTGACTATGATTATTTATTTAAAATATTAATTATTGGTGATAGTGGTGTTGGGTATACATAAACTTTTGTTTTTTATTTTCTATAATTCTCTTTTATACAAAATAATATTTAACTTCAATAGAAAAACTGCAATTTTAAAACGATTTTCTCAAAACTATTTTCGAACGAATATTTTCTTACTGTTGGTGTTAGTAAGAATTCTGAATAATAATTCTTTTTGTTTCTCATTGGTTCTTTTCTTCGAAAATTTTAAACTAAAAACAAAAAATAGATGTTCAAATTCGAACAGTTACTGTTGATTCAAAATGTTGTAAATTACAAGTATGGGATACAGCTGGTCAAGATCGTTATAAATGTATTACATCATCATTTTATCATGGTGCACATGATATTATAATTTGTTTTGATATACCCAGGTGATTCGATCCGACTGTCGGATTACGTCGGATTATATCGGATTATATCGGAAAAATTACCGGATTTTAACGGATCCGACGGGAACTCGTCGGAAGTTGTCGGCGTCCTAGCCACAGGATTCCGACAGGAGGTTCCGGATGTCGGAATAATCAGGATCCTGCGAAATCCCTGAAACTCCGACACTTTCCGACATCCAGAACCACTTGTCGGAATCCTGTGGTTAAGATTCCGACAAATTCCGGCGAATTTCTATCGGATTCGACAGGGTGAATTCGACCTGGGTAATGAATCGTGATAGTTTTGATAATGTTGATAAATGGCTTGAAGAAGTAAAAAGACATTGTGGAAATCAACCACCTGTGTATCTTGTTGGTACAAAATCTGATTTACAATCACGACGTGTGATTCTTTATTTAACAATAAAAACATATACTGATACAAAAATTTATCTTATATTGAAACAAGTTCAAAAAAAAAATGAAAATGTTGAAAATTGGTTTATTGATTTTGCACAAACATTGGTTACACATACTGATCAAATAGAAATAAATCATACAAGTAAACAAATAGAGAAGCCATCAATTGGTTTAAATGATAAAACAAAACCGATCACGACTAGTGGATGTTCAGCAGGAGATAGGTGTACCATTTAAATATTGATCAAGTTTTTGTTTGTGATACATCAATATTTATTGAGTTAAACAGTATGTACATGACTTTTCAATGCTATAACTCTGAGAATGATTTTGTATTGTGATATCTATTTATCATTTTTTAGAATTTCGTTAATAAAGTAACTAGTGTAGATGCACTGCTTATACTAACTATATGACATTGAAGTTTTATTCGACGAGTAATGCTATACGAATAGTTAACAAACTGATGAACAGAGTTTAATTGAAAAGAATGTATTTGTAGAATACTCTTTTAGTTTTAGTAGCGAATTCGCTGTTAACTTTTCCAAATTTTTATCAAGCTATTCTGAGATATGAAGTTATCGAAGCATTGTTTTCCAGAGCTGTTTGTATTTAATTCGAAAATAGTGCTCGATACAACACGAAAGAAGATATCATGATAAATTGCGATATACGCACAAACAGAAACTTTCTGTTATCAAGCACAATAGCTATTTGAAATGAGTACTTCAGCTAAAACTTCCAGTTGATCATCAGTGAATTTGACTTGATGTTCGTGCCATGAATCGTAATTGGTACGACGAAATTCACAGAAACATTGCTTTATCGATTTTCAAAAATAATCGAATACTTATTAAGGCGCAGTACAACAAGTAGAAATAGCTCACTTGTATTATATGAGGATCATGTGTGCTCACAAAGTTTCATTAATGTATTTGATAAATGAATTGGAATATCGTAGAGACTTGAAAGATATATGTACTCATACTTAGATTTCTATGAAATAACAAATAACAATGAATACTTGGTGTTCAGAAATTTGAAAAAACTTTTTCTTCTTTACATATCTCTTATAACTTTGTTGTATTCTTATGAATACTAAAAGACTTAAACAGAATTTACAAAAGGACATAATTTGAGTATGAAATTATTCTTATGAATTTTGTACAGCACTTTTGACTTGGACATGAAACACTTTAATGGGATAAGTCAGTCCTCTCTCAAAAAGCTCTATCTTTCGAAAAAAATCAAGATGGGATTATTGCAAGGGAAAACATGCTACTTTTGTACTTTAAAGTGCGTCAAAGTACATTAAAGTAAGCGAAGTATGAAGTATCATGTTCCCCCTTGGCGTCAAGACATAAGCAATATTTTTTTTGTTTTGAAGCTCTAAATGAAAATAAATCATTGTTGGACCATGTTTTTAATAGTTGGTGTTTACGTTGAGAAAATGAGACTTTGTGTCGTAGGATCATTCTCTCTATGCTGAGGTCAACACCTTGTTTACTTAAAAGCTCATAATAAGAATGAACAGAAGAAACAAATATAAAAATTCTGTTCAAACAAAAACTACGCAAAAAATGTTGGCTTGTAGTTAAAATCTTTTAACTTCTGTATCTCTTTTAATGATCAATTTTTAGGACTTCTCTCAGAAGCCATAAATGAACTATGATTAACATAGAAATTCATTCTAATTTGACGTATCGGACTCCAATTTTTATCAAAAGTATTTCTCACTCGGACCATTCCTCTCTGACAATCGAAACTCAAACAGTCCAAACTGATTAGTAAATCGATTGTGAGAGACGCCATTAAAACTAATTTTAAAAGAATATTATATTATTCAAATGATATTTAATAATATACATAAGATTGACATAAATGTGTTATTTATTGTCGTTAAATGATCCCACCAAAACAGACAAAACATAACAATAATTAGATCCCACAAACAAATAAAATAAAATAAAATAAAATAAAACATTTACTTTAGTAATAAGAACACAAAGTGAAATAAACATTCACAAATTTTATTGACTATATTGCACAAAAAATAAATACGACTGACTTTCTTAACTTGATGTATCTAGACTAACCTATCAGATCTTTAATAATGTTTATCAACACATTTATGTTCGTGTGATAATGGTTTCTTTTCCTCCATATTTCATTAGAATATCCAAAAGTAAATTTTTCAGTTGTCGATTTGTAGCATTCGTTGCACATACAAATAACCATCTTTCAAGAGAAGATATAAGAAGATTATTATTAGACCCTGTTGATGAACACCAACAACCATTTTCTTGTAATGCTGTAGCTAAATATAAACATAAATCATTCCATCCATCAACATAATGTTTAAGAGCAACAGATATATGTTCATTATTTCGTGTAGAAAGTGTCTCTTGTAATGTACGTTGATCATCACTAAATTATTTTAATTGTTTATTTATATTGATCGAATTACATGTAACTTACTTTATGGTTTTTGTAGTTTCATTAAATAAAGTTTGTGAAAAGAATGGATGATGAGTTGATGATGGTGATTGAGCTAATAAACTTTTACGATGTACAGGTGAGGATAAGTTTGTTGGATCTACTTTACGCATTATTTTATGATCATGTAATACACGTGAAATCATATCTTGATTAACAATAAAATATTCAGTTTCATTTTCAGATATGAAATATTGTTTTAAACTAGATTGTGTTGTTGAAGGTATAAATTTATCAATTAGATCTTGATCGGCTCGTAAAAGATATAAACCCATTTGATTCATCTATATCAAGAAAATTAATAAACAATCGAAATATTAATTTTTATCATTGTTCTTTTATTTTTATAATATTACTTCTGTACAAGTTTCCAATCGATTTGAACCAGTAAAAAGTAAATCAGCTATACCGTCGCTAAGCATTTTTAATAGATCAATATAATTATATGGATTTGTTGCAATATATGATGCAAACTGACTAAAAAATCCTTTTTTTTTCTCGTTATCTTCTACTGTTTCTTGTTTAGGTGATTGTGTTTCGGGAAATGATATATATTCATCAGAATTATTATCTATCTGTTCATTAATTTCCTACACGATAAAACAAAACACAAATAATTCAAATATTAAATAACTTGAGTGATTATGATCGGCATCAGAAGTCAAGGCATTTGGATACTTTCTAAATAAATTTTCATAGAAACAAGGTAAAGACTAGAGGTTTTCAATGCATGATAATCAATACCTAGAGACATATTTGTAAAAGCAAAGTCTTCTCTGCGAAAAAAAAATCTGAAGACCAGTCTTTCAAAAGATCTTTGAAATACCACACTGGATTTTTAAAAAATACTATAGAAGTCTATTAACTTTTTTATTTGAATAGATGGACCACAGTGTTCATAAAAGGCTAGATCTTTACATATCTCTTATCTTGCAAGATTTAGAAATATCAGGCAGCTTGTCTAACACTCTAAGACTCCTATTTCTTAAGTATGACACTATTATAAATACTTGAACACATAGATTATCGATCATACTAAACATCATAGCAGTGTTTATTTCCTTTTTAGAATCATGCTTTTATTGGTCGTAGCAGATCATAATTCATATATGGTATGGCCGTATGAAAAAAATGCTCTTATGACAATCTATACACTCTTCATGCTTGAATACAATACAAAATATGAAAGAAAATAATTTTTCTAATGTCATCATACGGAAACACTATATATTAATTATGATCGGATACGATCAGCAAAAAAAAAGTTATTCTAAAAAGCATATAAATATTGCCACGTCGTTGAGCATAGGTGATGAGCTATGTTTTCAAGCGTGTGTAAAAGTTCTTCATGTGAAGCAAGAAAAATCCTAAGGCTTCGAATAAATTGCCTGATATTTCTAAACCTTGCAACATAAAATAGTTGTATAGAACACTGAAAGCTATCTACTCAGGTAAAAACATCAATACACTCGTATGGAAATTTTCAAGAACTGATTTTCAGGTTTTTTTTCCAAAATAATTTCACTCATAGAGATATATCTCTAAGTCTTGATTATCATACTTTGAAAATCGTAGATCGATACTTTATTCTTATGAAAATTTACTCAAAAAAAAATCTGAATGCCTTGAATTTTGGCGTCGACAATAGTTATACTTGTTGTAAATTAGGATTAGCTGATTGAATAGATCGATTAACAAGTTCATCTTTAACTCCACACATTAAATAATCGACAAGATATTGAAATGCAATTCGTTTAATATGTTGAAATGTTACAGCTGGTGGATCAAAATTAAATAATTGAAGTAAAATATTTCGTAAACCAAAATTACTAATAGCTGAATCGAAACGTTCAGCTAAATCAATTGTTTGACTTAAACAAGGTATTAATTCTGACCAATTCAATTCACCAACAATATGAATTAATTGTAAATGAAAATAATTTAAAAAAACAAATGTTTTCATTTGTATTTCATGTGGATTAGGATCATTTATTATTGCTGTTTTTGTTCGAAATGTAAATCGAAAGAATTTTCCTTCAGGAACTTTCTGTTGTTGTTGGGAATGTTGATGATGTTCATTAAAAAGTTGTTGACATATTGGAAAAATAGAACTATCACCATTAGCTATACCATATGATGATGATGTAGATGAACTTGAATCATTTTGTACAAAAACACGTACATTATGAAGAAGATCTTCTGGTGACGAAATAAGAAATTCATACATTAAATATTCTGTTGGTAATGATGTAAGTAAAAGTGCATGTTGAAGATTATCAATACATATTGATTTAAGCGATTGATCAAATTTTTTCGATATATTTGATAAAAGATGTTTAATACATGATAAACCTAAAGTTAATTTAACAAAAGAAGTATTTCATAGAACTTATATTATGTTTTTCAAAGACAAATATAGTAAAAGATCTCAGAATAATGAGTAGAGATGCATTGATCTGTCACAGTCATCATATCGTCAACATAAAAAGCGTAAATTGCCCCAGTGATAAGATAGTGAAATAGTCAATATGAATGTTTTTGAACTTATTGAGATGTATAGAATAGTATGCTGAAACTTGCTGCAAAGATAATGGATTTGTATTATATAGGCTTATTTGCTCATTAAATCAGTGGTTAGAATAACAGTAGTATTCAATTAAACAAAACAGAATACAAGAATAAAAAGCAACGATGGAATAGCAACAAGACAAACAAAAAATAGAGTTTCAGTAAAAAAAGATTTCTGTTCAACAGACAAAAATAAAAAGGACAGATCGTTTTTCTGGCGACCGATTGTCTTTAGAAAACAAGTATATCCTGTTAGAGAATTTTAACTTCACGTATCTTGTATTAGTGTCATGAGTTGAGATTAGCCTGATGACAACTCGTGACTGGTTTGCTGATCTCTAAACACTGGCAATCATAGCTGAATAGTCACATTATTCGGTACGTTTTCCAATAGGCACTGTATTCAAATTGCGGTGCTACTAACCACAGAGTAAGTCTGGCCAAGTCACAAACAGCTGTTCATCTTAGATCAGCCGTCCGATAGCATGTTGAATAAATTGTGACATACACCTATCCTGTAACTAGAATGAGATTAGTCAATGTATACGTGAAGATTAAGCGATTGAGCGCAAGAACTTTACGCAAGATCGGCTTTATGTTCGAAGCTACAGCTAATATTCGTTGTAAAAAAACATTCGGGCTAATGAATTTACCTCTAAGTAACATCCCATATGGCAAAACAGCCGACAGGTAGAGGTATTCTTCCTTCGTCTTCTTCTTCAAATCAGTCAAAAAGAAAATCTCAGCATAAACAAGAGTACAATAGCGAAGATTGCACTTCAGAGAAAAGCAACATTAATGAACGAGATCACTCTATAGATCGTTATGTGATGATTGTAAAAGTGAAAAAAGCCACCCATCATCAAAATAACAGTAAAGTTGCGATTTATATTAAATAACGTTATTCTCTTTATACCATTGTTTTTTTTGTTAGGTTTAATCAAAACTAAATATAAAATATGAACATAATAAAAAGTTTCGAGTTCTATATTCGAATTGAAATAAGAGCGAAGCGATCATTGCCTCAAAAGGTATCTTGAAATCAAGTAAGAGTCTGATCGACTCAGTTGGAGTACTATATACTGCGAAAAATCGAAAAATGTATCGAAAGGGAAGATGGATCGCTCTTTTGAATTCACCAGGCCTTTAATCGTCAGATTCAAGAACGCATCTGAGTGTCACATTTTAGCCCGCATGGAGCTGTGTTGACAAGCTTTTCTCAAAGAAACTTTAAACTTACCAAGACGACCAACATATTCATTGGCAACACAGAGCCAATCGATTAACATTGATTGAAAACAATCAAATAAAATGTGATGATATTCTTCAAATTCTTTAGCCATTTCAAATATGTACAAAATATGCTCAAGTAAATTTCCAAGAAATAAACGCCAAGCTGTTATATTCATAAATGTTGAATTTTGTCGTTGTGCATGTCGTCGAAATATAGTTAATTTTCTTAATGATGAAGTCATTTTTAAAAAATTTGAACATACAAATGATTGTAACCATGGAATAATAACACAACAAATAAGATAAATGGAAAATCGATGACCAACACTATCAAATGTTAATTTTAAAATAACAAAATATTGATCAATTATTTTAATATGATAATGATTTGAACATGAAAATATTGTATCAGTAAGACCTTCAATCATATATGACCAAACACTCAGAAGATGTGTAGTATTATCAATAAGATCAAGATCATCTGATAATTGTCTCATATAACCAACAAGTTTAAGTTCAAACGAACGAAGAATTGTTTCAGATGTTGTTGATATATCAATATATGAAAAGAATGATGATGAAAAATTTGAAAATGTTGAATAAGTAAATGATGTTGATTCAAATTGTCGAGTTCTAAAATTATTTACATTTATTAATACAAAACAAAAAAAATAAAATCTCTTAGTGTATTATCTCTACAGAACTCAACCATAAAACACGATATAACTGCTTTTGCTAATCACAGGAAAATCTTTGTATTCTATCTATTTTGAAATATAGTTCTTCAGCATCGTTCTACATAATCCTTCAGAAATACAATAAGAAAATAGTTCATACATAACAATGAGATTTTATTGATATGTAATCTTTGATCAAATATCAACAACGTCTGATACAGTCTGTCACGAAGGAAAAGTGAGTTCAAACTTCTACTTCTCAATTTCAACATTCATTTTTAGATCGTGTTTCACAAAAAAAAAAGATCTTTTTAAACGATACCGTTTTTTTGTAGTAAAAACATGATTTGATGATGTAACATAACAATGAATAAAAACAGTAGTAAATTTTTGTATCATATTTAATGCTGGCATAACAAGTTCAATTTGATTCTGTTCATCATCATTTTCATCAAAACTGTCACCAAATGGACTATTAACCATTGGTGTAAATGGTTCTGAAATAAAGAAAACAATAAGAGAAATATCTTTTAAATGTATTAATAATAAATTAATATTAACCTGGTTCACGTAAATAACAGAATAAACATTGAAGACAATCAACTGATGCTTGTGATATAACATTAAGATTTTCACATGAAAAAAATGCTTCAAGAACTTCTAATATAGCATTAACTCGATAAAGTTCAACACCAACTTGTTCGGTTTCATCTTCATCAGTTTGTTTTGTTTTTGATTCTGTAGTATTTACTTCAATAGAACGACGATGTTGTTCAATTTTAACTGCTTTCAAACAAGCAAATATCGAACGCCAACCGGACATTATTGCATTGGTATTTAGTTCGACAAGTTCACATATTGAATTAACAATCTATAGGAAAATAAAACAAACTTTTTACTTTTAGCTCGTTCTATCTAGCCATCAAATGTTGATGGGCATTTCATTTTTTTTGCTTTTAATATTTAAAATCTGCTTGACCACAAAAATAAAGATTCTTAACCGACAGTATGTTCATAATATGTTTCACAAAAAACAATTAATCTTTTATTCTTATACAGATATAGAACGTTTCTTGAACGAGACATCCTATCTTAACGGCATGAAATCACGTCTTTTCTTAATTTATATCGGAACAATTTTGTCTATGAATAATGTTATTGACTTTTCTCTTATTATACAAAAAATCCGTTCGAGCAAACATTTTGAAGTTCTTCAACAGTTACGCACTTTTCGTTTCATTATAATGTTTATTTATGAGGCTATCTAAGTATTGTGTAATTCATTTTAGCAAAGAGAAAAAGTTCATTTCATTATTACACTAGTGATTTTGATTCACCGACGAAATGATCATTAAATATATTGTATGATTAAAAGGGCTATAATTCTAGAGAAAATGTCTAATATCGCTGACTCTTTCAGGATTTTCATACCTCACTAGGGTCTAGCTTATGCATAGAATCCGAAGTCAAAAATAAGTTATCATTTAGAACTGTTCTCTCGTTACTTTACTCATATGTTGATACAATACTTGATGTCACTATGACTGAATATTCCTTCCTAAAGACATTCTCTTTATAGTCGTGTCAAATACTAGTAGATGGGTTCAAACTTTATTGAATGTTTTCATCAGAAAGTCTGACATTATGCCTAACGATATCATTCAAAGAAATAAAAATCCATGTTGTATCTATAACTAGACAAAACTTATAAAAGAAAAAAAATGAGATTTAAAAATTTATTAATTTTAAACAAAAAAACGACTCTATTATCTGACAGTTACTCTATGATCCTATTCGGTCATGTGAATCTGAGAAAATATTATTTTCTTTTACACACACTGTTTTATTACGATTTTTATAGCATTTGTAACTATGTCCCTTAAAAGGAACATTTGGCTTGTAACGGTTAAAACCAAAGGTTTGTTTTTTTTTTCTTACTTGATTTTCGACAATACTATCACATTGTTCCGTACAAATTAAATGTTCAAATGGTTTAAAAAATGTCTCATTCAATTGAAAATTAGGATATTCTGGACGAACAGAAAGCCATGAACGTAAATCTCTATGCATATGAGATATAGTACGTTTTGCTAATTGAATATCTCGATGTGTTGCTCCCTACAAATTAAAATAATTTTTCTATTTGAAAATCTTTGTTCAAAAATTACTTGAATAAATAATTGTGAAACACAACTCCATACTTTACACACATGATAACGTGGTCGAAGTGATGCGATAATTCCTACAAAATAAAATGATATATAAATTTTGTGTTTTTATATTAATGATCATTCTGTTTTGATTTTTATTACCTAGTGTCATATCACCAATTCTTTCGATAACTACATGCATTGGAAAAAGATTTTGCGGAGGTGCTGGAGATATATCGGCTGTTCTTTTTGGTAATGGTGTTTCAGTTAATAAACGAATTTGTTCGAAAAATTCAAGTAATGAATCAAGATCAAGATGACGAACAACAAGTTCAAAGAATCTATATCGAATTTTTTAAGAACTCAATAAAGAAGAGTTTAGAAAACAAAAAAATAACGATTACTTGTCTGAACGACAAGATAATGCTTGAAGAATATTTGCACATGATTTATCATGAATATGACCAGTTTTATCAATATTAGACAATTGAAGAAGAGATGAAGTTGATGAATCATTTGAAGATGATGATAAACTAAAGAGAATTTAATATTGAATAATTTATAAATGAATAAAGAAATTTCGTCTCTATGCACTTTGTTAACCAATATATTTGTTTGGTTGTAATTGGACGGTGAAAGAGCAGGCTTCAAATTTTTAAGAAACTTCAAAAAACTTCCAAAGACTCCAGATGACTTCAAGAGACCTCATAAGAGTTCGGTAGTCTTCATGCAATTACAAAAGACTTGACGATACGTCTAAAAGGAAGGAAAGAAGAATACTACTGCCTTTTAGATACCTTGTGGTATAAGGTACTATCTTCGGATGGAATGCCAATCTGACGCAAAATTCTTGTACTCGACTGCTTGAGCTCTCCGCACATACTAACTAACCATAATAGCAGGTATACGTCACAACGTAGTCAGTATACTATTGAATGGAATAACCTGAGACAAGGCACCATTAGTGATTTGATCAGAACCATTCAATGGCTGATGGTACTGAGATTTGTACATAGTGACTTGTGAACACGTGTCGAACACAGTTGTAATTCTACACTTTTTTTTAAAATATTTTATTCATCTGAATAAAGAATGTCAAGACAATGATAGAATTTAATAAGCTAATTCTTAGAAGATAATATTGAAGATGTTTTAGTTAACACTTTTGGTTTTATTTGTAAATTAGCTTACTTTCCATTATTGAGTTCATATGAAACATGTCCATGTTGATGAAGTGTTAAATCAAGTTTTTCTTTCGGTGGACAACATTGCATTTCCAAAAGACATAAATGAACACAACATCTAAATAAATAATCATTAATAAATATTCTTCTATACATTAAAATACCTTAATATATATTTATAAGTAACAGTTGGACAATTATTAACATCATTCATATATAATTGAAGAATAAAATTAATTGCCATTACATCAAGATAATGAAGACGATTATGTTTCGTAAATATTTTTCTTTGACTATCTATAAGCGAACCTTGTTCAATAGTACTAACGACACAATGAAGAACATAACAAGCGTTATCAGGTAATCCTTGAAAAAAATCCATATTATGAAAGAGAAAATAAATATATATATATATTTACATACCAACAGTAATAGCTAATTGAAAAACTAATTTTAAACCTTGAAAAACAAGTTCATGTGTTTCAATATATCTTTCACTTATTGTATTTGATAAAATTAAATTTGATGCTGTAAGATCTGAATCTATTGAATGATTTTTTGTAAGCATTGGTGTCAATGCACCTAATAATGCACTCCAACAGATTTTTACCAAACGATGACAAATAGAAAGTGCTAAGTAATAATAAAGATAATTATTTCGAAACAAATTTTGATAGTTTTCATACCTATCGATTTTTCTTCATGTTTTGTAGTCGAATCTCCAATAGCTGCTTTAATAGATCGAATATTAAACGGACGAATATCTATCAAAAATAGAAATAAAAAATACAACAATTTTTTTTTTTGTTAAATACCTATTAACATTTGATGAAGAACTATTTTAAATTGTTCTGAAAGATCTTCAAAAATATTAAATTGTTCAGAATGAACTTCATTTAATGTATCCATCCAATCTGGTTCAATACAAAGCATCAAACCACTATTCATTATATCAGTTACAAAAGCACTCTTAAAGAATAAAAAAATTAAATTCGTCAATAATAAAAGAAAAAGTTTTTGCTTTCCAAATAAAATTACTTTTGAACTAGTCGACGGTATATTTGAATTAAATAATTGTTGTAATTGTCTTCGACAACAATACCATAAAAACCAAATAGTTGTTGCATATATTCCATCAGGATTTGTAACAATAGCTGTAGATGTATCTAATGAAAGTGACATTTTTGATGAATATTCTATACATAGAATTAAAAAGAAGAGATCATTATTTAAAAATAAAAAATTAAATAATAATAGATTTACCATTACTAATAAAAGATGAAAATTGTAATAAAGCATCATCAAAATCAGATACAGTTGTTATATGTTGTTCATCACTTGTTTTAAGAAGAATTTTTAAATGATAAATATAAAAATTAACTTTATCTAATGTTGATGATTTAGATGTTAAAGAAATTTCATTTTTATTTGTATTTTCATTTTTTAATAAATTTAAAAGATTATTTGTATTAATAAATAATGGTACAATAGGATAACGAAATTTTTTATAAAGTTTTCGAATAGATTGTTCTTCATCATTATCAAAAAATAATGCTTCATCACAAAATTTTAATAATTGTTCAAGACAATGATTAAGACAAAGATAAGCATTATTAACTAATGTTCGATCATCAGATGATGAACATTCAGCAATTATTGAAACAATCCTACATAAGCATTTTATCATTATTTTACTAGAAAATAAAACAACTATTTATCAAAATTTACTTTCGAAATAAACTCAAATCAGAATCATTAGTTGCTTCCATTGCATTAATCCAAGGTGGTGATATAAGTGATATTAACGATTGACTTGTAATCACCTGTTATCAATAGACAATGTGCAAAAAAATGGAGATGTTTTTTTTTTTATTGTCAAAAATTTTCATACTTCATTTAATACAATAAGTAAATCGGATCGTTCATTTGTTGTTTGAGATAAACATAAACGTTGAAAAAGTGTTTCACTTACAGTACGTAATGTACCGATTGGTGCAATAAAGCAAATTAAATTTAAAATAATTCTAATTATTAATAAATTAATATTATCAAAAAAAAAATGTTCATCGAAAATCTATACCTATATACTATTCGTCGAAGATGTGGATCAGATGCATTATTTTTCACATACATTATACATCGTGCATCAATAATTGGACTACCAAGAAATGAAATAACAGCTGGAGAATATTTTTTCCTAAAATAGATAATTTAAAATAATAATATTTGATTGATCATTTTACCAAATAAAATCAATAAATGGTTGATAAAAATAAACAGTACGATTTAATGATCTTATAAGCAAATCATGAAGTTCAAGTACAAATATTCGTTGAAGGGTTTGATCTGATTTTCTTGATAATTCATGAATAAGTGATGTTTGATATTCCATTAAAGTTAGCAATTGTTTATAATAATCTAATTCAATTTGATTCAAAATAATATTTCCATCATCTAAATTTTAGATATATTAAAAATAAATGTTTTAAATAATCATCAATTAATCAATAAAACTACTAACCTGTATATTGATGATCCTAAATTAAAATAAAAATTAATTAAAATATATTTGAGAAATATTTACACTTACTTCTTTTTTCATCAATGGACGATAATTATAAAAAGCTTCAAGTTTTGATGCACATAATTGACATATTTCTCGTCGTAAATCAATATTTGTTGTTCGTAAAATGCCAAGTGTAAACTATTTATATACATCAAAAATAAAATACAATATAATTTCATTCAATAATAGAAAATATTAAATTTTACTTGAATCAATTTACAAAGAATATGTCCAGATAAAACAACATATTGAGTTCGTACAATATTTGAGATTAACTAAATGAATATAATCTTTTGAATAAAAGTAAGTTACAAGAAATTTATTTTTCTACTAACACGAATACTACTCATAAGTTCACGTTCAATCAATGGTGAACCATTAGGAAAAGCATCGAATATATATTGAAGAAAATCTTGTTTCTCTTGTAATGTACACACACGGCATGCTTCTTCTTCTTGAATCAAATTCTAAAAAGAAAATTAAAATAGAAAATTTATCATTTGCAAAGACTTTTTTTCTAAGTTTCAAATATAAAAGAAAAAAAAACCTATGTTAAATTTTGTCAATAATTTGTTTTGTCACATTGAAAAAAAATAGGTTTTAGTTCGAGCAATACATACCTCTAATCCTTGATTAACAAGTATTCCTATTGGTATGGTTTCTGTTTCCAAACAACTTCGAATAAATTCAAGTGTTTTTTCTCTAAATATGAAATATAATTGATTTTATTCTCAATATAACAAATCTACCTTCCATAATGAAGTGTTGTTCCATGTGAAAGATAATCTTATTAAAAATAAAGTAAAAGAAAAAGTTTAAAGAAGAAAAAATCTTTTACCAGATAATTGTTGACAAAATTCTTGAAAACAAAAATAACAAAAAAAGAAGAATTAAGGAGGTTGAACAATAAATTGCACTCACCGCGAAGAAGTAAATTATTAGTCTTTTCAGCTTCATTCTGTACGTTTATTAGCCATTGAGCCATCTATAATAAAAAACAAAGCAATAAAACCGTAAAAATATTATTTTCGCCTTCATGCAGATTGATTCAAATAATCGGCACCAGATTTTTTTTTTCTTAAGAAAACATATGTGCGAAATATTTTCAAAGTATATTTTGCTTTTCAATTTTCAAAAACAACTTTCAAAAAAAACTATTATTACTAAAATTCTTTTTTTTCAATCTTGTTGTCTATTTTATAAACTGTAAAGTTAACTATTGAAAATAAAACCGTGATTGATAATCATCATCGATTAAATGTTATCTATGAATGGTTCCGTTTCCTTCAAATAAAAATTCTGTTATAGATGGCAGTATTTCGAAGAAGAAAGAAGGAATTTGCATGACAACCATGATTTCTATAAATGTTTATATCTTTAGGTCCAAATTGATGGAATAAAATATCTTTTCTTTTTGAATATATTATATCTAACCACAAAATAACAATGCCTGTTATCGTACGTGATATTAATTGGGAAGAAACAGATGCAAATTTAGTTTTACACATTCCAATGAAAGGTGCAAAAGCAAATAAACTAGATGTACTTTCATCGGATCAATATCTTAAAGCAAGTCTATATGATTGTTTTGTTTTTGTCTAATATTTAATCAATTGTTTTTTTTTTCTTTCATAAACTATAGGTTTCATTTCCACCATTTTTCTATGAAGTTTTTCTTTATGATCTTATTGATGACGATAAAAGTAAAATAATAGTACAAAATGGTTTTGTTGAAGTTACATTAACAAAACAAATACCTAGAAAATGGAATCAACTTGCACATGTTCAATCAGGTTTCTTACATTTATGCGTTTCTTTTTTGCTTGTTCACTAAGATTATCTTATCTTATATTTAGATGATAAAGAACTAATGAAAAATCTTCGAGAAGAAGCATTAAATCAAATTGCTCTTAAACAAAAACAACGTATTGAAGCAAATTCATCATTATTAAATACAAATAAACGTGAAGCAGTTCGAGAACAAATGAAGGTTTATTTTTGTTTAATTTTACTAGAAACAAAAATGTTTCTTTTGTTTTTTTTTTTGTTAAATTATAGCTTGATGAAGTTGAACGTAGTCGAATTGATATGATTAAAAAAAATGAACGTGATAAAGCTAGTGAAGAAATGAAACAGTTTGAAGAAAATCAAAAAATTCAACGACAGTTAGCAATCCATAATCATGTAAAATTCAAAAAAAAACGATAGCAACTTTTTGTGTCTTAAATTTCACTTTTCTTCCTCCTATTCAGATTAAATCAAATGAAACTCAATCACATGAAACAATCCAAGAGAACGAAAAGAAAAAACCAATTTTTGAAGAAAATACTTCAACAAATTCATTACCCGGTAAATTATAACTAATCTTTAATAAATATAGGTGTATGAAAAACTGTATGAATTAGTTTAGAATCAAAGGTCAATGCACCACTTAGAGAAACAGGTCGTATTGCTGTCAATTTTACATCACGTGTTTTTCCTACACCACTTCGTGAATCTCAAACAGACATTGAAGAACAGGTATGTAAAATATATCTATCAATGTCAATATATCTATAAGGTCTTTGAAATTTAATATGAAGTTGATTAATTCAATAACGTTAAAATCTAATTTGTTAGAAGCGGAGAGGTAAGCGTGCAACTTCACTCACGAAATCTTTGGAATCAACGGAGCTCAGACAATCCTAAGAACTCGAGAACTTGTTGAAATTTAGATAACAGATCAACCCTGGTGTTTCAACTGAAATTTAGATCATTATACTTTGCTTACTCACAAGTTGTAAACAACTTCAATTGTGCCTTACGTCTAGAAATTCAGAGTACTGGAAAATGCTACTAGAGATAATAAATATACTATACAGGTTTTTCTATGAATATTCAAATATGGGTGCGATGGTATGTGTAGAACAAATCGAAACCTATAGCTATTACTGTCATGTTCTGTCTTTTATTCCAAAGTTCCTTGAAATTAAGAAAATTTTTTTAAAAATTCATCGAGAAATTTCAGCCGCGGCTGCCTGTCAATGCATCAGTTTACACTTTTGATGAGAAGAAGTTATGTTCAATGACAAATGCAACTTCGATAGTTTTGTTGCTTTTATCGAATGTGAATAGCTTCATTAACTGAATGAAGTTACTTTAATAATATGAACCTATCAGCATGAAATCGCTTTCGTATGCTATAATCGAATCTGATTTTAATACAGACTAAATCTGGTATTAGATTATATTTGACATCACAAAATTCTACTTTTGTTTTTAATATAGATATCTTAGAAAATCATTCGAAGTCATGAAGACTTTATCTCAATTGATTAAGTAATTTTTTTTTCTTTGATACAAGCATTCAAGACTAAATTGTTTATCTAAGTTTGACTAATGATGAATAGATTCAATAGAATCTATATTTGTTTCTATTCTTTTGTTTCTTATTTATGTAATAGTGGTTGAGACAACAAATGGAAAGTCGTCAAGCTAGTACAGATCTTCAACTTGATCTATCTGATAATGAAAAAGATATTGATTATCTAAAGTCAAAAGCGAAGTAAATGATTGTTTTGTGAATTCTATTGCTTTAATCTATTTATCTTTTTTAGTCAATTTTTTCAACAAGGTAATTTTCAATCAGCTATTGGCGTTTATAATCATGCTATTCGAGTTTTTCCTAAAATGGCCATGTAAGATTGAATTTATAACTCACTTAATATTTAGTTACTACAAATTGTTTATATTTAAAGATTATATTTGAATCGTGGTGCATGCCATTTTCAAGTACGAAATATGATGAAATGTGTAGAAGATTGTTCTCGAGTAAGTACATTGAAATTTTTATTAATTTTCTTTTATGTAATTTTTTTTTGTTAGGCACTCGAACTACTTGATCCACCTGTACTAGATAATTTGATACAACGTATAAAAGCACATGTTCGTCGTGGTACTGCTTTTTGTGAATTAGAACTTTATGCTGAAGGTATATCGTAGAAATTATTTGATGTTTAACCAAATCATTTTTTTTTCTTTGTAGGACTTCTCGATTATGAAGCGGCTCTGAAATTATCGCCTGATGATGAAAAAATCAAAGAAGATGCTCAACGTATTCGAAACTTTCTTGAAAGGAATCAAGATTTTTCCTAGTCGAATTTGTTTTTGTATAAATGCATGTGATATATTGATCACTGTGTACTAATAAATATCATCATCATTAAATGATTCAGTCAAAGTCTCACTTTATTAGTTCAACTTGAATTTAAAAGTACTCTTGTTGCATATATATTGTTTCCATCGACATCGAATCGACATGAAAATAAAACGTACTGATAGATCTTACATAAATCGTTTTATTTAAATCATACATGAAAATATCTAACTATGAAATGATATCTTAAAACATTTCAAATGTATTCACTTACTTGATCAATATTCACTTTGCTATAATTCATATTAAGATTCTTTAAATATCGATTATTGTTGTATAGCTAAGGAAGAATAACTTTCTGGTTAACAGAAAATTATTTATGTTTGAATTCTGACTTGGAACTGGTACAGAATCAGACGATCTTATGGCTTTTTAAAGTTCTGGAGCAAGTATAGTTTTACTCGTTTTTATCGATGTCCGTTGCTTTCAAGAACTAAAAAGATGAGCTTGAGAAGCTTCAACTAGCAAATTTCTAATCAACACGAAAATCTCAATACTAAGTATTGAGCTTATTAGTTCTCATCGAACGACAAGGATCTCAAATTATGCTGGATGAATCTATTATGGCCACGAAAATTTATTCAGTTGCCAGTAGTTCAATGCAATGTAAAGTAAAGGTTTTTCAATCGGAAATTTTTGAGTTCACTGTTATGGACTCGCTTTAGTCGACTGTGAGAAATTATCAATGACTAGTAGTTTTAAATCATCCTTTCAATACAAAAATATGAGAACAGATTCCGTTCTATTGAGAAAATTGTGTCAATCACTAGTATCATGCAATGCTAAAAATATCTTGGTATTAGAAAACCTGAATATATGCAATTGAGTGTAAAATCGTGCTTTGCAGTACCTTTTATCATCATATAAGAATTAGCCAAGTCCTCAGCATAATAGAAGACCTAAGACCTTCTATTTTTGTTTATCATTCACAGCTTACAAAGAAAGTCTTTTGTCATATTCCTAAAAGAAAGTCGTATGTTACGATAGTCTCGCCGATAATTCTCAGTTTCAATTCAGTTATAATATGCTCGTAAAATAGAAAAGAAACACAAGTAATATCCTTTACAAAAATAAAAACCTCGTTGATGAGAAGAGTGTTCTTAGAACAATACAATTAACATATTCTAAAATGTTAGTAAAATGTGCAAAAACTCTATTTTTTTCCATAACAAGAGCTGTTGCTGGTAATATTTAACCTTCAAATTAAATAGCTAAGTCATTCAAAGAAAGAAGATTCAAGTATTCTTTTTTGTCTTTCTTACGAACAATATCTTTGCATCTTTTCGCAAAAAGAAATGCGTTCTTAAGTTTAGAACAAGTACTTCTAAGAACGCTCATCGACGTGGATGTACTCGATTGCAGATTTTCCTTAATTGTGAAGGAGCTCTTTTCTGATAAAAATGTTTCTGAATTTTTAGAAGAAAGGTTTCAATTAGCTGTTTTTCATGATTTTTTTTTGTCCTGGAACGGATTCATGACTTATGTTGATGAAAGTAAAATATTCTCCATACTGAACTTAGGTAATCATATGAACATAAATACTGAAAACACATTAACAAGCTGCAGAATACCTTTTAAAAAATTGATTGTCACTGAAGTTCTCTAAACTATCTTTTGACTCGTTTATCTAATGGCAATATTGTAATGTGTTGAGGGGTTTATCTTATAACGAAACGAGAAGCCTTCAGTTGTGGTAAGCGATGGTTTCACGTAAGAATTGATCAAACATAATTCTGGTACAGAAATCATATTTTTAGCGAAGAAAGTTAGGTAAAACAAACCATGGATGTTGTTCAACATTAATTATTGTGAATTATTAGATGAAAATTTGTTAGCGTTGTTCCTTTGGTCATATTATTAGCGTATGTGAAACTTGACAGACTAAAGTTAAATTTTTTACTATTAGAAGCTCTAAGATCTACTTGAGTTTCATATTGTATGCCTTCATTAAGCTGTAATAATGATCTTGTCTCGAAGGATCTATAGATATTTGATTTCAAATTCAGGTTGAGAATTTATAGACTAAATTATGATATAATTTTACTGACAGATCATGAAACTGGATTCAGGAAGAAGTTGAAAGAATCATATCTATGTAAAAAATGCGACAAAAGTTTTTCAAATTTATATATTTAACGTGGATGACAACGGATTCATACAGAAAAGTGACAGCTTTAATGTCTATCAAGTACTCTAATAAACAAGTCCAAAATTGCTGTTCTCAATATTTGCGTTGAATACAAGCTTTCCTATATAATTATCTTCTTCTGCATTGAAATCAACATCTTCATATTTTTATTTTTTTTTATCTATCTCATCGTTATTCTTTGCATTCTTCATATGATCTATAGATTTCTTTGACAAAGAATCATTGTTAATAAATTATTTCAGCATCTACGAGCAAGTATACTTCTTCTTTTGATCATCATCTCATCTGATAATCATCATGTTCAACATCATCACTAGTAAACATTCAATTGGTAACTTAATCAACGTTTGTGTCATAATTATGCAAATAGCAAGAATTAATTCAATCACCTTTGACAAACGATAACTATCATGCCTCAGCAAATTTTTAAACAAGAAACCAATAAGAAATATGCCGTCGAAATATAAAAAAATAGAAATAACACCTATATCATGAATGCATAAAATGAGTCATCTAATGTATTTGTTCATAGCTATCGCCGTTGAGAATAGGGCTAAGCGTAATGGCCCGTGGTCTCTATATGATCATAGCCATAATACATAATAAATATCTTTTCTTGCATGCAGAAAACATAAAAGAACAAACAACATCAAAATTGAAAACATCAAAATTTTAAGTTGCGTTTGAGACAAAAGGGTTATAGTTAGGTAAATGATATATTGAACAAATCGATTTTTCTCTAATGCAAATCTGTATTTGAACCTGCCGTCTTTTTGCTAGTTAAGTCAAGAATTTCAACCAACAGATCCGATCAAAAAAGAATCTTATTGATTCCAAATATACTTGAATTTATTTTACAATATGTAAAGCATGTACAAAAAAAGTAAGAATCTAATGAGTAGAACTATCAATGATGATAATGCTTCCAAAATATAGACGTATAAAATTAATTTGTCCCATTGATTATTTTGACAAATAATTGTTAATGAGCATCAGATAATCTGAATTTATATTTCTTTTACTTCTGTTGTTTGTGTGTAATAAGTCCCAAAGTCTTCATTTCGATAATATCAACGTTTAGGTCTTTTACTTTTGCTGATATTTTCTTGATCATTGGTGGATGATATAGTCCCTGTTACATATGAATCCCAAGGTTGAGCTTCATCTTGACTACAAAAATATTTTGTGGAATGTTGTCGCCGCATTTATCGATAATAATGATAAGGAGTGTTGCTTGATGTCTTTTTAGTTTTTAGGTACTCTTTGTCAATTCATATACATATATATATATACATTCTTTCGTTCTCTTTCATTCGATACGTAAGCGTAAAATTAAATGAAAGAAAATGAAAAAAACAGATTAGATGGGCGTCGAAACACGTATGAGTCAACCATTGCAAACTGTTGATGCTAGTTACATGGCCAAAACTCATGATATCGAAATTGACTGACGTTTAAGTTGATTTTGTCATTGAGTTACACGAAAATCAATATGTACAACATAATATTACGATCTTCGTGCGTCAGCAACATGAAATACGTCTCAACTAAAGGACAAACAACGAAAGATTGAGGTTTTGCATCGTCCACACCAGAAAAATATAATGATAAGTCAATACTAATATCAAACACATATTATTATAATCCATATGTCAAATATCCTACCGAAAACAGAACTTAAAACAATAGGGACAAAAAGTTTTACAGTCATGAACATCAATCATCAGAAATTAAATTGCCATGGAAATGTATAAAACAAAAAGCCTACGCTTTAATTACATCAGCATCTTTACCAATCTATGTTTTCTTTTCTTCTTTTTTTTTTAAAGTCAATCAAAAATGGGCGTCATTCATCGTGATATATGATTTTCAAAGAAAAGTTAGTCAAGCACAGAAAACTCGCCAGTATGAAGAGAACTCATCGGATAGCTAGGAACATTGTGATGAAAAAACAATAAAATCAACAAAATGTTTACTTTGTTCGTTCCGAACACTGCGCTTTACTTGAAGGTCTATGTTACAACAATGCTAACTCTAACTATGTTATTATCTACACTACTAGATTATAAAAGATCATAAGATTGCGCTCAAATTCTTATAATAGATTTAGACAACTCATATCATTGCTTTTTTGTTAATATGATTAGAAAACGTTAATCTGGTTGACGTCAATGTAATATCTTATGAATAAACACTTTTCAATACTTATGCAAGAGAACTAGATCAACTTGAAGATTTCAAATATTTCTTTTCTTATACAGTTACATTGATAAAAAAAATGTTTATTTGTTCATTAGTCTTTTTCTTAAACATGATGACAATACTAAAGTATCAAAATATGCACCGCATACATGCAGGCAGTTCTGCCGTACGCATGTGTAGCCCGCACACTAACAGCAAGTGTGACTCATTTTTTGGAGGATGGCTGCTCCGTTTTCGTCCTTTTTCGTAAATGTTTGCTTGGCGACCATGTTTTTTATCACATTAGTTGTTAATGTTACTAGGACATTTTTTAAAAACAGAATGTAGTTACAGCAAACATTAGAAAGTTAGGAGAAAGAGTCTAATAATTAACAGACTTATTTTTTATGAGATAAGATAACGTTCGTTTTTCATCGAATTTGGATACTTATTTATAAAATTTATAAATTTAATTTTTATCAATGTTGATTAAAAATTAATCTGATAGCAAATCACTCTTACTCATGAGGAAACGGTTTCAACTAATCAATGACTTTCTCATTAAAACCTGCTAGACTACAGGTTATCGACTATGTGAGTTTTCAATATGATCATGAGAAATATCCTCAAGTCTTTGTATGCCGATTTTCTAGAAAACTGGTTTTTCAAACTAACAACTATTTCTCTAAAATAGTTTTGAATTCATTCGGATTATAGAGTATATCAAGTTGTCTATAGGTTAATAATATTGTCTGTTTTCTAAAAATGACTGTCAAAAAAAAAACAATATCATGTTGATATGTATCTGTTGTATGATTCACAATGGCTGTATTCTCCGAAGAAACAATGATTTGAAACAGACGCAGTTACCCTTTTATCGACCATACGATGTGATCTAACATGCGGTGCAAAAGTCTTTGCAAAAATGTTCGACTCTATTAGACCATATTGCCAACTTCTAAACCAATCAAATTTTTTTTTGTTGGAAAGAGCAATGTCTGAACTACAAATTTTGTACCAGACATATTTTTCCAAAATGAATCTCAGAAGGAGGAAAAGGCAAAAACCAAATACCTCCAAAAAAGTTCTTGCAACTTCGGTATCGCGCAATATCATTTTCTCTTTTTTGTTATTTTTTTTATATCAGAAGAGAAACGGAAAAATACGTTTAATGTTGATTTTTGTAGCAAAAAGAGTGCTCTTTCCAATGGTATATTGGAAGCTAAATTTACTCTTAGATTTTATACCAAAATATAGGTTTTTCTGAAAGAAACTGCGCAGTTTGATCGTTCCAGCTACCTGACCGTTTTCCATCAATAAAAAATACTTTTTGAATTGTTTTTTTCTGCTTAGTTTTTATAATTTGATGCATTTCGAACAAATAACGCACAAAGAATTGAGTTCATGCATGATTGTTAGGAGTTGTGGCTAATGTGCTTCCAAAGCGATAGTTCTTGCAAAAGACTCCCTTTTACAAAAATTTCAATTTTCAAATGTTTTTGATTAAAGAGTCGAGAATTGATCTAAAAAATTTTACCAAAGCTGATATAAATAGTCCTTTTGATGCGGTATAATATGGCGTATTTTTTGTTAGAATCCGGTCTATGTAGCTCAAAATAATTGAGAAATAAAAACTGTTCAACTTGTAAAAACGTTGCAAAAGCTTTTTTAGAGGTATTTGGTTTTTGCCTTTTTCTCCTTCTGAGATTCATTTTGGAAAAATATGTCTGGTACAAAATTTGTAGTTCAGACATTGCTCTTTCCAACAAAAAAAAATTTGATTGGTTTAGAAGTTGGCAATATGGTCTAATAGAGTCGAACATTTTTGCAAAGACTTTTGCACCGCATGTTATGTCTAGCGAATAAAAACTTAAATTCATGATCTAATTAAGCACAACATGCATGGTTTTTTTTCTCTCTAGTAGTTTAAATTTCTTTTTGTACTTTGTAATAAGTGCACACGAAATACATACGTATTTTTCATCAATCTTTTATTTAACAAACGAATTATTATTTAACATATTTCAACAAATTTTTAATCACGCTGCTATGATATATCAAAGAAAATAAATCAATTGAAGACATTGTCTTTGAGACATTAGTATACACAGCTATATAAATATGTACAAACGCACACACATGCATAAGAAATTATTTATTTATATCAGGTGTTGATGATTGAGTTGGTGGTAATTTTTTTTTATTAGTAGTATTTAAAGGAGTAATTTCAAGATCAATACGACGATGTTTACGTTGTTGACGAAACGATGGTGTTGATACTGGAATTTGTTGAGATTGTTGATCTTGTGGTTTACGTGCACTTGATCGAAGTACCATACGTGTTGCATTTGTTACACTATTACGTGGTGGACTAAGTGATTCAGTTGATGTAGCATCTGCATGTGCTCGTTTATTAGCTGATGAAATAGATTGAGGTTGAGGTTCTTCATTTTCAATATCTGATGTTGCACCTTCATTTTCTGATGCTGATGATGGTGATGAACATGATGAAGTATCAGTATCATTGTCAGCATTTTTAGCAGGAGTTATAGAAAGTTTTGTTGAATTTTTTTCATTACGAAATGTTTGCACTAGTGGATGCGATGGTGGACTACGAGGGGCAGCGGGTGGTGGTATAACAATTGAACTAGTAGAATTTTGTGAAAGAAGTGAGTCTTTTACTACACGTTCTATTTTTGAAAAATACAATGAAAAAAAAAGAAATAACTTAAGTTAAATAGAAATCAAACTTACTCTTTTTACCAAGACCACGAAAAACTGTATCCATGAGTGGTGAGCCAGGTGTTGTTGAAGCTGCATTAGTAATATGTGCTGGAACTGCACTAATTACTGTAGTATTCAATTGAGATGAATCAGTCTAGAACAAAGAATATGTATTTAAACCAATATGAATTTTAATTAAATTTACAAGTGTCGATTCATTGAGTGTTGTATCATTATCATCATCGAAACCACGTAATAATTCAATACGACTTGACAGTTTTTTAATAAATAATTTTAAATTTGATTTTCTTTTACTGACCGTTAAATACTATAAAATAGAATATGTTTAGTTATATATGATTGTTAATTAAAACATACTTTATTGACTTTCTTTGATTTACGTCTTAAACCTTTAATAATTGTCCAATCATCTGTCGTTATATCAATTAAATTTAATGTTGTTATTAATGAACGAATAAGATCATCGTTAGTCGATGATTTTAATTGAGTAAGTATTGTATGGGCAACATAAAAATGATATTTTAATCGAGCCTTTAAAAATCAATACAAATATCAATGATTATTTTTATCAGTTTTGATAGGAAAACAAAATTTACTTCATGTTTTTGTTTTTCAACAGTTTCTTTATCAAGTGTTTGTTTATTTACTGATACCATTGAATTATTTAAATGAGCATGAATTGTTAAATCAAGATCAGTTGTTGGATCAGGTAAATCAACATTTGTTGCATCACCTGAAGATTGTGGTGCAGTTTGCATAAGATGATCAATAACTGCTCGTTCTCGAATTTGATGTAATTGAAGAAAAAGTTTTATAGCATCAGCAACAAATGTTGGTTCTTGTTTAGTTGAATCATTTCTTAAAAGGCCATCAATAGATGGTTGTAAAGAATTAAATAAATATTTATCGGTTTGCCTTTGAATAAAAATAGAAACATTTAAAAAAGAAAACTATTAGCGCAATCTCTGTAGAATTAAAATGTAAGACATGAAGTAGCTGCTGTTACTACTCCTAGGGAGATTGTTTTATGCTATCTATTGTGGGGAGCATTTATTCACCATCACTTTACTTAATTCTTCAGAGATGCAATAAGGAAGTAGTTCTTGTATTATAGCGAGACTTGATTGATATATGGTCTTTTGTTCGTATATCAAGAACATCTTTTAGTCTGTCATAAAGAAGGAGCATGTTGCTAAGATGTCCATCCAGATCTGTGATAATCTCTGAGTAGCATCTGTCACGGCCTGTGGCCGTACAAATATCTATCTTAAATATTTTCACGCTTCTTTAAGGTCGTGCTGCACAAAAAGAAATTTCTATTACCAAAATTTATCAGCATATGCTGGAAAGAATGTTGTCAGAAGACCGCCAACACGAATATCTGTCGATCCATCGTACCAAGCAACAATTAATTTAGCAAATGCTTCACTACTATTTGCTTGACCAACAAAGAATAATTTAATCATATTAGTTAAAGCTGTTTGACGAATATTCACAATCTAAAATAAACAAGAATAAATTATATAAGTTTTTATGATATTATAACTCAACTCACTGGGTCATCAATCTTTTGAGTAATGAGATTAAATCCTTGTTCAATAGCTTGTATCACTTGTCGACTATTATGTGTATTTTTTATCATATTTAACGCATTATGCCGAATAAACATATCGCCTAATGCATTCAAACCTTCAATAACTGCTACCGATACATCATTTTCTATTACCTAAATGAATTAATACGTTAAATAATTCAAAACCATTTTTCTGTTTACAAAAAAAAAAACTTACTTTATTCATAAGTTCAAGATTTTCTTTCATAAGTTGTTCATCATAGACTCCAAGTAAACCTAATGTACGAATAACATAGCGACGAACTGCTAAATCATATGATGCAAGGCTTGACGCAGCCTAAATTTACAAATAAAATCAAATATATAAACACAAAATATTTATTTCTCTTACTAAATCTTGTGCATAAGTTACGAATGATGAAGGTAATATTTTATTAGGCATTGTTGTTGATAGAAGTTCACAAAGAATTGTTAAACGTTTAACTAGCATAAAATCACGACCAGTCTATTTACACAAAAAAAAAATGGAAAACCATTTAAATTTCACAACAGCAAAATGTAAAAGAATTAAATACAGTTGAACGATCACCAGTAGAACTGATTGCACTGATTTGTGATTGTGATTGAGTTGATATAATTGTATGATCATAATGTGAAAGACGATCTTTAACTTCACTAAGATCTTTTTCAAGTCGAACACGTTCATCAATATTTTGTGATGCTATATCATGATCACGAATTCGATGTAATGAGTCTTGTAAAGCTGATTGACGTTCACGTAAAGCGATAACCTTGAAAAAAATCATAGAAAATTAGTTTTTTCTTCTAATTAACTTACTTCATGTTCACTCTTTCGATCTGCTAAAATATGTTCTGTACGTCGATTTACACGTTTTTCAAGATCAGCTAATATTTCAATAGTTTTTCGTTGTCGATGTTCAAATTTTGGTTCAATTTTTTTCATAATATTCATTATCATTTTATATGTTGTTGCTTCAATTTCTTCCATAAAAAACATATCACGACATAATGTTTCAACACGATATCTTCCAGCAAGATCATCAAATTTACAATGAACCATAACATGTAAAACACAATCAACAACAAAATTTATTTCTGCAACTACTGAAGCCATTGATGAATCATCATGATATGAATGAATTAGTCTTAATATGAAAGACATTGAATACAAAAACAATGAAGAGAAAAAATAAAATCATTTACTCATAAAGTACATCGACAAGATCGACAAGTTCCGGTAGAATAGCATCAAGTTTTTCATTATATTCATTATTTCGACTGAGATATTCGACAAGATGTTGCCAAAAAAATGCCGATTCACAATCGAGCTGTTCAACACCAATTAATCTTCTTCAATTTCGAATTAAAGCAAAAAGAAAAAATAAAATCAGACAAAAAAACAAAGGTGACAGTATTTTTGATCATCAACTTGTTTCAGCATTCATTTAACATTATTATTATTAATGAAGTGTAGATCCTGCACCAGGCCGACGAAAACATCATCCTCACTCTTCAGTGCTCCTCACTGTCAATAAGACCAATTAGTTTAGGATATTGTTAGTCTGGATTAAAATCAAAATATAATGTACAAAGCGAAAACAATATAATACATTACAATAATAACCTCGGAAACAATAGTTTTTGTACTTCTTTATGTCACCAACACCATTTGATGTGCTCTGCCACATACGGCGGAACGCACCTAACTGATCCACGCTGATGGCAATTACTTTGAAGGTTATAACCATTTTATTGATATTTTTACCTATCACAAGCTGGGCTCCGATTCATCCTATAATTCCTATTTTTTTGAAAAATCCCATATTTTGTCCTATAATTCGATTGATTTTCCTATATTTTGTCAAAAAAGTGGAAAAATTTTACGAGACTTGACTTTTTCCTGATGGGGAGTACAGGGATCTTCGCGGCGGTACCCCCCCCCCTGGGTCGTCAGTTTTTACGAGAAAACCGGGCCATGTGAATAGCTATTTCTGGCAAGTAAAGCACATACATTTGAGGTGCGGTTCGACGTACAATACCTAAATTGTGGTCAATTTTTTACTTTTTTTTAGTGAAAACAATCGCGTAATTCAGAAAACGAAATCCTATATAGGAATTCCTATAATTTCGAAAATATTTAATTGGAAGCCAGTTTATAACAGCTTCATTAAAACGATATTCGAGCAGAGAAGTTAAAAAATGCCAAAACAAATGAACAGAAACGATCTATAAAAAATCCTATATTTTTGTCATTTTTTATCGAAAATCCTATATTTTAGACGAACTTGATCCTCTAAGGATTCCTATATTTTAAAAAAATCGCAATCGGAGGCCAGATCACAAGGTATATACAGAGAAACTGAGTAACAGAATTTCAATACAAAATTTTGATCGCATAAAGTTTTCATGATCATTGGTCTGCTCTTAATGTTACAGTGTAAAAAAAAAACATTTTCTTTTAGACACAACGTTGCTGAAAAACTTCTCTCATAATTTATAGAGATCAGAGATTGACTTTTTTTTTTGAACAATTCAATAACACGACAAGAAAACATTTTTTTTTCCCATTGAAATATTTATAATGTACCAATGGCTACTGGAACTACATATGAACAAGATTTCGGATTAAAATTCGGTTATTCGATTTTTCTTTAGATACCTTGTGCTACGTAGAAATGATCAGCAAAATAGTCATAACTGTCGAAGAAAGTTTCATCAGCACAAACTCTGTTAGAATTTTTCTTAGAATAACGTTCTCTGCATACAGACAAATGATCATTGAAATCAATATGGATCAGTTGGGAATGATTCCTTGTTAGTAGAGTTCGGCGGTTATAAAACAACTGGAACCGTAACTATCGAAAAACACATTGGAATCGTTAAATCACCATATAGATACAAAAATTATTAAAATTGTACGGAAATCTTCATTTGTTTATTCTTGATATGAAGAATTACAATATATATTTATAATACTGTTGCGTTTTAGCATGGAAATATTTGACGTCTTCAATCTCTACCATTCATTAGTGAAAGTTTCTCAAAATAGATTTAACAGTTTTGATTCCACGTAATATTTTGGAACTGTATCGAAATTACCGAACTCTGTCAGTTAAACCAATTAGAATATAGAATGTCCTCAAGTAGGAGAATATTTTTAAATCCTGAAAACAAACTGATGAATGAGGATGAGAAGCCGTGTGGCTCGTATAGAAGCATTCAAGAAGACATAATAAAAAATTATCGTTCGAAAAATTGATGATCAAAAACACTTACACTCGAGAACAAAGCAATATTGACTTTAGTTCTTTTCTCTTACTTGTCGTTAATAAATGTTTCTTTAAAATGATCATAGTGCTTCATTAAATTATCATCAAAAAGCATTTTTAATATTCTTCCTGTTTGTTCACCAATATTCGTTACATCGATCATTTTAAGAAAACCAGTTATTGTTTTATGTGCATCTGGTTGACGTGTTAAATCAGTTCCCGGTGGTACTGGTAATTTATCAATCCATGTATGAACAACACATTCAACAAATGCACGAACAACGGGTTCTTCAGGATCATCCATACCCATACGTACAATAGAACAACGTTCCTTTGTTGGTAAAACTTTTAATGTTTGAACTTTTTGTGCAAATACATTATATGCACATAGACGAACTGTCGCATTTGTATCGGTAAGACGTCGTAAAAAATGTGGTAAATTTGAACGTGTTATAGCTATTGATCGAAGCGATTCTTTTCGAACAAGTGGATGAGAATCATGATCCATTAACCAAATAAGACCTTTAAAAATTTGAAAAGAATTATTTATTGCATGTTTTTCTTTGTGTTTTTATTATTTAAAAAAAAAAAGTAAATACGTTTTGTAATAAGATCATCAGGATCTTTTGTATTTTGTAATCGACCACTAGCTTTAGCTGCTTGAGCGCGTACTTGATAACTTCGATCATTCATTCGATCGAGACAAATATTAACAAGTAATTCAAATAAATCTCCATCTAATTCAGCATTTTCAGCCATTTTTTCTAATGTTTGTCCAATAAGAACACATATATTTGCACGAACATAATCACTCGGATGATTTTTATACTAATTGATAATAAAAAAAAAGAAAGAAAAGTGAATAAAAGAAAATATATTTAAATACTTCATCAAAAAATTGTATAACTCGTGGTAAAATTGGATGAAAAAGATCCGATTGCATACTATCATTATTTTGAGAATCATTATTATTTGTTGATGAACCTATTTCTAAGGTAAGAAAAGATGAAATGAATTGAAGTGCATGTCCAACAAAAGTTGAATTTGACGGGGAAGTTATTATTGAAGCAATACAACGGAGAAATTCGTCATGAAATGATTGTTGATTGCACTAAAAAACAAGGAACAACAACAAAAGAAAATGATCAAACGAACAAAGAAGAATATCTTTTTCAATAAAAAAACCTTAGAGTAAAGATCAGCAAGTGCTTTGAGATGTTCACCATGTCGAATGTTACTATTTTGTGCTTGATCAAGAACAGTTCGAATTGTTTTCTCCATTTGCACTATTCACAATGTAGTAATAGCAAATTTGAAGAAAGAACAAATGCGTTGATGAACGATCGAATTCAATTCGTACTACAAACAAAGACTACATGACACATCTTCTCTATACAACAAAAATATAGATGACGCTTTTTTATTGTAACTGAAAAAAAAAATACAACAGGAGAATGGTCAACTATATAAAAAAAATGATTAGAAATAAGTTCATTAGTCTTTATCATTTATTTAGCTATTCATGTTTGCAAAAATTCTACCAGGCTACTTTTTGTATTACTTATTTTTCTGTAATGATTTTAACGATATCAAACATATTCATATCCTATATTTTGAATGATACAAATAGCTATTACAATCCTTTGTTAAACAAACTGAAGAAGAAAGAAAAACATATCTTGTATTTTTAACATCGTGGTAGATCATGTAGAGAAAGAGCGATTTGAAACAAAATTACCAGATGCAGTCAGGGCATGTTGTAATGTGACATTTATACTGCTTCTAATATAGATTTATACAAAACATAATTTGATTATCAACTGTGTTTATTTTTTGATTGACATACACATGATAGATTAAATCATCTTCATTTTGTAAGTTTATAGCACAAGAAATATTATCATCAAAAGGTACTTTAAATTAAGTGAAAATTGAATTTCAATATCTTACGAAGGAATTTCTTCAGTTGATATCCTTTGTTTCTAGTCATAGTTTGCTTAAAGATAGGACTTACAGTTTAGACAGAAATCCTAAAAGGATTCGTATCTTTAAGTCTTTTTTTTCGAGTTATAGTCATTTCACTGAATTTTCAGCTTATTACATGATACTAAGCCAAAAACTCAACAGTGACTTTCGACCTGAAATTGTACTAAATAAAAGATATCATGGTATTCATCATATTGTATTTTAAGAAAAAATTATCCAAATGAACTGAAACTTTCAAAATATAATAAGTACCAGGAGTTCTGTTATGGGATAAAATTTCAAACAGAAACTTCTCATTGCAGTTTATTCCGTAATATCCTGCAATATATGAAAAATTTAGTAAAATAATCATAAATCAAAAAGAAAAGATTAAAAGCACGAAGCCTTTTAAGTTTGTTATCTAGATCATGAGCCTCATTTATGAGCAGAATATGAGTTTAAACCGATGGTATCAGTTTAAAAGATTTCTTTGTTAGTCACATAATAATCTATCCGTCTTTTTCGCATATAATTACTCTTAAGCTTTTACAGTTCGTGGATATTTTCAATGACGCAAGGAGGAATGAAAAAAGTCACTAGTTGAAATTTCGCATTTTTTATTTTCATGTTAAGCATTATTTAACAAGTCATTCTCCGAAATAAAATAATGGTGTTTACTTTTTTTAAATAAAGGGAACAGTACGATGAAATGATAAATTTGTCGAACAAAAACGAAAATGACATGTAATCTATGCTATCATAGTTTTACTGATTTTTTAAAAATAAAATCAATACAAATGTCAAACGATTCATTATGCTGTTTACAACATTGTACAATTTAATTGAGTATTATTTTAAAACAGCATTTGTACTTCTAAATAAAATATAAAAGATATGTTACTTTAAATTTCTATCAGAAGCATTTAATGTATGCAAAATCTTATTGGTATAAAAAAAAGAACAATGAGCTGAAGAAATAATAAGAGACAGTTGAACAGTATACTCATCATACGTATTTCTTTTAAAAACGAAACATCGTATTTGTATCTCGAATAGAAGGAATGTTCTTTACTTTAGTTTTGATCTTTTTAATTTCTAGTGACTTTTGTTTCTTGTTTTCTAACTGAACCTATCGAGACATTAAAGTCGTCTTGAAATATAAGCTTTGTCATACATGATTATTTTACACGATGTTGTATAGTACGCACAACCAGAGTTTACATTCATTATCAAAATTAAAAGCATCATATGTAATATTACGTTCAACTTATGCTTTTACCATGAATAGACGTTTTTTCCATTGTAATGCACTACTTTCATAACTAAAACATGTCAATATTCAACTCTGCATCCGAAAAATTGACTTCTGTAACTAAAACATACATCATTGTCAAGTATGTGTCAGTTTTCAATTGACTAATCTTTATGATGGAAATAAGACAGAATACGAAAAATACTTGGAAAAAATACATTCTTGTGTTAGGCCAACCACTTAAAAAATAAACATACGACACTATTTCGATGATGAAGGCATTGAACACTTTGTATGACTTTTAAAAACTCTAATTTATTTTTATTCGAAAAATAATATCAATCCTAATTTTAATTTCAAAGTTACAATAAATGAATTGTTTTCGTGTGATACATATGACTTGATCATGTAGAAAACCTGTTGTTTGATAACTGATTGTATAATAGACAAAGGGAAATCAATGAAGAATTTTCTCTTATGGTGCCATTAAGATTCGTAAATGTACATGTCTTCACTGCTATTCTATAGAGATTCATGCTGTACTTTTGTGTTATCTATGATCGTGTTGCATCCATGCGGATGATGACCAAACCATGATTTCTTGCTACGCTTAACTCAGTCGATCCATTTTTCTAGAGCTTTATTTGACATGTTACTAAAATGTTGTCATCAATTCACATATAGTGTAAATGTTGGAATAAAATCAAAGAAGCTCTAGTGAATGACTTTTTAAAGCAAGAGAGAGGGACAGACAACTCGAAGAAAAACAACTGTGTCAGTAAAAAAAGCAGAAGCGAAATTGAAATTCTAAGAAAAAATTCAATGCGACACTTCGATAGTCACTGATAAAGATCAGCTATTCAGAAGAAATAAACAAAAATGATCGAATAGAAACAATAAAAGACAGATTTGCTCATTAAATTTGCACAACAAAAGCCGACTGTTTTATTTCTCTTTACGAGCCCGGACCTGCAAGATCAGAGCCACCCACCTATCTGCGAGACGAGATCGAACTATAAAAAAATGGTAGGACAAAGCAAATTGAGGCACAAGATGAAAAGCTATGAGATTTGACGAGTCGTACGATGAAAAATTTGTCTTATTTAATGTCATTCGCTTCGAACTCACCATGGAGAGAAAAGTGATGCTTTTCATGATGGAAAGAATAAGAATGAGTGTCAGCGAGTGAGTTGGTGTCGGTAGATGAATGGGCAGATAGTTGTGTCTGTGTTTGAATTCTTCAGTGATACGCAACTACAACACCGATCAGTAACGCAACCGCACTTGCACACTGACGCACATTCATAGCTACAGAGGCGGCGGAACGACTCTAATTTAGGGGAGGCTCAAAACTTTTCAGGGAGTAATGGGAGGGTGAGAGGAACGAGGAGGGGCGATTTTATCCCTTTTCAACTCTAACTCGTATTAAAGATATATTAGTTGTCCTGATATGTTTTCAACAGGGTTTATTTCGCATATCTTTTTTGTATAGGCAAACCATGTAATCTTGAAATTTCATCAAAAGATTCGCCGTTATATTTGCGAATCTTCCATGATTTATCTTTTTTTGGTATTTACTAGATTCATTCAGCAAACGGAATTCCTCTGTTTGATAGCACAGGATACAATTCAATCATGTTTAAAAAAGTATATGATCTGAAAGAGTGACGTTTCACCTTCAACCAAGCACCTGCTTTTGCTTCAATTTCTTGCATTTGACAATGAAATGAGTACGAGGACTTAAAGAAAAATTTCGAAAGAATGATTCGTAGAAGTCGCTGGATTCTTTAAGACAACTGCATCACAAGGACCTGTTGAGTTGTTCTGAAAAGTTTTTAGAAAAGCGAAAGAAAGGATGTATGAAGTATTGTTACTGTCCATTAAATTGGAAGTAATTAATACATCTCTAATGTATCTATTTCTTATTAGTCTCTGCACAAAAATTCTGGAAACTTGAATGTTTTTTAAAGAAACAAAATGTCCTCTAGGCTAGCTTAATCGATTTAGAGCACGATTAAATCAACGACTTACAAGATGCTACAATTTTTCACTCTTCTGAGTCGACTTTGCTCCTCTATTTTACCGATGAAGCGCCTAATTGTTCACTTTTGATTCTTTAACGGCGAATTTTGAACAGGAAACAAATTACTTTGGTAGTATCATTTTACTCAGTAATGCTTTTTTATATACAAAGGTTGACTTTAATAATTATTTAAACCATTTCTGGAGCGTTTATTCTACTGCTATGTTGAAAAATTCCAGTGTCTCGTACATCGTTAGTTTTTCTCTCTCTAAATCGATTACAGTATGCCGAGAGAACATTTTTCTCTGGATATTGTCGAGAGTTTAATGGTACACCTTTAAAAGCGATTCAAGTTTTTATCAATTTTCCCTGAAAAGATAAATGAAAAACAGATATTATTTCAAATATGTTTGTTAACTCCAATGCAATCTGAAGTAGAAACATTTTATACACCTTTCCTTTCCGAGTTCTAAAATTCATCAGAGCAAATCAACAGGATTTTTTGGATCGCTTTGTTAGAAACCACCAAAACACATTTAAAAAAATTCAAGATTTTATCATTTGTTTATGCAAAGATATATACAAAATAAATTATATTTATAATATCTTTGGGATATTCAATATAAACTCAGAATGATATTCGTAAAAGTTTCTCAAACGTTGAGTCTCCTCAAGCATTCTGCTTCATTTTTTATGGGCGGCTTGAGCCTATCGGATACTAATCGCTCGGCTGTCTATGGCACTATCCAGCATCTAGCTAAACGTAATCTCGTTCAAAGAGTTTTCACTTACTAAATATAAGGTCAGAACGAGATTTGTAAAGTCTTTACAAATATTTGAGCCTCCCCAAGCCTTCCTTCCCTTTTTTAAGGGTAAGCTCAAGTCTTCCCAAGCCTAATGGCTCCGCCGCTTCTGACTTTACTCAATAATAAGTCATATTTTTCCATGAACCTTCCTCAAATTATAAGATTATTGTTTCTTTCTCATTTCAAAATCTTTCAAAAGTCAAGCAGACAAGATAACAAAACTTTTAATGATAAATACAAAAATACAACGGCACCATAAACGTGTTCAGTACGTTGGCTATTCCTCTGCATAAAAGAGTCACTAGTAATAAGGTGTTAAACTGTTTAAAAAAAATACAATCATATATGCCTGCGATCTAAAATCAAAATGAATATTACCTTCAGAGAAAAATCAAACATCACTTTTTTCAAACCGCGTTCTCTAATCAAATACGAGATCGCGATGAGATCTGTAAACTTTTTTCAAATATCTGAGCCTCCCAAAGTCTCTCCAATTTTGTTTTAGGGGAGGCTTGAGCCTCCCCAGGCCTAAGGGCTCCGCCGCCTATGTTATGGATGTTAGATCTATAGAATCCTAGGTGGGTCCCGTTGTTTGCAAGTTAACTCATGAGTTCCTATAAGTTGAGGAAGTCAATCAGAACAGTGGCTCTCTTCTCCCAAAACGAGTTAAACTAATAAAAAATATTTTTTTATCTACTAAAACTATCGTTTATCATTTGCAATCAATACATAGTATCATCAAGTAATGGATGTATGGCATTCTACGTTTGATTCGTTACATGCTTATGACCTTTGAATATATTGGGTTGTAACATAAGTTCTGCAGATTTTTTTGTCAACCAACAAAATTTCACTGTCTTTTTCGAATCATAACCGACTAGTTTCTGCAAATGTCTGATTGAACAATTGCTAGTAAGATGAACCCAAGTTTCGAAAATAATGGCGATTGTATTGTTGATTGATGTTGCATATCTTTGTCGTAAAATAAATTTGTTCATCAACAACAAAACCTGCAGAACTTATGTTACAACACAATATATATGAATAACATTCAGAATGTACGATCAATTGATTTTAATTGATCATTGTCTTTTTAATTAACATGGTACTTGAGAAATTAATTGCAAATATTTCTTCTAGATGATCGCCTACAATAACAATAAAGCGAGCAGCAAGAAAGCAATTGAATACTATAAATTTATATCCTAATCTTCCCCTAAGATATATGTAGTTACTGATATGTCAACAGATTATATACAATTTTTAAATCTATCATTTAATATTGTACATTCTAAAAGATACCAGAATATCATTCTTCTTGATCTCGTTGTCTTCATTTCTAGTGTTCGTCATACTTTAAATCATGTTGTATAAAATCATCAAAAGTATCATAATAATAACAATATCAGACTTAAACAAAATAAAATAAATAACAATCAATCAACATGCAAAAAAAAAGATTCTATTTTGTCATCAATGGTAGTGTGATCGACATTTGTTCATAACCATGGAATATATCACTTGAAAACAACGGATTTGACACTTCAAGGTCATCCATCTAGAAACAAAATGTACATCATTATGAAGAAAGTACAAATGTTTTCATGTGATAAAAAGAAACTTACAGAAGCAAAACCAGTACATTCATAGACAGAATGAGGAGAATGAGACTGTAAATGCTCGAGTGTGTAACCTGAATCATTACTTTTTAAGGCGGTTGTTTCAACTTTTAAATCATCCAAAGTCATTCTATTAATGAAGAAAAATAGAAAAGAGGTAAATTTCAAAACGCATCTAATGAAAATAATTTTAAAGCAAAATTCAATTATTCTTATGTATGTATAGATGCAATTCTGATAGATAAACACCAATTCATATTTTACTTATTGTTGAAACAATTCTATTAACGAGTATGATAATGCAAACACTCACTTTTGTCGCTCTATCAATTCATTACGTTGTTGTTCATAATATTCAATGAGTGTATTCTGTAATAATAATTCTTCATTTATTGACGTTGATAACAGTTCAGTTTTTTTATACTCATCATTGTTTGATTTTTCCTGATCAATTCTATAACGGATGTTTCTATTTTTATAATCAAAAATGAGAAAAACTTATACATATATACCTTTTACAAAATATCCACACAACTATTAAACCAATGCTCAAAATGACACATATGGCGATTTCAATAGCTAAAGAAACATTGACAATGAATAAACGTTTTTCACTATGATTTTCACAAACTTTACCAATGATAAACATTGGTCAAACTTAAATCGTGCATTCGGCTAGAAACAAAAAATGAGCCAATATAAATGTTGCCTGTTTATATGCAGATCTTTTTATTAATTGCTTCTTTTAATTCAAAACAAAATATAAAAATCGACAAATATTCTTAGTTCAGAAAAGACAATCTATCAGACTAATTCTGAGTTTCATAAAATTAAACTAAAATAAAGGATTGAATATTGCATGGAATCTTCTTCTATATTGAATCAGTGTGAAAGATAGATGTTAATTGTTTGCGCATTTCAGATGATAAATCTGGATGCCAAAAATCAATCGTTAGAAAAACTTGTTGCTCTTTATTTGGATTTTGAATGGAATGTTCAATTGCATGATTATATAAAGTAATACGTTTATTTTCAATCGATAAATGTTTTCGTTTATTAATAAGAACATATGCTGGTGATTGATCATCACATATCAAACCGAAATGCATTCGAATACAACAATTTGTTAAACCATTTCTATTTTTATCTTCATCATTATTCTTTGATGTTAATCGTGTAAGATAACAATTACCAAAAAGACAACTTCGATTATTAATACAGATAGCATCGGGTAATAAATGTAAAATTTCAAATAATTTTGGAAATGTTTTACAATTAGTTTTATTTTCTTCACCATCTTTATATAAATAAAAATTTATCCATTGAATATTATCATTTTGTTGAAAATATTTAACAATTTCTTGACGAAGTTCATCGTAATGATCAATCAGTATTTGTTGATCGGTTAATTGAATAATGTTACTACTTAAACCACGATGAAAATAAACAGTCGGTTTTTCATCATTTTTACGACATAAACGATCATGTTGAAGTAAATTATTAAGTATTATTGAATTTAATGAATCTTCTTCATCTTTATCATTTTTAATATAATTTATTGCACGACCACGAATTGTGTTTGAACCCACACATTTCGAACAAAATGGATTAGCACAATGATTTGAACGAATAACGTAATTTAGAAGTGTACGATATACACATATGACACCAAAAATGACGAAAAAACGAAAAAACCATACTTGATCACCAAACATTTCAAATGTAGCACGTAACGAATCAAACATTTTGATGTTGCTATTTTTTTTTATGTCTGAAATAAAAAGAGAATATATTTTTTTAAAAATGCAATCATTTTATTGTGGTGCGCGCATGTTTATTTTGTCTTACACAATCTATTTGCGGTTTTTGAACAAAATGAAACAAGAAGAGAAAAAAAAGAAAATGAACAGATTCAGTAGTGACTGCTGAATTTTAGTCAACCAAACCGCATAGATATAAACAAATACACAAATCGTTAACTTCCATGCAATCATATATCATCTTTCAATGTTTCACAATATGAAAAGAGAAATGAAAAAAAAAAGAGAAAAAATTCAGTTTTTTTTGTAAGTATTATAATAAATAGAAAGTCTTTTGTTTATTGGATTTCTTTTGTTTCCTGTTGATGATAAATTTGTACACGAATAAATAAAAAGCTAAGATTTTATTTGTCACCATCTAAATAACGTTTTGTATTCGGCATACGATTTTGTACTTCAGGATAATCACGATCTTGTCTTATACGTTGTTCTAATAAACGTTTAAGTTCTTGTTCAAATGTATTAACAAGTGTTGGTGAAGGTGCTTCACCAGTAAGAACACTTTCGGGTGTTATTATTGTTCCATTTGAAATTTGATTATTTGATGAACTTGCTGATGAAGCACGTAAAACAAGTGTTTGTAGTAAATTAGATGAAGTTAAATCTTCACGCATATGAACACGACGTCGTTTTGATGGCATACCTTCTTTATATGCATCACTATATGGTGGTTGTGCTGGTGCATCATGTTGAGTATTCACATCTCGAACCACAATTGGAATCCAATCCTAAATTTAAAAAACAAAAAAAAAACAATAGATATCACATTTTTTTTATATTAATAAATACAAACATCAGGTAAATTTGCTTTCCATGATGGACTAGATGTTGAAGTTGTTGTTGCTGTTGCTGCTACTGTTTCACGTTCATGATCAGTTTTATTAACTATACTACTCAATTGTGTTGTTGACGAAGGTGTAGCATGTCCATGACGTTCATTAATTGGTGTAGGTTCTAATAAATAACTTGATACATTGGGTGGTGATGAACGTATTGCATTAAATGCATTTGCTAAAGATGTACGAAGATAAGTTTCAGACCATGTTACAATCATTGAATTTGATGAACGAAAAATGATACGCTAAAATAGAAGAAAATTTTTTTTGTATGTATATTATTTCAATTTAGAGTATATATTTTACATGTCGATTAAGAATAAAATCTATTGCAGCTGCTTCTCCACCTTCAAGACATTGTGATGATAATGTTAAATATTCATTACGCATGGAAATTAATTGTTGTCGAAAACGTTCAAACCAAACATTATTTGCTAAGAAAGAAAAAAGAATAACAAAACCATAAGAGTCTTTAGTTGTTTCATAAAAATATTCAACATACGATCATCAAATAAAATATGTAATAATTTACGAACATGATGACGAAAGAAACGTTTCATCACATTTGCTATATTAATATTTGGTTTAACTCGAAGTTCATTCTAGAAATAAATATTTTATTTAACAGATGGCTGATAATAAAGAATAAAACACTTCGATTTGATAATTATTATTTTTTTGAGGACATCATTCTAAGTTCATTCGAGAGAGATTTTTTTGCTCCACAAAACTATCGACTTTGTTTTTCAAATAAGTTTCACCTATTTCAGAAAAACCGATAAGATTGGCAGTCGCTCAAGCAGTGCACTGCAATTATCAGAAAACAAAATAATTATTACAAACATGTTTAATTAACAACTCCGTCGAAATTCAAAATATGCCGCATCTCGGGATGTTATGTATTTTCAGAAAAAAAAACACTTGACAGAACAATTTCTTAAGAAAAAATTAGAAAATAACGCAAAAGACTCAAATGTTATACCATTTTGTTCTGAATGAAAATCGGTATTCAATGATACAATGATAAACCATTCATAGAGCACACTAACATTTGAACACATCAGTTTCAAAAACGTATGTAAAACAAAATACTATCAAGTGTTAGTTCCAACCTTTGTGCGCCTCAGAGATATCATCAGAAGTATTGACAAAATCTCGGAAACGTAAAATTCTCTATCTATTAATGCTAAATACTTTACATTCAGCATCGAATTTGATGAGCATAGGTTTTCACAAATCGTTAGATCTCTACAGAAAATAGCAAGAGATCACAATCAAGCAACAACGCAGATTTTAATCTTTCCAACTTTTTGTCGGCAAGAAAAACTAAGTTAGAAAAAAACAGTTTCACAGTTTTGTACCGAGAAAATTTCTTTATTGAATGAGCTTCGAATGTTGCAAGTTAAACTGTCCTATTATTTATGAACCACGCATTATTATAGACATATAATTTTAAGAGAAAAAAAAATACGTACAAAATTGACAGCAGCTTCTTGTAAAAGTGATTCATAAAGTTTATCAGCCAATTCTTCAAGTGCTTCTGGTGTTATAGGTCGTCCTTGAAGTATAGTATTCCTATTTTAATAATAAATAAATTCAATTAAATAACAATATAATTATATTACTGTAAATATTCAGTTGCTGATTGACGTGCTTCATTAATACGTGGTCCCACTGGATTACCCAAAACAAGATTCCAAACATCAGTAAAATGCATACGTGATGTCATTGTAGAAAATAATTCACTGATAAGATTAGTACCTAGATGAAAAAAAAGAAATTTCTTTTAGTTTTATAATGTATCCCTTTGATTAAAGAATTTTACCATCATTCGAACGAGCATCGATATCTTCACCAAAACGTTGCATAAATGAACCAATTGTAAGACTATCTAATTCTGGATTATCAAGACCACCACCCAATAAACGTAAAAGTTCTAGAAAATAATAAGATGAACGTAAAGATTAGTTTTGTTTTAAAAAACAAAAGAACTTTATTATACCTGTGAGCATTTGTTCAGTAACAGTATCATTTTCATTATTATTTGTTATTGTATTTGTCGACGTATTACTATTCTGTGATGAAGAAGTTGTATTTGTTGTTGCTGTTGTTGCTGTTGATGATGAAGATGATGATGATGATGATGACGATGATGATGATATCGTTGGAGTAGGTGTTGAAAGATTAGAACTAATTAATGTTGCTCCAGGAATTAGTCGTCCAGTTATTCCTTGTACCATACTACCAAGTGATCGAGCAATATTTGAGAAATCTAAATTACCAGCTACTACTCCCGGAATATTAGTTGCCGTTGGTATTGTTTGTTGAGTTGTATTTGTTCCACTGGCTTGAGATTGTAAATTTGGAGTATTATTATTACCGGGATTATTTTGACCAATATTTACTAAAATTAAACAAAATAATTCATAAATAATTGAAAATATTATTTTACATACATCGAACTCGTCCATTCCCAGTTCGTAAGACACCAGGTAATATTTGTGAAAGTACCTGACTTATAATGGTATTCTAAATAAAAAGAAAAATTAATAAAAGCAAAGAAACAACATATTTTAAATTTTATTTTACCATTTGAATTTGTTGTCCATCATTAATTGATGATTGTTGTTGTTGTTGTTGTTGTTGTTGAGAATTATCATTAGATGTTTGTTGTTGTGGTATTTCCGTTGTTGTTGTCGTTGAAATAACCATTGGAATTTCAAATGAATGTGCTGTCATATTATAAGCATGACCAGCAGGTGTAAGAACAGTTGCACCAGTTGGTGCATTAGATGATGCTAACATAAAATTTTGCATTTGTTGTTGTGATTGTTGTTGTTGTTGTTGATTTAATTGTGCCCATGGTCCAGCTGGATGACGATGACGACCACGTGGACGTTGAGGTGCTGCTGCAAATATAACAGCACGATTAGATGCATTTTGTATTGCTGCTGCTTCTGCTGGTGTTAAGTTTGCTGCATTATTTGGATTATCAAATGGTGGACGAAGTGTTTGAGTGAAATAAGGTGATGCACATGGTAAACTTCGATCGATTGATTCTAAAATAAAAAGTTGAAAATGTGTTTGTTTCGCAAAAAAAACTTACGTATTATAGCTGGTCCTCGAAGACGAGGTATTGGAAGTATAGGTGGATTAGGCAGTTGTTGTGGTGGCATAGGAAGATCCATTGGTGGTAAATCAATCCAATCAGCATCATCATCTTCAATACTTGATGTTGTTGTGGATGTTGCTGGATTATTATTTGTTGGCCGTGAATCAGCTGAACGTGATCGGAATGTTTCACTATGACGTAATGCTGCTATTGATGATGAATCAGGTTGAAGAACAAATGTTGACCGTAAAATTGAATCTGTTACATTCGAATTATTATTATTCGATGTTTGATTATTAATATTTGTATTATTTGGTACTTGTTGATTAGCCATCTGAGCAAAATGTTCTATAAAATTTCAAAGAAAAAACAAGACAATATATTCATTTTTCTTTGGAAATAATTAAGAAAAAATTTGTAATACGAACGTTGAACACTATTTGATACACGTTGTGCAATTTCAGCGGCAAGATTACTATCGAATTGACCACCATTTATTTGAATAGGACCACTTGAGATGACATGTGTTGCACCTTGTGGAAGATTATCTAAAATAGAAAATATTTTTTTTCAGTACAATATGAAAAAAAATAAATATTTAAATAAAATAACATACTTAATGGTGGTCGATTTGTTGACGATTGTTGTTGTGATGATGAATTAGCTGCTTGTACATCTGCTACAACTGATGCTGAAACTTGATTTAACGTTATACCATCTGGACCCATCTGCATGAATGTGTATGGTAATGTACCTAAATTAAAACGCATCGATTGTTGCATTCCACCATTATTAGCTGTCAATGGTGCAGGAGGACGAATAGGAAGTGATGATCGTGGCGGAGCATTAAATACCTGAACAATAAAAGAAGCAAGAGAAAGTGAAATAAAAATAAATAAATTTCAAATGAACCATGCGAGGAATAGCACCCATTGGATTTTGAAATGGCATTCGAGCTTCTCCTGATATCACAGCTGGATTAGTTCCAGTTGATATTTGTATTGGACCCATAATTCGAGCTGTTGCTACAGCTCCTGGCTGCAAAAAAATGTTCATGTTTAACATTCTAATATGTCAAAAGAATACATTCTACTTACTCGTCGACCAATCGAACGTGAAGGACGTGGTAATACTCTTGTTCCTATTTCTTGACCAGGTGCAAAACTATGTCCACTATTTTGTGCTATTGAAGCAAGACCAGCTTGGGAAATAGGTAATTCACCCAAATGTAATAAACGTGTTTCAAGTGGATCATTAAGATCAAGAGTAAAATCAGTTATATTATGATAAATATGAGCAAATAAATGTGTTGCTTCATTATATAAAGAATAGAAACGTTGACGACCATTTAATTCTTGATCCTAAACGATATGTTTATAATGAATTTAAAAAACAAACATTTTTTTGTTTGCAGCAAATAACTTACAAAGGCATCAGTTTGTGCTATAGTACGTAAATAAGTTTGATAATGCGCTTGCAATCGACGTTGTTCAACATCAATTGTATTCATTAATTCAGCTAAATCACGAGCTGTTCGTCTATAAATGTAATTAAAATTATTAAACATGTAAATAAAAAATAAATAAATATTCTTACGGTGATGCTATAGCTGGATTATTAGTTGTTGTTGTTGGTGATGAAGCATTTTCTACAGGAGTTGTACCTGCAGTAGTTGGTGGTGTATGAAGCGTTTCAGTTGAATTAATAGAACCTTGTGATTCTACATCCATTTCAGTTGATGTTATATCTTCCATGCCAAGAAATGTTGTTGATGATGTTGTTGAAGGTGGTGGTAGTGGCGAACTTGCTACTGCTGCTGCTGCTGTAGCTGCTGGTTCTATAGCTACTGGTTCTATAGCTGCTGGTTCTGTAGCTGCTGGTTCTGTAGCTGCTGGTTCTGCAACTGCTGGTTCTGTAGCTGACGCAACCGCATGTGGTGAACTTGTTGTTCTTTCAGAAGTTGATGGAGGTGGAGTAGGTGATAGACGAAAATTTGATTGCACAATTTGCTAAAAATATTAAAAATTTTTTTATTATTATTGGAAACATTTTACATTTAGTAACAATCATTACATTGAACTCTTTTTTTCAAATTTCCTTTCACATTAAGAACTATATATATATATATGTTTGATTCAAATAATGATATAAATAGTATGAGAAGTCAGTTACATGATGTATTATAGGAAACGATATATGATTTGATCAAAAGATCTGCAGTAAAACAAAGAACATATAGATCAATCGATAGAAAATTTCATGTTCTGTTAGTGTCTAAAAAAGTTCAATAACAAAGTCAATCTTTACGTTTGAAACCTGATTTTAGTGACGATAAGTGAAACAAAAGGAAAACTGAAATTCTTCAAATCTCATCATATTAAAATGTATGACTTTTTAATTATGTTTTTTTAAATTTTTATTTGCAAAACAAACATAAAAGATTGTTAGCATAGTCCCTTAGGGGCTGCAATATATCACTTCCATATTTTATCTAGCTTTATTATTCTGATACAAAACACGCTAAGTTTCTTGTTTATGTCATTTGTCTTGTTACTATTCAAATGATATTGATTTTCTTTTCATAATCTATTATTTTTAGTTTAACCAACCATTGATGCAATGGACAATTAAACTTTTTGTACATATTCATTCAATCTACAGCAGAATTATTATATCCTCAAACATGAACGAAACACGATATAACATGGCGATAAAGAAGCTAACAGAGTGCGTAATTTTCTATTGATTGGTCTATTTGTTGTTTCATTTTAGTGGAAATTCTTTGATTAGGAACTTCAAAATACTAGAAAACATTTAAATATATTTTTGTATGGAAAGAAACTATTTCACTTATAGAAAATCTATATGAACAGAGTAGGCTCTCATGATACATCATGTTGCCAACCTCTCATACTATCTATATTACTATCTGAATCTGTCCTAGAATTTCTGTTGTGAAAGAAAATTCGAAAAAACGAATCCTCTTAAACTTTTGGCGATAATTATATCTGTGATTATCTTACTTCAATACGGTCGATACGAAGTTTAAGTCGTGTTAACATTCGTCCAATAGAACGAAAACGTTCATTGATTTCTTGTTGTTCTAAAACTTGATGTATATTGCCAAAATCAATATTAATATCTACACCATGTCCATCCGACTACATACACACAAAAAAGAAATCATTTCATAGTTATGACAATAATCATTCAATCATTTTTCTCTTACAGCCATTGTTGTATTTACTTGAGCTTGTCGTCCAACATCGCCAAGATCATTAAGTAAATTTTGTACTAAATTCTACATATCGAAAACAAAAGCATAAAAATAGTAGATAAAAAAAAGACGAAAGAAATATCAACTAACTTGAATATCATTCGGTTGTAAATTTGCGGCACCTGGGAAAGCATTTATGAAAATACTTGTTGTTTCATTAACTTCATCCATCATTGCTTGATTTATTCCACCATCATTTGGACGATGATCCATAGAATTTAATACGCTACCTGTAGCATTACTAGGAGCTGGTGGTGGTATTGGTTCGGCACGTTCAACAAAATGTACGGTTTTATTATGAATATCTAAGAAAATTAAATTTCACATAAGACTAAACAATACAAAAAAATTTTCGTCATACTGCTATCAGTAAGTTTTGTATCATCTTGTAAAACTTTGCCTTGAAAAATTAAACGTTGACGCTCGATTGGAATATTTAACTCATCATGTAAACGTTCTTTAAATTGGCGTACAGTTGTCTAGTAGAAATCAAAAAAATATATATATATAATGAAATTTTTCAAAAACAAAAAGAAAAATTAAACTTCATTTCATACCGATTCATCGACTTCATACTTGCGACTATCACCACTCAAAAACTTAAGCGTAAATTCAAGCATTAAATTATTATTTTTATCTAAAACAAAATAATATTTATCTGAGCTGAATTATTGTGCTTGTATAAAATAAATATAAAAAAATAAATGCTGAATTAAATAAAAAAAAAACCAATATCTTATTTCAATTTTGGCAAAAACATGCCGGCTCGTTTCATATATTCTTGATATTTTGGCCCAAATTCTTCAATTAATGTTTTTTCTTCTTGTTTGATACGTTTATGTATAACAATAAGATAACACAATGAAATACACCATGATAATATAAAATGATTATAAAGAAAAGCAGCGCCAGTTAATTCAAGAAATGTACCCGTATATGCTGGATGTCGCATAGATGCATAAAGACCTGTATCAATCAATTCATGATGGTCAGTAATACTGACTTTATATGTATAAAATTTTCCTAATTGTATTATAGCAATTTGTCGAATAAGAAAACCGGCTATGAATGTTGAAATACCCAATATAGCTGATAAACTCGATGGTAATAACGATGCATAATGAGAATTTTTAAAAAAATAATAGATTAATATTGCTAAAATATTAGGAACATATTTAGCCAAATAAATTGATTTTAATGTTCCTTTGTCCATACTCGTATTGGGTTTTTTATCAGATTTTTTTTTGATTTCAAATGTTCATTTTCATTTTGGGTTTTATCTGGTTTTAATCGCACAATAGAATTGTACGTATCAAATACTGCTACTATTGATATACATGTGAGATAAAGAAAAAAATGTTGTTGAGAAACAGATCGGATAAGCATTATACGTTGATCTAAAAATCGAGCAGAATAAAAACAAATGATTACACAAATTACATGACCCAGACAAGAAACGAATTAATTTTGTGCAAATTTTCACACATATTATTCAACATTATATAATACCTTGCAATTGCATGTATAGTCCAAAAGAATGAGTTCTTATTTTGTTCTTCTATTGGATGGTAAAATCAACGCTAAAATTAATTACATAATCACGAAGAAAATGTATTTTGCTATGAGGAAACTTATATTTAATGAAAATTTTATTATCGATGAACTAGAGAAATACAACATCAGGTCAACAAATAAAGTGGACCTTTTACGAATGAATCATATTATTGATCTTAAGATGATGAAATGAATAATAATAATCATTATTTGTCTATTAGAATAAAATTTTCTATGAGAGCATATACAATATTCTACAAAAAAACTATAAAAATTAAATCTATACTCTTCCTTTTTTTTTTGTTCAAATATAGCTTATGAATACATTCGAGAGAAATAGTTGCAAATAAACAATAAGATAGTCCATATTTTACCACATTCGTATTATACTTGCCAAATCGACAATAAAAGTTTTGTAACAAAGATTAAATAACCTTTTTTTTCGTACATAAAAAAAAAAAGTTTTTCAAATGAAAATAATAAATAAGTTGTCTGTTTTATGATTGGAGTTTTAATAAACCATCTATAATCATTGAAATAGAATCCATCTCGTTACCATATCGACGCCATAATTTTTCATCAACCAATTTATTTTAATCGAATATGACGAATTATACAGATTTAAATCAAACTGTACTTTCTTCTGTACAATCAGGTGATGAACAATCATCAGATGATGAAATCAAAACTCTTTATAGTTCATCAGCAGAGAATGCTGATATTGATACAACATTAGCATCACCACGTTATATATCACCAAATGTTCAAGCAGTTTATAATGAACTTTTATTAATTCGTCAACGTTTATCAGAAGAAAATGAACGTTTAAAAAAGAAATCTATTTTATTAAATCAATGGGAAGAACGTATGCGTGAAACTATAGAACATGGTTGGCAAGCACATAAAGAAAAATTTGATAGTGAAATAAATATTTATAAAGAAAAATTAAATCAAATGACAAAAGATTTTAAACGAACAAATGAAACATTACAATTAATGCGTGAACAAAATAATGAATTAAAACGTAATTTAAATGATTTACGTGAAACAAATGAAAAATTAGTTGAAAAAACAAAACAAGCAGATAAACGTACAGAAAATTTAATACGTTTAAATCAAATTTCAGAACAAAAAATTAAAGAATTAGAAAAAACTATTGAAATGAATAAAAAACCTTCTTTAAATAATCCAAATGAAGATTCTACAAAATCAATTGAAAATAATAATAATAGTTGTGGTAATACATCCATTAATGATCATTGTTCTGAACATCATTCATCAACAAATTCTCGTAAGACTTTCTTTGAAAAGAAATTCAATTTAAGATTTATATTTATGAATGTGTTTGTTTTTTGTCTAGCTACTACAACATCAAAAACACCTAGTATTGCTTCAACAGATTCTTTAATTTTCTTATTTAATTGGTTATCTGATATTAGTCAAACATCATTAACTGAATGGCCATCTTCTTCTTTATTATCGTCAGATACAATTGAACGATATTCAAAATTATTAAGTATTCTAGCTGATCAATCATCGTTTTGTTTAAATAAAAATTATTCAAATTTAATACTTTCCTATCTTAAATTAGTTTATTTTTCATTAATAACTATTGAATGTCCAACAACAAGTGGCCAAACACGTCATCTACATTCATGTTCTTATCGAAGATTATGTGAACAAATTCTTAAATGTGACAAAAATCAAGTTTGTTTTTTAAAGATATCAAAATAATTGTTTCTTTTTTCAAAAACTTTGGTTTTCTTAGAAGGAACGTTCACATCTCTTTGATGATAATGAACCATTGATTCGACTTTATGCTTGTTTAATTGTATTATTAACATGTAATAAAATAATTGATCTTATTGCATGTTATAATCAACTTCGATTAGATCTTAATTCAAAAGCATTTATTGAGCTTTTTGTTACAAATTATGGTATTATTGCACTTTATCGATGGTTAAAACCTCCATCACATCATAAACGATGTAAGAATCAATAATTATTTTCTATACAGATATCCATGGGTGACCCTCAATCTTGAAAAGTTTTCTTTTTTTTATTCAGCGAAGTTCTTGAATTTTGTTGTTTGTTTCTGCTTATTAATTACTTAAAATAAGTTCAAGGCTCTTATTCCTGTCATGACGTGAATGCTGTCTAACATGCAACTATTGAAGATTCCAAGCATCACGATGATTATCAGTGCAAATGACAAGAAAGAGAGAAATGAGACTCGAATGTGAAATAAGACATAACAATATATTCAATTAGCAGAAAGATAAGGTGGGAAGCAAAGAGAATGCTGGAAATGTGAGAGAAAAAAGGAGGGAAATTACAGAGAGAAACCGATGCACATATATAACAAGCATCAAACCAGAACATCATTGACGGTTATGCCGTCACATTTAAGAGATGTCAGTATCCCGTTCTCAAGGAACGAGAATGTATCTCACACTGTATTTTCTCAGCAGCTATTGAATGCATTAGGGTGTTTATATATTTTTGCGTATCCATTTATTTAAGACGATTATGCATTCTCAGGAACGGGACACAAAGTAACACCTCTAGTCACATGCAAAGCCTCTTCTCAGAGGTGCAAAATATGCCGCTAAAGTGAAAAGTTTGTTCCGCCGAAGAAAAATCCTTCCAAAACTTTTTTTGCTGTCAAAATGAAAGAAATCGCGTAATTTTGAACAAATGCGTGTATATTTTTAAACAAAAAAAAACTACTATACTCAAAAAGTTTTATATAAAAATGATTCAATTTTATCACTCATCAAGTAATTGTGGTAGTCTTGAAACATGTTCTTTTGGATACATTTTAGCATAACCAAAGTCGGAGACTAGCATGTTGAAAGAGACATGTATTGAATAGTAGAATAAACAAGAAAAAGTTGCCCTAGTCTCTATGGGCAAATAAATCATACAGTCTAGGAATGAATTTTGTGTCCTTATTTTCACAAAAAAAATATTTTCCCTATTTTCTCATGCATTGAAAAAACTTCTATAATCAATAAGTTTCCGAAAATTTACCTCCATGCGCATGAGCGCACATGTGTAGACTTTGTGCGTGTACCTCTCTTTCTCAAAGTATGGCCAACTTTAGTAAAAAACTTCTTATCAACATCCTAGATTATGAATCCTGCCTTTCCCGATCCTGGCCACCTAAGAACATCTCTGCGGATGTGAGACAAGAGCGGGTTAAAAATTCAATAGTACTTTGGTTATTGCAATGAATACAACTTTGTTAAAACATTACGTATGATGCTTGTCTTTTTCGAAACCGTAGAGAGCACAATTCTTTATTGTAAAATCTGTCTATTTTTGCATTATATGCATGATCGAACTTTAGTCCATTCAGAGGATATTACTTTACATAATTTCATAGCTAAAACAATAATATCATAACGAAAAGAAATAAAACTTGGCACGGATAAACTATGAACCATAAACTAGAATTTGCTAACAAACTCTACTCCATCCATTAAATATTTCGACAGATCAGGAAAAGGAGATCACATATTAGATGTACGATTAATTTTGTACTTTCTGAGCTTCAATTAAAATAAAAACCTAAGTTTTTTTTTGGTCACAGATCTCATATTCACTGCTATGTTGTATGTATATGTGTCGTACCATATTTTATTCATCAAAACTTCTAAAAAGTTATCCATCAAAGCTTTCTAAGTTTTGACATTTTGATTTTTATAGTTAAACATCTATTCATATAAAATAATCTCTAAACATGTCTGAATCAAAAGGTGAATATGGGACTTCAATTTTTTCTTCAAAATAAGGCTACTGTAACTCTGGCGTTATTTTTGTATCCTGAGAGAACGAACACAAACTTCGCCATCGAGATCAGTCTTGATTACATTGAAACTACGCTCTATCGTGGACATCAATAATTGTATAGTTTTTCAGAAACAATCTTACTTTTATAAAGAAAATATTTCTCTTGAAGATTTGTCACCTAAGTTTTTCTTCATCTATTCGATTCTATAACCGAGAGCACAAATTTTCTTGCATATATCTAGTCCCAATCTACATTTAACTATTCTTTTATTTGATTTTTGTTGATTTTGAACTGAATTACTTGTGCGAGAAAAATTCTTAAGATTAAATTGGCTAGTAAATAAAACTTAATTTATAATATTTACTTGCAAAATTAAAAAAATACAAGCAATATTCTTGCCATTTACAAAATCAAAAGTATTGAAAACTGATTATGCAATGATATGAAAGATCATAAATTTGGACCTAAGAAATTTTCGAACCGGTCCCAAAGTCCTTTTAATACTTCTTATAAAAACCCTTGTATCTGTGAATATATGGTACACTCCATAGTGCTTACCGACGTGTATTTTCGTTAAAACATAGTGCCGATCAGGATGACATAGTGCTTAGAATTTACACTTAATAGAAATGTCAATAAAATAGCAGCATTTACGAAGAAACATTGATCAGTTACAAGTGGACTAAACGAACATCTCTTAGTAGTCCTTTTTCGTACTGCACTTTTTAGGTTAACAATTATTGCATACGAATAATAGCTATCTTAAAAGATCACACCACTTCTAATAGAATCAAAGCAGATTCATCAACACTATATCGTCCATCTGGACACTATGGAGTGGGATTCGGAAATTTCACCAATTAAAGTATGAACTAAATATGCAATAAAAGAATTTCTATTGACTCAATAAATGAGTATAAGATATGATATGTATATTCTAATAATATTCAATTCAGCTCTCACAACTATCCTATATTAGTATTATTATGAGAGAGTTTGAGAAAGTTCATCCTACTTTCGCCATTGATGAAATTCTAGCTAACCCATGTAGTGCAGTAATATACTTGCTTTTATTGATGCTTAAAAAAAGTATATTGCATAAAATATTTTGATTGTATTTTTGTTTAGTAATATTCGATACAATCGATTTACTTCTACTTCTTTGTACTGATTCAAAATCACTTCGTCCTTTTCTAAAACAATTAAGTAATGATACATGGTTTCATTTATTTTATCAATTAACCCAACAATGTAATGATGGTCTTGGTTCATCAGCAAATTCAAGCAATATACATCTTCCACTTACACCAACATTTGATTTAAAAACAATGGAAAAACTAGGAATTTTATTCGAAAAACTTTCAGAATTAACAGAAAATCGTCGACTATTTTCTAAATATAATTTTTTGTTTATATTTAAAGAATGGAAGCAAAAATTTGTTAATGATAGTCCTTTTCTTGTACTTAATATGAAATCAACATTATTAAATTTAGAACAATAATTATCATTGAAAATTTCATAAGATTGCTGTTTTGTTTACATTGTAGACTGTAATATGGCTGCATTGGCTCAAAATTGGCAAAGTTTATTGAATATAAGACCGACTGATATTCATGTGGAGAATCAAGTAGAGGATGAGAAAAATGAACAACTTGGTGAATTATATATAAAAGTAAGAATTTTTTGCTACAAAAAATATTTGACTTTAAAAACATTTGATAAAACAATTTTTTAGCTTAATGCAGATGAACTTAATAATATTGATGATTTACGACATGCATTACGACTTGGTCAACGATTTACTGACGTAAGAAACACAAAAAAAAACAATTTTATTTGATTTTTTCCGATATATTTAGTTATTTCGAGAGCAAAAAGTGGAGTATTGGGAAACTTTAGTCAAACTTGGACAAGAGAGTAAATGAACTTTGTTTAAAACATTTTTAAAAAGCTATTGATTGATTTATTTCTGTGCAGATGAAAAATTAAAAAAGACATCGTTTGCAAACGCTAAAGAGGTAAATGATTGAGTTTTTGTTCTTCTTTGCTTTTTGTAATTCTATAAAATTATTTTAGGCGGATACATTTTTAAAAGATCGAATAAGTGATCTTGAACGTCGCTTGCTTCTTACTGAAAACCAAGCAGAAGAATATAAAAAACAATATGAAAATGAATTCGGCGAACTAGGACAAATTCGTGATGAACTTAAAAAAAGTGAAGCGAAAGTTCGAGATTTACAAAATGAGGTTTGAAAGAAAATTTATCATTATGATTATTATTATTCTTAAATGGTTTCTTTTTAGAGAGATAATCTCAGGAAAACATCGGAAGATTTACAAAAACTTGTATCAGCATTGAACGCTTCAAGTCAAGTAAAACCTGATGATGTTGAACGAACACAACGTATACGAGCTGTGGAAAAAGAACTTAGTGAGCTTTTGGATGAAAATAATGTAGGTCGATTCTTTTTTTTCATTTCTTTTAAAAAAAAGTAAATGTTTATTTTAGAATTTCTTTGAAGATAATCAAAAGTTAAGAAAAGACCTAACTGATCTTCAACGAAAAGAAAAAGAAGAGGCTGATCATATTAACAAATTATCAACTGATAATAAACATAAAACAGTATGTAGAAAATATAATACTCACATGTAAGATCTTACGTTATAACTATAAGCTGTTGAACTGATTTCAAAAAACTTTTCATTGATTTTTAATATGTCAAAAAAACTTGTTACTTTCTTTTAGCAAGAATAATCGAAAAGATGTTCAATTAGATGCGATTTCTTGACATGTAAACTATATTTCAATATGCAAATTCAAACTTGTTGAAATTTATATTATTCCTTAATACGATTTATTTTTCTGTAATGAAGAACTAGTCCTTATGAATAGAGTTTAATATATGAAATATGAAAATAATAATGAATGTAAGACATCAACAATGACAACTTAGTACAAATTAATCAATATAAAACATTTTATTTTTAATTAAATCAATGGACTACTACGCTAGTTTTTTTGCTATTCCTTTCAAGAAATATTTAAAGGCAGATTCTAGTGTTATTTTTTGAAATGAAAGACTACTAAGGCTGCTTCAAAAGTGTCTGAATTTTTGTAGTTAATATGTCCGTTTAAGCAGCTCAACGAAGTCACATGAGTATAGATCTGCAGAATATACTCGATCGGCATATCCTTCCATATGAATTTGGGCGGAAAATTCTTTGAGAACTCAGAATGTCCGTAGTATCTCATTTTTCTAGTAAAAACTAGAGTCTGCTGGATCCAAAGTTTTCGGACCCGGTCGAACAGTACTTTCATACTCTTAATGAAATTTTAGAATCGAATTTGGATAGTCATTCAAAAGATAAGAAATACTTTTCTCCGACATTCTATATTTGTTGACTAGTGCATCCGACACATTTCTAAGACCGATCTTTTATTTCTCTTTTTAATGTAGTTTAAAAACTTACGTGAGGCAGCTGTTAACAGACGAGCTCTTGCCTACTACATTTTAATGGTATGGGCTTCTTCAGGCTATGTTTTATAGAAAAAAAATGATGAGATAAACCTATCTGAACTATTGTTTCGATGAACTTTGGCTGCTCTTGAGTTGTTTTATTACATTTTAATTTTCGACTGTCCTTCTTATTTTATTCTAAGAATATAACTATGATCAGTCACTAGTGATAGTGTTGAATACAAAATTGAAATTGGTCATTCCAAATCTCTTCAATAACTTTACATGAATATGAATAATTGTAATAGTTACTAGCAAAATTTGCTTAGGATATCTATTATTAATTCGTATGTCCAATAAGAAATCATCTTCAATTATTGTTCGAGACAACATCAATTGTTTCTAAGTAAATAGTAGCTGAAGGATAACCTGAACGGTCAATTTGAATTTCCTCGCTTGAAATTCATAAAACTTATTAGGAATTATTTGATGAGAAGCTTTTCGTTTCCACCATACTTCTACCAGAAGAGTATGATTTTTCGTGTATATTGAACCAATGTTTTGTTCACTTTAATTCATCGTTCGACACTGTTCTTGTGAGTTATTTAAAAAAACAAAATGTGACTGATCTGAAAGAACTGTAAGAATAAGGCGTTGTACAGGACCTAGAGGTCTAACATGCTTCAAGCAATCCTAAATATGTTTATGCATTATAGCAGAATACTTGACCTCAATATACGACTTTTAGTAGGGTTGGACAAAAAACATTTTGTAATGCTCTATATACATAGTTTTTTTTTTCTCTTCCTTGTTTCCGAGTATCGTTTTATTTCCACAAAATTAGGATATAGGTATGTATTCAAACAGAGAAAAACCTCAGTTTCGTGGGACTGCATTTAATTCTGTTCGATATTACAATTACTTTAATATCAATTTAAGTAGTAATAAAAAGTGATGTTGACGTGACTTTCTAGTACCGATTATAGAAATGAATTTTTCTCAGGAAAAAAGATATATTTTCTCTATAAAATATTGGTGTTCAAAAAATCATATGGTTGTTAGTATCCAAGTTTGAACATGATTACAACGCAATCGATATTAGTCCCGGGTGAAAATTTTGTGTTCATCTTTTTTAGGTACAAAAGCAGTAACAGTCTTACATTCATGGCAAATTTTTTTTCTAGAAAATGTAGTAAAAGAATATTGTTTTACTATCTGTTTTCATAAAATATATCTCATTCCTCGATTAGAACGAAAAAAAGCTTTATGTTCATTCTAATCATGAAGAAGATCGTCAATGTTTTATAATTCTAAAATTTAGTTAAAAGGAATTCATTTCATTAATGTCAAGAATACAATTATGTTCGTATACTCTCAGTCAAATAATTGTTTTTTTTTTCGAAATCAAAAAAAGATATGATTCGAAATAAGGAATGTTCTTTTTCAGGAACTTCTCAATGAGAAAGAACAAGAAAATCAAGAGTTAAGACAACGTATTAATTTATTAGAAAGTCAAAATGTCATGGTTTCTGGTGATGACGATGATGTCATTATGAAAGCTGTCGAAGACCGTGTTAAACAATGGAAAGTATGTTTTCTTTATTTTTCTTTTTCATTTACTTAGGGAGAAATGATCTATTTTAAGGATGTTTTTAAAGCAAAAGATGATGAAATCGATGATCTGAAACGAAAACTAATTAGTCTACATGATAAATTACAAATTTATTCAATGGACGATCAAAAAGCTGATGTTACTGCTTTAAATAAAGTAAACAAAATAGAAATCAACTTAAATATTTTCTAAATATTTTGTCATCATTATGAAATGAAATCTTAGGCAGTTGCTGAAAAAGATCAACAAATATTAATGTTAAAAAGAAAAGTCGAAGAAGCAACCAATGATTTAATCAAACAAACTGATGCTCTTGATCGAATGCGAAGTGATTATACAGGTACATAGACTATTAAATTTAATATATGAATGACCTGTAATTTTATTGTGCTATATTGAGAAATAAAAACGAGCGAAAATAATTTTCGATTTTAAAGCTGAGGAGCTAGTGCGCGTGATTGTCCTATATGAGAGGAGAAAAAGAGGTAAATTTGCCGACTACCACTGTAAGTATAACCGTAATACACGAGAATCATGGAAAACCTATCAAAAATAGCTGAATACGACTTTTTTTTCGTATATATCGAAATACGAGTTTTCATAAACAGATTAGAATGTACCAAGAATTTTATTTGTGTAACTCAAACATGATTGGGAGTCAATATTTGATAAAGCTCAACTGCATGAATCTAATAGTGTATTGGTATGCTATATATTCATGGTGTGACATTATTTGCACAAAATGACTTCCATAAAAGATGCTTCATTAATTTATACGTACTGTGTACGTCCATTACTAGACACAGCATTATGCATAAATGAGGAAATATACGTAGTCTGCAGAGGTACTTCTATTTTGAGTTTATATTTCTGGTCATAGGTAAGACTAGTGATGTAGATAAAAAAAGCCTAGTAGAGCTTGGACCATCTGGTCTTTCTTCTCAAGTTATGGCCACTTTACTGAACGTTCAGTCTGTTACAAAGTATCACAAGAAAAGCCATAAAGAGAATTTTTTACCTAAAATTCTTCTCAACAATAGATCTCATGGTTTTTATAATACTCTGAAAGTTTTAGCCCAAAAGAATGATTTCTTCTTAAAATACCATATGCCTAAAAATTAGGCTATTTTGGGAGCTCTTAAGTGGAACGAACGTTTGTTTGCAAACGTGTTATCTCGGAAGGAAAAAATTCATCTGTGCTATAATTTTTAGGATATTATAAAGACCATGTCAGCCACTGTTAGGTAGACTTTCAAGCTAAAACTCCTTGTTATGATTTTGCACGGGATATACTGTAACAGACTAACACTTCAGTAGAATGATCATAACTCGAGAAGAGAGGTCTACTGGCAGGAAAAATTTTAGGAGTTATATTTACAATATGAAACGTATCTATGAAAAAGAAACGAGCTCAAACGGAAATTATCAGTTCAATGGGTTTCCATCCTCAGTTGTGAAATGTTATATATTTCGTAATTCCACGTAACATATTGACACTAACGTTTCTTTTTCCCATGAACTATAAGATTTCTGACGCTGACATTTTCAGTGATAGTTGACCTGATGAATAGATAAAATGATGAAATTTTCATCGCAAACTACCAGACTTTAATAGAGTTATACATTAGACAAAATGAAAAAATCTCGCATGACATTTAGTGTGACAATTACATTTTCAAGTCTTGTTTCACAGTTTTTTTATAAGCAAGAAGTAATACAATTGTCTTATTTTCTTAAGTTTTATATCCTATTTACTGCTTTCATTCAAAATCGTCCTGATCATTTTTAAATGGATTCTTCAGTCCCAGAATTATTTTCAATGTCGTATGACAGAAAGTTAAGGAATGAATTTACATCTGATATTCAAAAAAAGTATAGTAAAAGTCACGGTGAAAAATCTATCGATCTCATTTTCGAAAAGTGTAGACTGTTGAGTATAAATTTGTCAAAAGAACAAATAGATTATACGATGTTTTTTAACAATAAATAGTAGTACAAATCTTTCTATAAAACTTTGTTCTCACAATATTTCAAGATTGGTTTGAAATAAATTCATTATTTCTTTTTTGTGTAGTAGTGAGCACTTATTAGAGAAGCCTAATCTGAAAATAAAACATGAAAGATTGATTGAGACGAACTCGAGATATTAAAATTTTACGTATAAAAATATAACTGGATAATTAAGTTGTAATTTGATTATCAATATAATTAATACTATTTTTTTTTATCTGTTAAAAGCATCAAATGATCCAACAGCGATAGCAAATCGGTCACAAGCACTTGAAACAAGTCGTTTAAAAAAACAAGTAAATGATTATGAAAAAGAATTAGCCGAACGTGATACTCGTTTACATGATCTTGATAAACAATTAAAAGCATTCTTGGATAATAATTACGAGTTACGAGATGCTGTACACGAAATACGTCAATTAAAAGAACAATTAAAATTAAAAGATCGACAAATAGAAGATTTAGCACAATATGCATCACGAAATGAACTTACTGTTCATGAAGTAACAGATGAAAATGAAGAATTACGAGCAAAATTAGGTATGGATCCTCGAACACCAATGACAGTTGAACAACTTAAAACAGCAAGAATGACTCGTACTGAAGCAAATCAAGCTGTTGTACAAGTTTTACAAAAAGAAGTGAGAAAATAAAACTCATGAAATTGGTAGAATCATAATATTTAGTTTGAACAAAATATGAAATCACTGATGCTTTTCTTTTTATTATCGAGAGTCCGATAACTAAAGCAAATAAGTCATCTTATAGGGAATTTATTTTTATGAGTATATGAATTATTCAGTAGACTTCTTAGTATTGTGGCTTCCTCCTTAATCACCGCGCCACATATACACTCGAAATCGAAATCTTCTACAGGATCAGTATAAAACACGACTATATTGCAGACACTTGTCATTTGTCCTTCTTTCTTAGTCATTATAACATTTAACGGTTAACATCTTTTATCATGAACATCCATTAATAGCAGATAGTAGTTTACAAGTCGAAACAAATGTTGTTGACATTCCTTATTTACAATGTAAGCAGTTCGATTATATTTCATACTTAAATCCCACAGACATTGCACGAAATCTTTTCTAACAGTAGTTGAAGTATAACAATGTTCGACAATTTGATTGACAATAGTTCAATTATTGATACAAATAGAATTCTCTATCTAACGTCAAATGATTATTTATGTTTTAAACAAATATAAATGACCGTTTTAAAATAATGTATAGTATACATAACATCCTGACGAAATGGTTATCATTTCTATGTAGAACTCGTCAGATCTTAAATTCTTCGACTCAGTTGAACCATACTTCGATACTCAATAAAATTTTATAATCAGAATTGTACAGTCACCCTGAAGATACAAGATACTTTTTTTTTAATTTTTTTCTATTCGGTGACTAGTGTACTCTACACATTTCTCAGATGACTAGCGCCTACAGAGTCCAGAACCAACTCTCGGGCTCTATCTCTATATGACAAGACCCCTAGAGCATCGAAGTATATAACTAAATACTAAAAAAAACTATTGATTAATTGCCTCCTGTGTTTTTAAAATATATTTATAAATGAGTGTATTATAGTTTTTTCTTAAGATGAACAAAAAATAGATTTTCTGTTAACTGTTGAGGTAATGAATTATAAAAAAGAACATCAGATCATTTTTGAAATTACAGTTTATTAATTAGAAATATTTTAATGGTCAAAATTTTCTTTTATAAAATATTCTTAATCGTTTCATAGATTGAACGTCTTGAAGAAGAACGATTAAAATTAAAACAAAATTGTCGTCAATTAGCTCGTCAAGCAGGTGTACGAGCAGCTGAATTAGGTCTTGCTGGTGATTCTGTATGGATTGATGATAATGGTATACCACGACCAAGTGGTACAACGGCTGATGATGCTATCCGTATAGCACGTAATGATTATGATCAACAATTAAAAGCTTCTGATGCAAATATTGATCAACTTCGTCGTGAACTTATCGAAAAAACCAATGAAAATCGTGCATTAATTACTGAAATTCATGGTCTTGAACAAGGTTTAAAAGAAATTGATGAACAATTAAAACAAAAACGTTTTCAACGAGCAGCAAGTGGTGATCAATCATCATCTTATGTTATTCAATGTCCATCATTAGATAAAATGCTTCAAGTAAACACAAAAAAAGCCTATCTTTTTTTTTTAAATTAAATAATTCTTGTTTTTTTATATTTAGGTTCTCGAAAGTCAATCACTTACTGGTCGATACGATGGTGTAATGATGCTTAAAAGTGAAAATGATAAATTACTTGGTCGTATTGCTGAATTACGTGATGAACTGTATAATGCTAGACATGAAAAAACCAAATCTGATGTTAATCTTAAATTAGCTCTTGAACAAGTTCGTGAAAGAAAACAAATTATTTTTTATTATTTTTTAAAAAAACGAAAATACTTAAAATTTATTCTTTTTAAATTTAGAATGAAAAACTTCAACGTGACCTAAAATTATTTGAAGAAGCTGGTGCTGTTCCACTTGCATTTCAATCAATGAAATTACCTGATGGCTTAACACCATCAAGTCGAGATATTATTTCATTACTTAATGAATATCTTGTTGATGCTTTAGCTGTATGTATTTAATAAGCAATGGAATAATGTCGAAATCCGTTTTTTAATATTTCGAACATCAGATCTAGTCGTAATTTTTCTTGTTAGAAAGGATAAAGTCTATAGAGTAAAACAGGCTAATACTTTTTGCAATAGATTCGCTTTTTAATTCTTTACAAAATAGTGCATTTATTATTAATGTAAATGACATGCATCATTTTCTGAGATACACTTCAAACGAATAAGTCAAAAATGAACAATTTTCTAGAAAAACTTTTTCGTTAATTTTTCTTTTGAATACATGCATGTTTCAGTTCTTGCATATTTATTTTCTTTCGATGTTGTTATTGTCTTATTGAGAGAATGTACGAATTCACTCTCAATCGAATAGTTCAATACACTTAAATCTGAACTATGCAATGACTAATGAAACTTATTCTAACATCACTGTTGTGTACTTAATGAATATGAGCTTTGGTACATGGGTCTGTTGAAATAACTAATCTTTTTTTAAAGATGTCATTTCCATTTTTAAGTGCTACTGGCGAGCCATTCTCGATATATTCGTAGTAATCTCGGTCGGAAAGGATCGGCGATATCAGATTGGTTATTCCAGTAGAATGCTGCGGGAAACTGTATATTCATTAATTACACAACAATCGGGTTAAGACAAATTTCCCTCGTTCATCATCGAGGACCATTAGTCATCGAGCCATTCAATTTCAAATGAATTTCTATATTCTCTTACTTAGAAAAAAAGTATCATGAAAAGTAATGCCAATGCCAGAACTGAAACATACTATCAGAAAAACCTAACACAAAGTTGTATTAGAAAAATTATTCATCTTATACTATTCATTTATAGCATACTTCGAAAAACAATGCATTTTTAGTTAGAATAAAGGTATATCAAAAGCATTATCATAAAAATACTGAACGATCATTTTCTAACAGATAAAATTGGTTTGAAATTAGTCTCAACAATGTTTTCGCATAGCATAAATTCGTTAAATAAAAATACCTTTACCCTACGTAAATACCCTCTTGACTTCGTTCTTTCAGACGAATATTCTAATGTTCTATTGCTAAAAGACGAATATTGATATTTATCTAAAGAGTCCGCTATTGCTGATTAAGTAATAGAGGAATCAATGATTTGATTGAAAATCTTTATTGTTATATAGGAAGTAACAGCACAACGTGAAATGAATAAACAACTTGAAGAAGGACTTGATAAATATCGACGAAAATTAAATGTTATTAAACATCAAACAGGTTTACTTTATAAAGATTTTCATGAAAAACAACAACTATGGTCAAGTGAACGTGAACAAACCAATGAAGCAAAACGTGATTTACAAACTGAAATTGAAAAAAATCTTGTTAAACTTCAAGAGTTTGATGTAAAATTATGAAATTATATTTATATATATATTTTCTTTAATTTATATTTTCCTTTTATTTTTAGCGTCTGCTTAATACACTAGAACAAGATGATGCTGAAGTTCGTCGTCGTATTGCAGAAGTAACAAGAAAAATAACGGTTTTACGTGTTAATGAAAAAGAATTAGCTAGAAAAATTCTTTCATATCAAGATATTGAATCAAAATTAAGAAAGGTCAATAAAAAATAAAAATTTTTTCATTTATTTTTGTATTTAAAAATAATAATAAAATTTCATAGGATAATACAAAATTACGTACGGAAGTTATTGATATGGAAGTTGCTGTTCAAACGCGTTTAAACTATTTACAACGCTTTAAAGATACAGCAGCTTATCGTATAAAACATTTACAAAAACAAGTTGAAGAAAGTGTACATCAAACAGAATTAGATAAACTTAATAAAAAATATGAAGATGTTGTTGAAAAATATCGAGATCTACTTGAACAACAACATACATATATTCAACAAACAGAACAAACATCTATAGTATCAGTAAATATCTTTTGTTTTGTTTATTTTATAATTTAAAGAAAAAAACAATGTTTGAATTTGTATAGGACGCAAATCGTCGATTAACAGATGAAGTTGAATTTCTTAAACGACAATTGCAAATTGATAAAGAAAAAATGCATTTATTAGAAGAAACAATGGAAAATCTTAAAAATCAAGGTTTAATTAATTCTGGTAAGAAATTTGTCAATTTAATTTCTACGTGCTTAAAACGTGAAAACTGTTACTAATCAGAGAGAGATAGTTTTTTTCTATCTACTTTGGGACAAACTTATTCATCATACTTTTACTTACGCTCTCCAGAACTGCAATAAGAATTAGTTCATATACTATAACAATACGTTATTCATTTACGGCCTTTGAAACAAAGAATACTTTTGTCTATCGATTACCTTGCGCCATGGGGTACTGCCTAGTGACAAGTTGAGTAGCTCGATATTTTCTCTACAACTAATACCAGCTGTATCTCTTGAGATAAGGCAAGTATGACGCTAATTTCTTGTGCCCAAACGCTTGAGCTCTTTATACACACTTACTAGTCACATGAGCAGGTGTGCGCCTCAGTATAATCAGCATGCTATCGAACAGATAATTGAAGAGAAGCAACTGTTAGCGACTTGTCCAGGGTCATTGCATAACTGATGATACCAAGGTTTGAACACAGTTTCTTGTGGACACATGTCGAACAAAATAGTCACTCAGAGATGATAGTGATAATACGACCTGTGATTGCATATCAGTACCGTGTTTCGCAATCTATCAGGAGCGTTGCTAACATTTCTGTTGATCCCGCCTGCTATGGTCTATGGTGTTTCTATGATGATGTCTGTAAAGTAATCGATGCAAATTTCTACTTTCCATATATTGACACGTCTTTTCGATCATGTTTCATAAAAAAAATTCTTATTTTCAAAGTTTTATTTTCTAAAAATATTCATATTTAGGCTATGCTACGACAATGCTTCGAACCAGTACTACTGGTTCACTTGATGATGATAATCCAGGAAGTCTTTCACGTAAAATAACTGTTCTTGAAATGAAAGAACTTAATGAACGGCAACGTGCTGAATATGCACAAAAACTTTATGATCAACAACGTGTAACACTTCGACAAATGGAAGATCGAAATCTTGAATTAGAACACAAATTTAGTGAATTAACTCGAATGAATCTTGAAATGCAACGAGCTGAGCGTGAATTACGTGATGAACTTGCGTATAGTGTGCCACGAACAGTATCTGATGCTGACAAACGGTATGCTTTATGTTTAAAAACAAAATGTGTTCTTTTTTAACAATTTATGTTTTTGTAGACGTATATCTGAACTTGAAGGCATTGAAATTCAATCTAAACAAGAAATAGCACGTTTACGTGAAATATCTGAAGTAGCAACTTATCAAGTCGGAGCTATTAATGATATGAAAGTATTAGATGAAAAAGAATTTCAATCATTACGCCTTCAATTACTTGATTTACAATCAAAATCAGATGATAAAAGCGAAATTGGTAACATAAAATTTCTACTAAAGATAACTCTTCAAGTAATAAATATATTTTGGAGATGAATTTCACTGAATTCAAAGAGTCTTATTGAATTGAGAAAAAGTCTAAGTTTTCTTTTTCAGTGATAAACATTGTATGGAGTTTTTCAATAAAATGTCATAGATTACCTTTAATATCGACTTTTGAATTAGAACACTACACAAATAAAGTTTACAATTGGACTATTTCATGGTCAAAGTATCAAATTTTCTTTTATCTCCTATCCTCAGATACTAATGATCAACAATTCTACTATGTGAAAAAGTTAACATTCTTAAAATGAACGATTCTGTTGTTGAATACTTACCTATCTAGATTTGATCGGAATTCAATAGAATTCGATCGAAAGTTTCTAAATATTCAAGTAGATCACGTTCATTGAAACTCAATAACTGGAATTCAGTCGAAATTATCTGCATTCGATGGACTTTTTGTATCTAGCTGTGTCTCCGAATTATACGTACTAGAAAAGCTGACATTTTCATAATGTCCAAATATTATTGAAAATTTTATTTCTGTTATGTTTGAATTCGAGACTTGAAAAGGATCACAACATTTTGTTGAAAATTGTACTAAAATCGATTTAACTCCTGAAAATTTATAAGCATGAATTCTTTTAGACTTTCTCAAATTCAAGTAGAGTTCATATAATAAGTTAAGACTTATCTCAGAATCAACTAATCACTTAGAAAAATTCTCTCTTTCGAAAAGAAAAAACCTTATACTTTATCTATAGGTAAACTTCATCGTCATATTCTTGCTTTACAAATAAGTGAAGCAACATCTAAACGAAAACAATTACAATCAGATAATGATTTAGCTAAACAAAAAGCATTACTTCTTCGAGCTGAACAAAAATTAGATGAAAAAGAACAAAGTCTATTTTTTATTCGTCAAGAATATACACAACGTATTCGATATTTAAGAACAGCTTTACAAGTAAAATTTAATTAAATTTATTTGAAATCAAAAAAAAATAAATAAAGAATAATTTTATATTTGATTTTATTTAGGATTATCGTCATAAATATGCAGGTGCATTACCATTACGTGTACAAGAATCATATGCTAAAACAATGATTGATTTACGTAATGGTAAAAAACAATTAGATCTTGATATGAAAAAATTAGCCGATCAAAAATTTGATCTTGAAACACAAATAGCATCATATGAATTTAAACATAAATCACTTGAAGAACTTTTAGCTACACTTAAAGATGGGCAAGGTAATGCACGTGTACAAAAAATGATTGAATGGCAACAAAAATTAGAAAAAGTTAAATTAAATGAATTAAGACATATTCGACTTAATAAACGTTTGGAAACGGATGTAAGTTTTGTACAGAAATTCAAAGAATTTGAATTAAACTTAACGATGTTTAATGATCCAATGTAGTTACACGAAAAATTACCTAAACTTTAATTCTTTAGAATCAGAGTTTGATCATAAATATAGTATTTAAATTTTGATTGCGAGGACTAATTAGAACTTCATCGGTTTTCATGCGAAGGAGCTTGAAAGTCAACATTGGTTTGTTCTTCAGATAACGGTATCTTTACATAGAAAATAAGCCTCATGACGTTTAGAGCCATCATTTGATAGCTCGCTACTACTTCTATCACCAATACAAATTCTATGTCAATCATCTTTAGCTTGCTTGATTTATGAACTATTCTTTGGATAATATTCATATGAGAGCTGTTTGGAAATAATCGAAAAATGACCTATATCTTCGGTTACTTCTAAACATTAATCTTGATATTTTCTCTAGCGATTACCCTGCTCTAATTGAGTTCTTCCTCAAAATATGACAATCACAACCATCGATGAAGAAGAAGAAATTCATTCTAAGACTGCTTCAAGCAATGAAGGTTGCCTCACACCTCAAGGTTATAGCAGATTGAAGCATCTTATTTGTCACACCATATAGACATGTAAATCTTTATTTTTTAATATGAAAATAGAGGTTAACTTATTGAAATAATAGAAAATCAAAAAAGTGTCCAGATAGTCTTTTTTTGGATTGTAGGGAAATGCCAATGTTTCCATCGTAAATTGTTTGCATTAAAGCCTGTCGACCCGGATTGTTGCTTATGATCAGCATCTACCGAACGCTATTTGTCGTCAAATTATTAGACAGAAGAATTGAAGTTAACATACTTTTTACCTGCTATCAAACCTTCTTGTGAATACTACATTTAAAGTCATACAAATAGAATTATAATGGATGACTCCTTTTTTCTACATTAAATCTCCTAACCTGAAAAGGACTATCTTAATAACTTTGCACGAGTTTTTTTTATCAAATATGTGATTGATTCTTCGATTTTATAGACAAATCTCGAAATTTACCATGGAAAAGTAGCAATCATTCTCACCTTGAAAAATGCTCAGAAATAAAGTTTTTTTACTTAAATCAGTATTCGAAATCTTATTAGAGTTTACAGATATCATGGAAAATTGGAAATAATCATTGTCGAATACTTTTGGAAGTTCCTGTATGTTCTGATGGGTTCTTTCTTTTTTGACAATCTCATTTCTATTATCAATTAAACATCGTTAACCGTAATGAAAATAATTTTAATAGAATATGAATATTATAGAAATTATTATATATATATATATCTTTTATTCACGTAGAAAGCACATTTGAATAAAGTAGTACAACAACTTGAAATAAATGTAACTGAACTAGAAGAAGAAAATGTGAAATTTGAAAAGGTATTGATTTATAATTTTATTTCTGGAAAAAAAATGTAACAAACTATACAAATAATATTAAATAGGAAATCGAAGAAAGACAATTAATTTGGGAACATCGAGAATTAGAAATGGAAAGAAAAATCGATCAACTTGAAAAACAACAAAATGATATTGCTGATGCTGCAAAACGAGTAAGATTAAATATTTTTTATTTTCTACTTGATAGAGTTTTTTGAAATTTAGTTCGAAGAAGCTATCGGCAATTATCCTGATCCATCATTACCTGTAGCTCATCAATTAGAACAAGCTTTACGAATCATTCGTGAAAATATACATCTATTAATGGAAGCTAAAGTACAACATCAACTTGTTGAAAAGGTAAGTTAAAAGACTCAGCTGGATTTGGTAGCCTATCTTGAATCAGAATACCATTAGATATGATTTGGAAGAATATTTTACGAACGTCCATGTATCGGTCGTTATTCTTGAGTATATATGCTACTCCTAGATAATCTGTCTCTCGAGATGGTCTACAATATCCCTGATAAACTAATAAAAATAACTTGTGTAGAGTTTCATGTAAAAAACAAACCTGAATACTCGAAATAAGAATTTACAAAGAAGATAACAACAATAGCAGCCCTCCTTCCTACACTCGTACTCTTCTTTAAGGGTGCGAAGGCTAAGAATGTTTTACCATATATAAAGGAATTATTTATATCAATTCATCAGGAATACTGTATTGACTATTAGTGCATGAACATTTTTAACTGGACTGTTGAGTATTGTTAAAATATCGTCAATATATCAGACCCTTCATATAGGAGAATTGACTATCTTTGGAAACAATCTTGTAAGTTAAAAATGAGTCTCTGCTGTTCTGAAAGATCTTGTGTGTGGCACACATAGTATAGTGCTCGAGACTGTGCAATTTTTAACAAAGCTTCATGTCGATTGCTCACTTGTTCTGTGGCAAAAAACTGAACACACTGCAATATTATATATAACTGTACTGAGTTTAGTCTAAAAATAATATTTGCATAAGACTGTCTTAGAATAGTTTGGGGCTTACAATATCTTTGAGTACCATATATATTTCTCAAGGATTATTAATCAGTATATACAATTCAGAACAGCAACGTTTGAAGAAAACTTGATTTCTTATTTACTATTCGATGTGACATAAATTGCTCGACAAAATCCCATAGATGGTATCCTAGTTCAACATAAATTACCAAGTCCAATGGCGTTCTTTATTTTTGTCATTTCTAATAATTTTTATTATTTCATATAGAGAACTGCTGAACATATTGAAAAAGTTCGTGAAATGGAAAATGCTATATTAGCTCGTGATAAAATTATTCATGAACTACGACTTCGTTTACCAACAACAACTATTCTTGATTCAGATAAACTTATATCAGATGTTATGACACGACCTGATGATTTTTCACGTTTAGCTGCTGTTCGAGCAGCACAATCAACAATTGATAGTCTTCAAGTATATAAAATAAATTTTCATTAGGATTAATTTATATTTTTTTCTCTCTATAGGCTCGTATTATACAAAAAGAAGAAAGTATTCGTAAATATCAAGAAATGCTTAAAGAAGCTCGAGATGATTTAAATAAACAAACACGACAACATGAAGAAGAACTTCAATTACTTAATGAACAGTTACAAAATAAACGTGATTTAGATTTTATTCGTTTTAAAGAATTTGTTGAACGAGGAGGAAATCCAGCTCATTTTCATGGTACACCTACATCATTTGAAGTTAGTTTTATTTTTTGAAGAATTTATTTAAATTTTTTCTTTATGTTTTCTATATTTATAGTTAGCACGTGTACGTGAACTTGAAGAAAATGTTGCTGTACAAGAAAATACAATTGCACATTTAAATGAAAAATTACGTGAAGCACGTCGTGAAGCTGAAACATGGAAAGCACGTTTAACACAAAAAATGGAACAATTTAAACACGATCGAGAAAAGTATAATAAAAATTTTTCTTCTTATATTCACTATCAACCGAATACTGCTGAATTCTATAGTTTTGATATGATAAAAGTTCATAACGAAAAAACATATTTAACTGTCAGAACATCTTTCAATTTCATATCATGCATTAGACTAGAATCTTTACTGACAATAAGCGATTTCTGAAACACTCAAAACCAAGAACTGTGATGTGAACTATTGCCTATCGATAGATTTAATAGTCGTTCGATAGTGTTAAAAGACTTAATGAAAATGAATATGTCTTTTTCGAAATATTCAATGACTAAATAGACTGAATTATTATCTCCTCCAGTGGTAAACGTTTTTTTTTTTTGTAGAATTCACATACAATTTCGAGGAAAATACTCAAACATCTCTCCCTCTCCACCGCAGATTTTAGTAACTGGTCTTAGAGGTCGTCGAGTACATTTCCATAGCGACCACACATCTAAATCGGTCATTTTAATGTTGCTTTCATTCGTAGTTGCGCAGACAAAAATAAAAAATTTGCATAGCGAACCACAATGACTGAAATTTTGAAATCAAAGAAAAAAGCAAGTAAAGCCAAGAGTATACAATCAAGGTACTAATATGTGTACTTTTCATAGTGAAGGAACGTTTGTTTTGTCTTAATGTAATTAATACTTCAACGTCTATTTGTAACTGTGTCATTTCGTGAAGAAATGTTATTATAGTCATTTATTGTTTCATCTATTTTGATTGTTGTCGTATTTTTGTTTTCGTCGACATAACATAAGAACAATAGTGTTGCTATATTATGAAAAGAAACATAATGAATTTTTTAGTATAAATGAATCAAAGTTCTATTGAGAGTTTTATACATTGGAGAATCCACAATAATTTAGTCACATTGAAAATGATTAAAAAAATGATTTGGATATTTTCCTAGTTAGGTGAATCATTATTTTATAAAAGAAATTTATACTAAATTATCCGCTAGTTCATAAGGAATATACGAATTCCATATTTCAGCCCCAAAAATGATAATACGATAACAAGCTGTTCTTTTGAAATTTAATGTCTCGAGAGAAAGATATCTTCGTTTTCGTTGAAACTTTCAGGGCTATCTGATAACTATGAAATCTATTGATAGACGAAATTTTAGATCAAAACTCATTGTGTTTAGGTGTTTCAGAAACGTCTCGTTCTTACTTAAAATTTTACTCTGATGGACATAACTATTCATCAGTTAATCATAGACACATCATTTTACATTGGTCTTAACTTCATAGTGACCAACTGGTAACCATAACAAGAAGTCGAACGACATTAGACAGTTGAATATGTTTTCTCGTATGATACACTGGCAAAATATAGTGGTAGACGCCAGTTTAGAGCAGCTGTATTTTTAATTTTTTTTTTTCGATGGTAATATCAAAGCAGCATCTAAAACAACATTTGAGTAACTGAAAGGGCTCTCTATCAAAATCGTTGAATCTAAAAGCTTAAATAAAATTGCTTGAATAGAGATGTCTAGAAAACCAAGACCACCAAAACCAGTTCTCTAATATCTATTTGAAGCGTTTGAAAACAGTTTTATTTGATAGAGCAAAACGTTACGTCTTGGCTCTCTTCATGATTTTCTTTCATAGAACTGCATTCAATTCATAGAACACCCAGAAGCATCAAACACAATGAAATCATTAAAATTTTTCATAAAAACAAAAGAAAACCTTATACAAGTCGACGAAGGAACATCATAGAAAGAGTTGAGACATCTCATTTTGCTGTGTTAAATAAACACATTTTCAAAAGTTTCAGATGTTTTATATTTCAATTTAATCTGAATAGAACTTTTTGACATTCTCAATAAAATTGGTTTTTTTTTGCAGTGTTAAAACCAGTTACGAAAAAATTGTGGATGAACTTAATCGTGAAATAGAACATCATCGTTCACAATTACAAGATCAACAAGCTAGAATTGGACAAATGAATGAATATGAGAATGCACAAAAATCTTCACCTAGCAAAGGAACAAAAGATTTTACAAAAACTGGAGCAAATCAACCACCATTAAAAGAAGAAAAACGTCAAGAATTCATACGTGCTTTAGCTGATATTCGTAGTGATATGGTTAAAATAGCTGAAGGAAATCTAAAAGCTATGAATGAAGAAGATAAACAAAGTCTTTCTATACAAGCATTAATTACAAATAAAACAGCACAATTACAAGAAAAAATTGATGATTATGAAGGACAAATACAAAATTTAAAACGAGAATTAAAAACACAAAAAGCTTTAGCACAACAATCTACGGACGAAGCAGCTGATGCTAGACAAAAATTAGGTAAATTTTCTATATTTATTTTAAGAGTGTATCAAAATTATATTCAATAATAGGTCAAAATGAAAAGAAATTAACTAAACTTCAACAACAAAATGCAGCACTAACAGATAATGCACAACGAAGAATGGCTGGTCAACAATTTCAACAAGGCCAGGTTTTGGAAATTAAATGTAAAAATATTTATATAATATTTCTGAATATATTAATAGGGTGAAGATACCATCGAATCATTACGACGTCAAAATCGTCTACTCGAAGATAAACTTCGTAAAACAAAAACAGCTGAACGCCCTATGGATGAAAACCGGGTGAGTAGTGTATATTCAGGGTATTAATATCGAATATAACTATGATGAATTCACTTAAGATTCATCCTTCGCTCATAAATAGATATGGACAAGACGGTCCGGGTTCCTCCAGGATCAGGCTAACCCGTTTCGATTAGGTGTAATATCTTTTATGGTCGTGTAAGACTTACGTCAAATATCTTATTCTTACGACTCATGTATTCCTATAAGTTTATGTGACAATTATTGAATGATGATCACTTCAATATTTGCTGTTAAAAGTTTTATAATCGGATTTATCCTTTTTTCCCGTAAAAAAAATAGAGTTGTGTTGTCGAATACATAAGCACAGAGAACAGACAACATATTAGAGAATTTTAAAAATAATGAGTCTTCAAGAAGGAGCATATCAAATTTCATGCAAGATATCTCGAGCACACTGACACTGCTAGAAAATGATATTGTATTTTCCACGAATACATGCATTAGAAGGCGTGAAACCAAAACTGAAAATTATTTGCTGATCGACACCGACACCAAAAACGATTGACTCGGTTCATCACTACTTACAAGAACACTAAGAAAAAGATACTCTCCACTTAAGATCATATGAGTTCACAAAGAGGTCTTGGTAAGACTACAAAGATGCTTAAAGGGTTTGTGTCTATGATAGTCTTAACCCAATTTATGGCCGTATCAATGAATTTTCGATCCAGCTTTAGGCATTGGCCAAATAATCAAATAAAGGTATTTTGATCTGAAATGTCACTTATAAATAGTTTGAATGGCTAGTAAAATATTCTGAAACTTGCATGTCAAAAGAATGTTTTTTTTGTCGAAATATTGAGTTTTCATGTAATCTCGGTTTTTGTCGCAAACGACCATGTTTTTTTGGAAATTCGATATGTTGGCTAAGAAACATTCTTTCCAGCTGAAACTTTCAGGGTATTCTAGCAGTCCTTCGATTTATTTACATGAAACCTTTTAAGCTTTTTCTAGTCTTACCAAAACCTCCTTGCAAGTACAATATGAGTTTAAATGGCAGATATCAGATCGGATAGTTCCCTCAATAGTACAGCTGATTTTCGTTAAAAATTCTGATTTTAAAACCTCTATCTAGTTAGAGAGCCAACATTGTCAACCTTTTGAATACATACTTGTATCTACGCGGTATAGAGGTTTTAATGAAGCTTTCAAAGTAAAACAAAAAACAAAAAAGCAACTTTTGTGTTGAAAACTTCAGCTATCAGATTGTGAAAAATTTTTTTTGATGTTAAAGAAATTTCTAAGGCTATCAGAGACATTTTACATTTCAAAGTAGTAGAAAAAAACTTCACAAGCATCAAATATTTTCCAAGTTTATATTTTATGTAGGATGAACGAACAAGACGAACAGTTGAATCATTGCAACAACAAGTAACTGATTTAGATACACATAAAAAAGAATTACTTAAATTTAATCAACAATTAAAAGAGGAATTAAGCAAGTAAGTTATTAAATTATCTCATAGAAACATAATTAAAACATTTTATTATTATTATTATTATCTAGAGTTCGATTACGTAATGAAGAGTTACAAAAAATCAATGTATTTTTAAAAGCTGAAAATGAAAGTTTAAGAAATGGTGATAGTCCACGATCAACATCGAGTGGCGGTATTCGACGAGTAAAATTTTTTATTCTTTTATTTTTAAAACAATAATTAAAATATATATGTATATATTTTATTTAAAAGATTGGTGAATCTGGTCGATCAACTGTTGAACTTGAAAAAATAATTGCATTAATGAAGAAGAAAATTGATCATCTTCAAGCAGAAAATCAAACACTTAAATCAGATCTTGATCGACAACGAGCAACCGTAAACTAATAAATTCTTTTTTTATTAATAACAAAAAACAAACAATTCAATTTTTTTTCATTTAGAATGATTCAAATCGAGCATTTTTCACTCAAGCAACAGAATCAACTAAAGAAATTGAGCATATGGGTCAGACTAATTCACGAGTAAGTTTAAGTCTTCCTCCTATTTCAAAATCGATTTTCCATACAAGACATGAAATTTTCTAGCAATGCTGAGAATATATAACACAATCTTCCTGTGACTAGCAATAGCAGCTACATAATTTTTCACAATTTGATCATCTATAAGTTGCACAAATAGGGTTTTCCTTTTATTATACTTCAAGTTGAAGAGTCATGAATAATTTACTTTGAAAGACAACTATGTCTCTCTTTTGATTTAGAGGAGTTGTTTTAATAATGATTTTCTTGAATTTATGGTGCGGCAAAGCTTCTAAAATCTTGAAATAGCATCATAGATGTTCTATAGAACTAAAAGAAATCCTTATCCATTTTAAAAGGAGTATTGAATATCTCAAAGAAAAATTTAAAAACGCAGCTTGTTATAATGCATTATATGTTTAAAAAAATCGATTCGAGTATTGATCATTACTATAAAGATCAATTTTGAGAAAAAAACATTATAGAAACTTTTTAAACTTTCTCTTAGTTTCTAGATAAAACAGAAAGATTGTATAGCAATGGTAAGTATACTGATTATAGCGCATCGAACTGTGCTTGTAGCGACATGATCAACGATAGGTGACGGTATTTGTGAAATTATATGTAAGGTTGTATCGACTCAGAGGATGGTAGAATTGTCAAAAATACTTTAAAATCTTCAAAATATTAAAAAATTTTTTCATATAGACATCTGAAGTGACATACTCGTATATTTTGATATTTGTTTTTTTTGAGAAAAATCAATTTTTTTGAAGAAAGAGTACTTTCATCATTATTAAATTTTTTTTCTGTTACAAAATTACTATGAAATCTTTTTTTTTTTAATTTTCTAGCTTCAAAAGGAAGTTGCACTTCTACGTGAACAAGTAGCTCAATTACAAATGAAAGCATTACCACGATCACCATCATCATCTAATAATGGTTTTCATTGATGTATTTATATAAAAAAAAAACAAAGCGAATCTTTCTGCCTTCTTCGTTGGTCAGATAAGCAATGGCATGAAATTCGTTTATAGATGTGATGAAAATAATTTAATTCATTTAAATCTTCTCAAAATAAATATTCTGTTTTATTTCTTCTCCTTTCGTATTGTTGTAGTACATTCATATTTGTGTACTATTGTAATGTCTTAATAAATAGAATTTTTGCTTTTTGTAGATGTCTTCTAATTTAAATATTATTTCATTTCCAACAGAATATATTCGTCAACAATATTCATCAGTCAAAGCTTATTTAGAAGATGAATATTTAGGTCAAGGAATTTTATGTATTGCTGAAAAGTAAATAATTTATCTATTTTGCTTCTTTTTTTTTGTAATTTTTATTTTTCGTTTTAGTCAATTAGTATGGGCTATTGCATCTAATGAAACACAACGGCAAGGTATAGCTATTGATTATCCATCATTAACAATGCATGGTATTGTAACACATGATCCTAAATATCCTGAAGAACATCTTGTTGTTATTGTTCAAAAACCAAAAGAAGACGAAGATAATGATGATGATGGTAAGTTTATTGATTAAAATAAAAAAGGTTTTTTTTTAATAAATATTTTAAGGTACAGCAAATCATCAAGGTAATGGTGATGATGAACGAAGTAATTCACCTATTGAATATGATAGTATTCGTACTGTGAATTATCGATTTGTAATGGCAACATCTGAAGATCTTAAAATTGCTTATCAAATTATAGCTGAATGTCAAGCACTTCATCCTGATCCACTTGATGACATGATTGAAGATGATGAAGTTGGTTCTGGTAAATATTTTTTGATATAATTTTTTTTTTTATTATATAATTAATCTATATTTTAATTTAATATATAGATATTGATTATGGGAATGAAGATGATAACAATGAAAATGGAGATGGAGCTAATGAGGATGATGATCCTTATGGATATAATGCACATTTTGCATCAACAAATCAAGCATTACGCGGTTCACACTTTGGTGTTCATAGACGAGGTCAACATGATGTTCAAGGTATAGTATTTAATAAATACTTAGTAGAACAAAAAAAACACATAGAAGTTCGTAATATTTTGTCAAGATATGAATTTTTAAAAATATCCATTGTTTTTTTTCTACAACAATCATGGCAAAACGTCTTTATTTCTAAAAAATTCATATATTGAAGAGAATTAAGGAAAAAATTCCAAAATTTTTGTCAACAAGCTAGTTTAATCTACGGATTTAGGTGAGCAAAGTTTCCGATCAAAATTCAAAAGAATAATTTCGCCTGAACATTAGGTCATACAGGATAGATACACCACTAAATATTAGATATCTAAACAATAAAAGTCAAGCAAGTCGAATCATTCTAGAATATTTACTCATCTACTATACAGTATCGATTGAATATAATTCTAACTTAAACATGATTTATTACTTGAGGCTTCAAAATCTACAATGGGTTGTCCTGCCATCATTTATCAATCAACTAGACTTACTACTCAATAGAAAAACATCTTAGAAGGTTTCTGTTTGATTATTTATATGGAGTCTCGATTAAAAAAAAAATATTATGATTAATAATTTTCAACTACAATTGATTTTGTAAATGAAAATCCAAATTTTTTTCTATTAAAAAAAATCGATTCTCCAACGATTGAAGATTACAAAGTTAGAAATATGTTCAAAATTTGATAATAGATTTCTTTTTACAAGTTTACTTTTGCCTAATAATCATATATATGTAATTAATTTTATCATCAAATAAAAGATAAGATGATGGAAAATGAATACTAATATTATTATCTATTGAAATTAACTTATTTATGTTATTTATTTGAAATTTTTGTATTTATTTTTTAGATGACAACGACAAGAATGATCAAAGTGAAGAGATGGAATAATAAACATTAGTTTATCTCTATCTCTCCTGTATTTCTTTTGTGAAACCGGTTATAAACATTATAATTGGCAATAGAGAGCTCAGATAATTGTCATTGTCCTTGTTTCCATCATGGTTTCTTTCTTTTTTTCTTGGTTCATGATTTGTTCTCTATTTTTTTTTGTTATTTGTTAAACAAGATTATGATGATTCTTATTTTGGACTAAAAAGAAAAATGATCGTCATACCTAAAGTAACTAAAAGTTAAGTTCTATAAAACCAAAGCACTCAGCGTTGTTTTTTTCAGCCTTTTATACTTTTATTTTTGTTACTAGCGAGGCGATATGAAAACATTAAAATACTCATTTTATATGTTGAGTCTTAGCAAAAGAACCCAAGAAGAATCACTTTCATATTATATTTCGAAATTTTCATTATTCAGGGCTTGTAAGTATGCAAAATAAACGAGTCAGAATGAAACAATGTATCTTTTTCTATCATCGTAACATATTTTGCATTAAAATATTTTTCTGTATAGAATCCACAGGAAAAAAATTTAAGGAATATGGTATGACTACAATTTAATGAGAAATATGTTACAATGAAAAAAAACAAAATTTTTTCATTATAATTTCGAAATACAGACCATTTTTTGCGATATTTTCTATGATAGTGATCCACATTGGGTTCTTTTTACTAAAACTAGCGGTATTCAAACTCTATTTTAATGATTTCGTTTCGCTTTGTTCGTCACAACAAAACAAAAGATAACAAGTGGTGGACGAGTGTATAACTGTCAACTTCTGTTATGCTATGTAAACTAATGATCGTATATTTAAGAACTATTCATTAAGATGAAAATAGTAGCATAGCAAGGATGATGATTAGATATTCTTGTTTATTTTATCGTGTTATGACAGTTTACACATATCAATCAAGGCATCAATTAAATCTATTTCACAGTAATTTATTCGAACTGTCATCTATTGAAATTAGATAAAAGACATGTGAGACATATATTAAAATGATACATAGTATCAGGATTAAAATATAAGAGACAGTTAAAATTGAAATTTTATAAGAATTAATTATTGTTGTTATTATCATTTTTTTATACTCATTTCAATGAAATCAAATTTTCTTCTTTTTATTACAGTACATTTTTTTTAAATATTCGTTTGATTTTTTTCCACTTACCTGAAAAATACCGTAACATCTATTGATATTCGAATAAAAAAATTAGAATATTCACAACGGTCAAATCAGCTAGATATGTATTTCTATAGTTTAAACATGAATTAAACACAAAAAAAAAAGAAGAAAAAAAAGAACACTATGACTGATCTTTGACACAAAATAAACGGAGTTACATAATGACCAAAGGCAATATGCCTTCTATAGAACATGCATACATATATATTTATATACATACACACACAATCACAATATAGAATATAGATTAATATTATATAGAGAAGAAAAAAAAAGCAAGACCCTAATGAACAGGAAAATTATATATGTATATATGTATCGTTTTGTTTTTATTCTATGTAAAATTTTAAACAAATTGTTCTTCAAGAAAATCAATAACTTGTTGATGATAATCTTCAGCTAAACGATTTGAATTCATCCATATTGGTTTTTTAACTTTTTTTACTTGAATATAATATTCTACTATATTTGTTTTTTTATTTCGACGAACATCAAGAATTTGATCAAGTTTTGATGTATCAAGTATATCACTATCAATTGAAAGTGCTAAATCAGTATCATTTGTATTTTTACGTAATCGTTTTGGTGATGCTGATTTTCTTTCAATAAATTCATTATCATTTTCACCTTCACTAACCATGTCATCATGATTTGCTGCACGTTTATTATGTTGACGTGTGGGTAAACTACGATTACTACTGCGTGTAGATCTTTCACCCTTATTTGTTGATTGTTTTGGTGTTAATACACTGGAACGAGTTGATCGAACATTTATTTGACCTTGAGATTCATTAGGATTTGCACTTCTTAATTTCTTTCTATTCTCTTCTTCTCCAGCTTCAAATTCTTTAATTAAATCTTGACAATTAGCCACATGATCTTTTGGTTCCCATGTATTATATGCTGTACTATAACCTTGAAAAATAAAAAAATAAAAATTAGAAGAAAATTTTTTCAGATAATCATTGAAATATACCTTTCCATTTAATTAAATAGAAAATTCGACCTTTGCCATTGATTCGTTTTGAAACAATTTTTTCAACATCATAATCTTCGGTTTTTGTTGATGACATAATAAAATTGTATAATTTTGAACGAGATTAAAATTGAATCAATCAAAAAATTTTCCCCTATTCTAGAAGAAAGGATCACTTATTTATACGGACAAATCGTATGTTTAACCATTCAGAAAATAGTTTATATGTAACCAATGAAAAAAAACCCTGTTCAGCAAAGAGGAATCAAGGGCGCTATAAATAAATGTCGGATAGTATTATATTATAATTGAGTTCCGATTGGTGACAAATTGATTGAAGAATATTACATCAAAGACATATTTGATAAACATAATTATGATTATACATACATATATATATATATAGTTACAACATCAATGAAGTTTAAACAATTGATCATTTATTTTTAAATTTTGCTTGAATAATTGTACTCATGAAATAGAAAAACTTATATTCGTTAGAAACATTCAATATTTCAAACATCGTTTTTATTTTGATTTTAATAAAAATTTTGAATGAATAAGAAAAAAACAGAAATAGCAGAAAATTCTATTCAACAGGAAGTTTTAAATGGTTACAAATTCAAGAAATTACAATTGAGAAAAATATACTGAAAGATAAGAACAAAAATGATGGCTCTATCTATTGCAAGAATCAAGTGACAAATTCGTCATTCGTATATAATATAAAATTATTTCATTTATCTTGGCATAGTTGTTGTCCATATCACGGGTTTAGTCTGAATATGTAAAACAATTCTTGCAACGATATAGTGAACAGAAGCAATGGGGAGATTGAAAAAAAAGCTATTTTGAGAGCTGAAAATATGCCCTATTGAACTTTTCAAAAGTGAGAAGATGTGGTCAACTCGTGAATGCCACATATTTGAACTCTCAACATGGGTAATTTCGTACATGATAGATGGATTGTATGAAATTTCAGCCTGATTTTACATAAAAAAAAAGATTGTCGATATTTTGTTTTACCGATGAACCACACTGGAATGAATTGTGAATATCACTGAAGCTCTATAATGACATTGGTTGAGTTGGTGTTTCAATCTATTTCATTGTATGGTTTGGTGACATTAAAATTGACGTTTTATCTTCTAATATTATATGAGCTATTTATATATTATGCTATCTATGATAGTTTTCTTTGTATATCTCATGGAAAAAGAAGAAACCAACATATTTTTAGTGTTCTGTATCTCTGTGGGAATATTCTTGTTGATAAAAGCTTGAGAAAAAATAAACATGCTTGAAATTTTTGAATATTTCTTACAAAATGAAAGCCAAAAAAGAAACAATCAAACAGCATCAAAATATTTTACTTTATGCTATAATCAGAGATAGAACCGATCTGGATTTTTTACGATGGCTACTGGTACTGATCCATTTGAGATCTATACCAACACTCGACTGACAAGTTTTATGACAAAAAATAAGAGCAAAATAAGTAAATAAGACACGATGACTGGCAAGTAATCAGTATCAGTTTTATCTTGAATAATAATGTGAAATACCATCAAGAATACATGGAGAGATCGACTTATATACAGAACAGTACCAAAATTTGACCAGATATGTGTCTATTAAAGTTGATCCATTTGTTATTCTAAGAAATTTTGTTTTTAGTTGTCTCCATAATGAATTAATAGGTTGAGTGTGACCGCCAATGTGTAGATCCTCTACTCATTCGTACCCTCATTTCTTCCCATATGTATTCATTTAACTTCTTTGATTTATCAGTATTGCATTTTATCTCATAAGAAGACGAATCGAAAAAAAATAGACAGAAACTAATTGTCTGCAATGTGAATTGCTACTTATATATAAATAGATAGTATACTTTTTTTTAAAGTAATAAACACTATCTTTAACATTGCTGAATATTCACCGAAAATAATTTCATGAATATTTTTCTATTGATTTTGAAACATAACCTATTCACTGTTGATTTTATACAAAAGATTTGTATGATTACAATGTTGTAGCATGCCTAATGAATGCAAAATATTAGCAAATAATTATGTGTCTTGAATTAAAACAACAATATCCACATAATTACATATGATGTTCACTTTTTTTCATCATATATATCAATATTGAATATGAAAAGCTTTAAATTATTGGAACAACTAATATTGAACGATGTATCTTTTTTTTTCTTATTACATCAACACACACACAAATTGTTTTTTTTTTGGTTTTGCAAACATACAAGAAAAGAAAAAAGAAGACAAAGTTAAACTTGATTTACAGCACAGTAGAAAACAGCTATACGAACAAACATATAGAATATGAATAAGAGATTTCTTGGATTTTGTTTTTGTTTCTTTACAACCAGAAGAACATATTTCAACAAACGAAAGAAAAAAAAAGAGAAAATCAAAATGCACACAGATACAAGAAGCCAATGTGACTTTGAAATTTTCCAAAACAAACATATCAATTTAATGAGACTTATTGTTATTCTTGTAAAAGGATAAAATAATCTTTTTTAGGAGGCTCTAAAAAGAAGAATCATACAAATAATCAATTCAAAAAATAAACAAAAAATCATACTCTGATGTATCCATGACATCTGGAAGTGGTGTTGTAACAGTTTCTTTTGGTATATCATCATTTGCAACAGTTGTAGGTGATTGATTTTCAACAAGTACAGTTGTTGTTTTTGTTATTTCTTCTTTTGTTGTTGTTACCATTGTTTCTTCTTCAGATGGTTTTGTAGATCTAGTTGTTTCATCTGATAGCTTATTTTCAGATGTTTTATCATTGGCAGATGAAATAATAGTAGTTGATTCAGTAATCTTTGTATCTTGTGTAACAGTTGTACTAGATGGTAAGATTACTTCATTGCCATTGATTGATGTACCTTTTAAAAAATAAATTTAAATGATTATTAAAAACAAAATATTGATGAAATAATACCATTAATTGATTCTAAATTAGGTTTATGTTTATTAGAAACTTGTTTTGCATTTGATTGATTACGTCGTTTATCACCATCTTCATCTTCTGAATCAGATAATTCACGTTCATCAACAATACGATGATCTCTTTGTACTTGTGAAATACGCTAAATAAATATATATATTCAATGAATAATAATTATCTTTTTTTGTTTGTATATTTATTTTACTTTATTAGGATCGCTATCTTTATCTTCATCAACAACTCGATCAACATCCATGATGTCATCAGGAATAGCTAAAAAATATTATTTATTTAGAAACAAAAAAACAATATCTTTTTTTTTTTAATAAAACTTACGTTGCATTTGAACACCAGGTACATGAGGTAACATTCGAAGATTGTCAAAAAGTTTAACTCTATTCAATAACAATATTTATATTTATTTTAAAAAAATCAAGGCATTGTTTTTTTTTTTTCATTAGTATTTACTTGATTTTATCTAAATATTCTGTATTATTTTGATTTGGCATATTTGATGGACTAATATTTAATTTAAAATCTGGTCCATAATATTCAAAATAATCATTATAAGGTAATTCTATAAGTAAATATATTTAAATAATTGAAATAAAACTAAAACTAAACAAACATACCATTTGAAATTTCTTGATTAAGTGCAATAGCTGTTTCATTTGTCCAAGCACGTGCAACATTTCGAATTGTATAACCTCCACCACCAAGGAGTAATAATGGTAAATTAAAACCTTTGATAAATTCCACACATTTACCATGACCTAAAATTACAAAACAACAAATGAAATACATCGTTTATTAACTTTTTCAAAAACGAGATTCTGTTTTTTTTTTTATTCGAAGCAAAACAATGAAACAAAGGATTAGTTTTCATTTTTAATCAGTGCTATTGATGTTTCGAAGATTGGTATGGCGCATATTTACTCGCTCGTATTAAAACTATAGAGACATGTCAACTAGATCATTGATAAATGGTACGCATCAATAGATCTGAACTATTTTAGGTTGGGAAACGCCTATATTCGTCTCCTGCACTGAAAGGGTTAAACTATATTTATAATTTGAAGAAAAACAAAAACCAACCCTTAAGTGTTAAATTAAAACAACCAAGACGATCTCCAGTAAGTGAATCAGCACCACATTGAAGTACAACTGCATTTGGCTGATATGTTTCCATAACTTTAGTCATCACCGGTTTAAAAATTGTTTCATATGTATCATCATCAATTCCATCACGAAGTGGAAAATTAACAGCATAATATTTACCACGACCAGCACCAATATCCTTAATAGAAAAAATAAAAATGAAAATTCTTTATTATTTTCATATTATTAATTTACCCGAAGGTCGCCAGTGCCTGGAAAATATTCTCCAAATTTATGAAATGATACCGTCATTACTCGATCTGTTGTATAAAATGCTTCTTCAACTCCATCACCATGATGAACATCAATGTCAACATAAAGTACTCGTTGATGATATCTTTAAAAAACAAAAAAAAAAAAATCATATTTTGTTTCTTTTTCTTAACATATAAATTTACTTGAGTAATTCAAGTATAGCCAAAACAATATCATTTATATAACAAAAACCAGATGCTTCAGATTTTTTAGCATGATGAAGACCTCCAGCCCAATTAATAGCAATATCAGTTAATTTTCGATTAAGTTTAACTGCACCAGCTAATGAACCACCTGCTGATATTTGACAAAATTCATAAACACCTTCAAATACTGGACAATCTTCTCCAACATTGACTAAAATTTAAAACAAATATTATTTATCTAATTAGTCAACAAAAATAAAACACTATGCTATAAATAAATTAGAAAATAATTCAGAATTTGTTTCTTTTATTTTTTTAGCAAATTTCGATTAGATGATGTTTTTAACGATTTATAGAAGGACACAATTGTATTTCTATTTGACGGATTTATTTTTGTATATGAATATAAAGGTAGAAACTTGATATATTAATATTTTTTTTTACTGAATTATTTTATAATTTATCTACGTTTTTGATTGTCAATAAAAGAAAAAAACATAAATATACATCGTTGCATTTGTTTATTAAATTCCATAATATTATCCGGTCGAACATTTTGTATAAATTTCACATATTCATCACTATGAAAACGTGTCATTTCTTCAGCTACTGCTTTATGTGGACGCTAAACAATGAGAACTTTTTTTTTTTTAAGGAATTAATTTTTAATTGATATACATACATAAACTTCCATTTTACGATAGAGACCATAATTAAGAATCAAATTATGTGCCATACGTATACGATGAGGTTTCATTGGATGGCCTTGTCTAATTAAAAAAAAAATACATGTTTTTTTTTTATTATAATAATATATTAAATTCTATTTAATTATCTACCCATAATAATAATTTCCTACATCATAATCATAATAGTAAGAAACTTTTTTACGACTATGAGGACCAATAGTTCCCGGTGTTGTGGTCATTGAATTAATTATAACTAAATAAAATAAGATTTTGTTCTTTGACAGGTGTAAAATTAACTTAAATAAGCAATTTGTACAAAAAAAGAAGTTTCTATAGGAGGAAAAAAAAGAAAAAGAGAAAAGTTGATTGATGATGACATTAAAGAAAGAGAAAAGAACTGACAGTAATCAAATGAAAAGAGAACTACTTTAAAATAATGAATAAACAAACATAGATTATTTAATATTGATTGGTTTATAAATAACTCAAAAAAATATATTTTAAAATAAATATATCATATTTCGATTCTTTTTTTTTCTAAAATTTATCTTAATGAAACACTAATGCGGTTTATCGAACTTTTTCAAGTGACATCTGTTTGTTAAATTGTATTTCGTTCTAGAATAGACGAATACCATAAACAGATGAATATTCTATTCATCTATGTCTTGCTGAAATAGTGCGTATGACAAATAGAAGCAAAATATTCAAAATATCAGCTGCTTTTGATATATATGCTATTTTATTATACTATTTAGAAGAACAAGATGAGATAGAACACAATTTTGAAGAAGTCTACATTTTGATTCTAAAACTTCTAAAACTGTATTTTGTATCAAATTAGAGATTTCACTAGTAAACAGAACAGATAATGAAATTCTACATGTTTTTATCGTTTATTTATTTTCTAAGTATCAATTTAAATTTCTCATTAGAAAAAAAATAGCAAATTATCTTTTTTGATTTCTTAGATTCTGAAAAACTTCAGTTTTTCTATACTTTGATACAACGAAAAGAAAATGTAAACACACTCTTTACTTTTTTAACTAAAATGTAAGAAAACATTTTGTCTTTAGATTTTCATTGGAAACATTGGTACTTATTTACCAATGTCTCTTTTTGCGTTTAGACCATTACTGAATATTTTACCATGTCGTTTATTTTCACAAGTATGTATATTACCCTATGAAATCGATCGATTTAATGGTGCTCGAGTTCGAATTGAAGATTGGCCAAATGATACAAAAATCATTAGAGACACACTTTCTAGTTCGTATTCAGCTTGTCTTGTATGATTATAGCAATATATATATATAATATATTTTAGCTTCACTTGAACAATGGCAAAAAGATAAACGTACATCAGCTTGGCTATGGATTCCAATTGAAAAAGCACATGTAATACCAATTGCTGCTGAATTAGGTAATGAAATAATGTTATACAATCGTAAAATGATTTTTGTTTTTATTCTTTAAGGGTTTATCTATCACAATGCTGAAGAAAGAATTGCTGTATTAAATAAATGGTTATTACCAACAAAATCTATGATACCACGATTTGCTACGTATATATATATATAAGAATAGATTTTTGAACTTGAATCATATTTTTTATTTTATTATATTTTAGTCATCAAGGTAAATGTTTGATGAAATTTATTGATCGGTTAGAGTTTTTGGTTATCTAGTTGGAGTAGGTGGTGCTGTTCTTCATAATACAACAAATGAATTACTTATTGTTAAAGAACGTATTAAAAATCGAGTAATTTGGAAGGTAAAAGAAACTCGTATAAGCAATAATAAAGATGTTCATTATTTTCCTTTTAGTTACCAGGAGGTAAGCACTTCAATTTTGAATGTTTCAAAAAATTAACAATGGTGAACATGTCTATAGTCTTCTAGGATCTACTGAACTTTCGGAAAATATTGGTAAGATTAATTCATAGTGCACAATTTCTATCAAGCGTGTGGACATGACTTATTTTTTGTCAAAAATGAATTTTTTCATAAAAATATTGCCTTCTTTTATTCAAAAAATCAGATTGATGAGAAGATGACCATTTACGATGGAAAATCTCGGAGAGAGATCGTTATGCTAAACTCATTTGACTTGATTTTTCTCTCAAAGTGCTTCTATGACAAAAACATTATGAAAAACCTCAAAAATCAAAGATTTTAGAAAACCTATATCTCAGCTCTGAAGCATTTGCGCTAACTGAATGTATATCATAGATATAGAAGAATATTCTCGAAATGTTTCATAAATAACGAATTAATGTAGAAAAGTGGTGACCAACTTTACTGAAGACGTCTTTTTGAACATCGCTTACAAGCGAACTATTCCAAGTGACAGTCTTCGATTAAATTCATATTGGACTTACATACAGGTTTGAGTGAGACTAACAAAAGTCTCAAAGAGGTTTATTCCCATTAACTTTTGGCTTTGAGTTAGGACCGATTTACTGGATTCTAGTTACTCTCAGAATATTCTGAAAGCTTCAGCCAAAAAAAGAATGTTCTTTCATCGATTTATTGAGTGAACTCGGTGTTTGTGATATGTTTGTAACAATCAATTATTTTTGAAAATTCATTAACTCGACGAAGGAACACTCCTTTCGGCTGAAATTTTCAGAATATTCTGAGAGCTGCTTACAAATGAATCGAAGAAGCAGCTTCCTGTAGGTTCAATACGAGTTCAAATGGCGGGTTTCACTTGGAATAGTTCTTTCGTTACCGTAAAAAGAATACTTGTTGTGTTCAAAACGAAAACTTTTCTTATAAATCAATATAGCAGAAATCAGTTTCTGATTATATATAACGTAGTATCCAAATCTTTTTTATTTGTCACAAATAAATGATGTGTTTCCTTTAAAGTACTGAAATGTAACCTTTTTTTTTGTGGCTAAGTTATTCCAATGTACTTAACAGCTGGGAGAAAGATTTTTTTACCAAAAAATCGGTCATTAATGAAATCGTATAAGTTATAATTCAAATTTTTAAAAAGCTCCGTTTCATTTTTCCATTCGATGTCCACGTTGCTGCCAACGGTGTAATCTCCTTGTTTTTTCTTCAAACTACTTAAATTATGTTTTCATTTAGCTGATGGTGCAATACGTGAAGTCTTTGAAGAAACTGGTATTCACTCGAGTCTGTATTATAGAATTCTTAATTAACATATAACTAAAAAACTGTTTTTGATTAGAATTTGAATCAATTATTGGATTCCGTCAAGTACATCGATATCCAGGTTCGCTTTTTAATAAAAAAATTTTTTAAAAAAAAGAGAGCATTCTTATTTATTGATTAAATGATTTAGGTGGACATGGTCGTTCTGATATATATTTTATTTGTCGTTTATCGGCTCTAACAGATACAATAAATTTTGATACAAATGAAATACTTGATTGTAAATGGACGAAACTTGATGATGCAATTAAAGACGAAAATCCTATATTACGACGTACTGCTAAACAATTATTATATGGTCTTCAAAATGGTTTTGAACAATCGATTGATTTTAAAGTCGAACAAGTTTCATCCATTGTTACAGGATTAACTTTTGATTTTTTTACACGCTCAATAAATATAAATAATTAATCTATAAAACATTTTTTTTTATTGATTTAATTTTTTCTTTCAGATTAAATATAAACATGTCGAATATTATACAATGTAAAGATTTAAGTGAACGAGTTGATCTATGTGAACCATTAGTAAGAAAATTCTTCTTGAGTAAAAAATAATCAATATAAATTCTTTTTGTTTGTTTCTTTTTAGCGTATGTATTTAAAACCAATAGCACGTATTAATATAAGTGTACCTATTCCACCAACAATGCGTGTTGCTGGTGCAACAATGTCAACATGGGAAATAATGGATAAAATACGTGAATTAATTTTACCAGATGAATTCGTTTTTTTACGTTTATTAAAAAGTGCTGGTGAACTTTATCGTTTTGAAGGTGAATTAGAATCCAAAGCAATAGCACGTAGTTGTTTAACACGTTTGGATAATACACTTATTCGAATGGAATCAACAGGACATGACTTTCGTTTACGTGCAGCTGATGCTAAATTACCATATCCAACAAGAACAGAATGGGAAACATTTTTTCGTGAAAGTAAAAGTATGAATGAAACAAAACCAGGTGAACGTGCAGATACAATTCATATTGAAGGTTTACCAATTCGATGGTTTCAGGTAATTAAGTTATCCTTAAGAATTATTTTATCGTAGAAGAAAATACTTCATTAAATATAAAAGTATTACACATGTATCGAAATGTTACAATTTTTAATGCAATGGTTTAAGATTCGATAAAATGCTCTTCCTGTTCAATAGAAACAACATTTAGGATATTTTTAAAATCATTTTCAATATTTTGCCATGGATATATCCAGGAATGTTTTAGTAGTTGTGTGCTTGTTTCGTATCTAATTATTTGATTTTAAAGCATTTATGAATGCCCAGAGAAATAATCTATGAAAATATTTTTAGTATAAGACATTTCGAAAACTGAATACTTGCTTAGAGTATTCAACCAATTTTTTAGAATAAATCTGCATGAAGCTGCCAGTCTCTTCAGATCTAGACTCGAGTCTACAGAAAAACGTAGATCCGAAGCTCGGTACAAACTAGTAAGAGCATACTTTGTCGTGCATTCAACAAAAAATTGTCCCAGTTCACAGAGAGGTATTCTCAACTCAGTACTTCCTCTAAGGGTAGGTGTGTGGTAATAGATAGAACAATTTATGATTTTTATAGTCTTATAGGTCAAAAGATTAGTCTATAAAAAGTATTTTCTTTTGTACTAAGAAATAGTTGGTACAATATATGTACTTCTGGCTCTAAAATGTTCTAATCAATATTTAACATTATTTTCTAGGCAAAACAAAATCCAATGCAAGCTGTTCAAGTTGCTGCAGCAGCTATTGGTCCTAGTGGTCTACCTTCAACATCAACAACTACTACTGTTGATGATAAAGAAAATAAACCATCACTTGAAATACTTCAACAAGTATTTTCAACATTTGGTGAAATACGTTGTTGTGATATTCCATGTCTTGATCCATTTCGTGTATCAAATAATACATTAGGCACTAGTGTTCCACTATCACAAGATACAACATTTGATGCTTATGTACAATATAGTGAATATATTGGATTTGTTAAAGCAATGGATGCATGTCGAAATATGAAATTAATGTTAATTGATGATACAAATACGGCTTATATAGCAAATATAAAAGTAAAATATTTCTGACATAAAGTATAGATATGTAAATATATTAATTTATAGGTTGATTTTGATCGAACAAGACATTTATCTGATCGAATGATTAAAAAACGTCGTATTGAACAAATGAAAGCCATGGAAATAAATAAATTAAAACAGGCTGAAGCTCAACGACTTAAAGATGAAGATGAACGTCGAAAAGAAATTGAACGGTTAATAAAACTTTTTAAATTATATATAGGTCACAAAAAATTCAAATATTTATTCATTATTTTAGGTTACGAATTGAATTACAAGATGCTGAAGCTGATGATTTAACAGGAAGTAAAGATATAACTAAAGATAGTCGACGTCGACAACGGTAAATAAAGGTTTTTTCAAAATTTTTGTAGAACTTATATGTATTTTCGAAGAACATAGTGAGTGTAAGTTGTCAGCTCAGGTTATGCGGTCCTGTCCATTCTTAAATACGTTCTCAATGGGGGGCAGGCGTCCGACTCTTTTCTAAAAGCTACTTAGCAACAAAAACAAGGCGCTGTATAGCATTGACAATTAGACTGTTCTAGAACATTTCAAAACTGTGCTAGAAATCAAAATAGCTGAAATATTTTTGCGAACATTTTAAATATCATAGGTTAACTTTTGCAGAGATAAAAAGTTATATAATACATGTCAAAGGTGATTGGATAGTGATGTAGTGATTTGTCACAGTAGTCATATGATTAACAGTTAAAGTGTAAATTGACTGGATTATAAATTTGATAAATAATCAATATCAGTGTCCGTGAACTTCTCAAAATATATAATAGTGCTTGGAGACATGCTGTAGATATAATGAGTATGTGCACAAGACTTATTCACCAGTTAAATCAATGGTTAGAATAATAATGTTATATAAAGAAAAACAGGATATGAGAACAAAGAAACGTAATGAACGAATATCAACAAAGCAAGAGTGCTATTAAAAACAGTGCAATCTCTGCGGGATTAAAATGTGAAACATGATATAACTACTGTTGCTGATCACATAGATATTGTTTTATTTTGGCAGCCAGGGAAGAGTTTGTTTTAGTTTCCTTTGATTTAATCCGCCAGAAATACAACAAGAAAGAAGTTCATATATTGTAACTAGTCGTGGTCTCTGGCTAATTTCTGTCATGATCTACAGAGTTGGGGTACAGATTTCTACCTAATATATTTCATTACTCCTTTTAGATCGTGTTTCAGAAAAGATCTCTGTTCGAAATGCACAAATTAGTAAGAGAGATCGTTTGTCTGACAAACGAGTATCCTCGGAAAAGAACTATATTCTATTAGATTTTTTTTTATTTTACGTATTTTGTACTAGTATGAAGAGGATAAATAACACATTTGAATTTCACAAACAAGCTTTAAATAGGATGTATTGATAAATTTTTAATGAAATTTGTTTATTTTAGAGAAGAGAAACGTCGATTAAAACGTTTAGAACGTAAACGTCAACATGAAGAAAAAACTTTAGCAATGAAAATAGCATTAGAAGAACGAAAAATGTTAATTGCTCATCGAAAATTAGAATCAATGAGATTACTTGAAGAATTATTCAATCGTGTTAAAGTAATAATAATAATAAATCTTTTTCTTTCTTAATTTATTATATTATTTTCTTTATAGGTACAAATAGCGCAAGAAGAATTAAATAAAAAAGAACGTGAACTTCAAGAAGAACGTTTACGTGGTATGGATATTGAAACAGCAAATGCAAATAATTCAACACCATTTATGCCTACTCAATTATTACCACAAACAACAACAAAAGAATATAAACCATTAAATACTAATAATAATAGTAAAGAAATAATTGAAGCACAATTAAATGAATTACGTAAAGAATTTTATCAAAAAGATGAAACAATCGATGATATTCTAAGAAAACGAACAACTATTATTGATCGAAAAGTTTTTTAATATAAAATCTATTTAGATTTTTCATGTTGTATAAAGCAAAACAAAACTCAAATGTCGTCTGTTCTTTTTTTTTTCTCAGTTGTCAAATAAAATATCGAAAAAAAACAACAAATAATGGTTTTTCGTTTATTTTTTTGAAAGTAATTGAATAAGAAGCTTTTCAAATTCATCTCGACTTATTCGACCATCATGATCTATATCAGCTGTTTGCATCATTTCTTCAATTAAATTATCATCAATATTTTCACCTAAATTATGCATTGTTTCACGAATTTCATGAGGAGATATATAATTATCTTGATTACGATCAAATAAAGCAAATATTGAGCTTAATTTTTCTTCAAATGATGCTCGATTAAAACGTTTTTCTCGTTCTAATAAAATATTTTTATATAATTTAAATTCTTGTTTTGATATTCTTTTATCATCATTAATATCAAGTTCTTTAAATATACGTAACATGATTTCATTCGAATTACATATATGTGAAAAATTTCTTCAATGAAAAAAAAAATTAATCAAATTTTTTATTCTCTCTATATAATTTAAGAATCGGACATCTTATTATTCATATTGAAACTAGGTGAAAAAATAGTCTTGTTTACACATATATACTGTTACACACGAAAAAGTACATGATGTTTTCGTTCTGAAAACAGAGTGCATAATGTCAGTAAACACATAAAAAGAAATACGGCAAGACGTTAGTTCTGTGTTTTTTTGTACTAATTTTATCAAGTACTCGTCAAGGTTAAACGCAATGCAATGAAAATATGCATGCGTAATATGCAATCATACTCTTCATTATTTTCATATGTCAATTACAATATCAAACGAAACTTCGATCACTATCTCTTTTGATAGTTAGAAAATTTTAACAATAAAATTGTTTATTATTGGATAAAATGTCATTTTAAAGATAAGAACTGGAAAATTTCTCATTAAACTATTGAGTAATAAAATTATTAATTATTTTTAATAGTATATTCTTTTTCTCTTAATATTCTACCCTTTTTTATTACCGAGAACAACCAGTGTCTAGAAGAAGGCTTGTCAGTATATAGAGTTTACATTTACATATAAATAGAGCGACAATGATTAAAGAGAAAACTAATGGGATTGACACACCGAGACTGAACGTAGCAGGCATAAAAGAAGTAAGAAAAGGAGAAATTGAACATCATACAACACTTAGAAACCGTTAGGTACAGAATGTTACAAGATAGAGAATATAGGAAAGGAGTGAAGAAGACAGGATGAAGACACATTAGTGATACACATAAAAGAAAAATCAATTTCGATGCTTCAGAAAATTTTGAGGAACTCCTTCATTAAATTAATATTCTCTAATCTGTACTGAACCATCATATTTGTCAGAGGATTTAGTCCTACGAAGACCATAAATCCTTTAAATACTTCCTAATCATTCGTTTCTATGTAGGTTAAAGACTAGTTCCTCTACTAGAAATGCTTCATCTTTTGATTCAGCAAGGACTCTAAGCTATTTATTCCAATAATGCGAACATTTATTAACTAGAGAGATTTCGTTGAATAGAAATTTGAAGAATGCACCTAGTTAATTCTAATGAAGTAGAGTCTGTTTTATGCAAGTGATATAAAAATACAAGTAATCTATCCTTTTGTTCTTAATGATTATGTTTAAGAATAATGTTGAGTGTATCTATGCTACAAGGAATACCAATTTAAGACAAAAGAAATATTATTGAAAAAGATTTTATAATGAGTTTAGTAATTTTTTTCTATCGTTCAACGTGTTTTGATGAATTTTTTGTTTCACAAAAAATTTACTACTCACTTCAATACAGATTGCAAATCGGCTATAGATACATAACCATCTGCATCAATATCAAGTGATTGAAATTCTCGATCAAGTATTTGTTCTCGTTCAATCGATGTTTCGAATGAATGGACACTAGGTATTTCTTGTTCGTTTTTTTTTGTTAATGATGTTAACGGTGAACCGAAATGAAAAAATTTTGGTAATGTTTGTGATATCATGCTATTTGTATCGTTTGTAATTGATGTTTGTTGTTGATTTTTTAATAATTGTAAAGTTTCATCATTTGGAATAATTTTATGGCTAGTTTCAATTGTTATTGCTGTATTTAAAGAATTTCTTGTATCTATCGGTTTTGATATAGATATATTTGTTGAATAATCTGTTTGAATAGATTTTATATTCGTTTGAGAATTTTGTTTATTATCGGATTTTTTATTCGAAATTTTCGATCGCCAACCAGACATACATTAAGCATGTCAAATGGAGCGAAATAAGAGTAAAAAATTTACAATAATATTATTAAAAGAACAAAGAAACAATAAATTTATAGATAAAAAAAGCGCTGTAATGGAAATTAATTCATACAAATATTATAAAATACAAAAAGCAAAGCTACTATTTATGAAATTTTGATTTATAAAGTAAGATGAAAAAACTCAAAACACGTAAAGCAAACCATAGTACAATAATAAGACCGATATCACGACCAAAATGAGACTACAAGAAAAAAAACAATAATAAAATTTTTATATTTTAATTCAAAACTACGTGTTGTTTTTTTACCTTATCAAAATTAACTAGTTGTAAAATTTTATCACCATTATGATAACATGGAAGTTCTGGAGCAAGACCTTCACATGGTAAATTATTCACATCAGCCCATTGACTTACAATTAATGCCTCATTACCATAATAAAACCAACTAATATATTTAATCCATGTTAACCATTTTTGACCAGAACTAAAACATAACAAACGAAGAAAAAAACAATAAAAATTTATATTATTCAAAATACATTCAAACATACTCATTATTTAAAAAGAATCCACCAAAAACCATCAATGGAAGAAGAATTGGTATTTGTAATGCTTGCGCTTGTTCAGGTGTATCCGAAATAACAGATATAACTGAACCAAGACCAACCGATGCAAAACTTGTTAAAATAATTATTCCAACAAATATAAAAAATCGTTTTGCTGATGCATATAAATTTGACATCCAATACGTAAGTGTTACTTGAATGAGAGTTGTTAGTGCAATTAAAGGAAGCTATTATAAAAAGAAAACAAATATATATTCAATTATTTCTTTTAATATTACTTATGTTCAAAGACTGAATCATTTTTCTTACTTCAGTAATAAATTTTGCAAAATAATATGGTGTTACACGATAAACAGCATCATCATGTTCTTTATAAAATATTGGATATTCTTTCGTATAACTCTACAGACAAAAAACAATTATTCTTATTTTTTGTTTTATATTCTGTAATTGGTTTTAAAATATTTACTTGTGTAACAGCAAATATATTTGAAAATGATGTATTAATAATAATTAAGAAAATTAAAGAATTCATATTTTGTACAGCTGTTTGATCATACTTAAGACGAATATATAAGAGACCGATAAGTACACCGACAAACTAAAAATAAATAATATCATAAGTAAAACGAAAAGAAAAACAAAGAAATATGATATAAATTATTAGCAAACATACAATGGCAAGTATAATACGAAGACGAATTTCGAATGGATTTTTAAAAAAATTAACAAAATTACGCCATATTAACCAACGAAATTGTGTAAAACTATTTGTTTTATATCTAGATGATTGTTTATGTTGTATATCAACATCATTTATATCATTTTGTTTATCTGCTGCATACCATCGATTAAATAATCGTGAAAAGAAATTATTATTATCATCTTCGGAATTCGATGAATGAAGGGAAACGATTTCCGACATATAACGTGAATATTGTGGAGAGCTTTCATATCCATCACAAATAAACTAAAATTTAATTGAATAGTTTACAATAATAATTTTAAAGAAAATCTTTACATCAATTTGAGCAAGATTTTGTTCACGTGTTTTTGGATAAATAGCAAGTTGTTGAATATAAAAATCAGCTGGATTATAATTACGTGGAATTTCCAAATCGAATCTATTATAATGTAAACAATAGGAAAGAATCTTTTCATTATACAATATATGTATATATATACTGTCGAAAAAATGCTGGAGCTTTTTCAAGTGAACCAAAATATGCCAATTGACCTTCAGCTAATAAATATAATCTATTAATAAATAAATAAGTTTCATTTTTAAAAAACAAATCAAAAACAAGTCTTTACTTGTCAAATAGAAAGAATATTTCTGATGATGGTTGATGTATAGTAAAAATAATTGTTTTGCCTTGATCAGTTAATTTTCGCATAGCTTGTACTATAATAAATGCCATCGATGAATCTAAACCAGATGTTGGTTCATCACAAAAAAGTAATGGAGGATCACTAAGTATCTAAAACCAATGATTCATATAATTTTCTTTTTAATTTTTAAGCATGAAAAATCTTGACTAACTTCAGTAGCAAATGTTAAACGACGTTTTTCACCACCTGATAAACCTTTTACAATACCTGGAATACCAATAGTTGTATTTTCAGATTTAGTTAAATTAAGCTAGAATTAAAGAATTAAAAACATGTTGAAATAATTTCAATTGTTATTACATACAAACTGAAGAACTTCATTGACACGATTATTTCGTTCATCTTTGGTAAATTCTTTTCCAAGGCGAAGCATTGACTTTGAAGAAGAAAAAAAATTTTCTAAATATATAATATTAGTCTTATTCAAATGAATGCATACATGAAATCGAAGATGTTCTCGAACAGTTAATGAACCAATAAATAATTCTTCTTGTTGAACAAAACCTGATACACCGGATATATCTTTTTTCATTTTTTCACCATTTATTCGAACATCAGCACTAATACGTAATTTACCTGGTCGACGATGAGTCAATATATTCATTAAAGTTGTTTTACCTGCACCACTAATTGAATAAAATAAAAAAAGAAATGTTAATATACATATTACAGTCTATTGTTTTTTTTTATTGAGATGTTTCATACCTAGCTCCCATGATGGCACACATCTCACCCGATTTAACAATACCACTAACTCCTTTTAATAACTCTTTGGGTCCTTGAATTTCTTTACCTAAACATTTATTAATTTTTTGTTTAATAAAACTTTGTTTGGCAGATGCTGTTGCTCGAACATCGTACCAAGATAATGTAACCGGTGGATTTTCTTTCAATGGTGATAGACCAGGACCCATATTTTGTAAGAATTCAGGTAATTCAGGCTTAACAAAATCACCATTATTGTTATTTTGCGATCTTAATCTTTGTGATGGACGTTCTGTGACATATTCATAATCGTTGAAAACTTCATTGTAAGGTGGCGGTGGTTCTGGTAACTACAAAGAAAATTTTTTAGCTTGAAAGAAAAAAAGATTGTTTAGAATATTCTCACGTTAGGTGTTTCGTTTGTACGAAATTGATTTGATTGTCTCATATTTATAGCAATTTCGGCCTCTCTGGCCCGTTGTTTCCTTGTCGACATTATCGTAAGGATTAGTATTTCTGTACACAAAAAAATACTGGTTTGGATGTAATTATTAAGACCAGCTTATATATCAAGCTGATGAATCAAGAAACTTATCACACAGGTGAAACGACAAAAAGAAAGTTTTTTTCTCGTTGACAACATGTTTACCTCTAACATAAGAGTACGCAACGTGAGATCGACCAAGAACGGCCTAGAAGTATTAGGACGTCAGAATATAAGCAGTCATCAACGCAATCACCAATTATCATCAATGAAACGCTTTATTCAATCTATCAGAAAAAAATATATCGAGTGAAAATAAGTATCAAGTAATTTCTTCAGTCAAGCATCGCTTTGTTATTTACTTGTAGAAGCAATGAATATAGTGATACATAATTTATATTCGAGAAAAACAAAATTATCCAACAATAACAAACCAAATTCTTTTCATAAAACTGATTTCAAGTTAAAATTTTTATTGAAAAGAAGTTATTGTTTTGTTGATTTGCTAAATTATATCTGTTATTTTAAAAAATATATGCAACTTTATAAATTGATAGAATTTTTTCAATACTGTTACATCATTAATCAAGATAAGTAAAGACATATTGATATTTTACTCTCACCTTCCTACAGCATGTAAAAAGAATATGCACTTTACTGATTCGTAACCCCTACGTGCAAAATATAGTGGCTTTTTTTCTACATACGTTGCATACAAACAGCGTATTATGTAATCAAAGATTATTTTTCAATTATACAAAAAACAAAAATAAAATATAATGTTGTCAAGATGATTCCGAGAAAAATTATGTTTTGTTAAATTGAAACTGAGTTTAGAGAGTAGAGCTCATACATGCTTATTTCCACTGTAAATAACTAAAATACAGCGAAACGAACGTAGAAAAGTATCATACAAATTTTAGCGTTTGTTATTTTTTAATTTCGATTCTAATAAATATTCAGATATGCTTTTGTGCATTGAAGTCAGATGAATGTCTGTGCTATGGATTAATTTTTATTTCATTCACATGTAAGGATCTATTTTTTGAAGCTGAATTAATTGTTGAGTGTATTTTGTTCGAATAAAAAAGCAATCATGTACTAATGAGTATTTGTAATTTGTTTTTAACGCTGTCTTACCTAACGTGTACGATAAATATGATAGACTATTTTTTATAGCTCTTTCTTCGTCGTATTGTTTTTGCTATAAGCAAAGGTGATAAATATTGATCGATCTTCAAATATTATATTCTTGATTTATTTACTTCATTCATATATTTATTGATACAACCATGGACATATAAATAGCAAAAAAAAATAGTGGCAGATTATTTCTTCTTCTAAGTTCTTCTTCTAAGCCCTCATTTTCTCTTTTTGACAGAATTTCCCATTAAATCATTCTCGAATCATGCTCAATATTGTTATTATGAATCATTTCATATCTATTTTCGTTAATAATAAGTCTTGAAGATTTTCACACATTGTAAGCTAACTGATCACAATATTTATGATTTTGATTATTGAGATATTATAAATAAATCTTCAACACCATGACTAACTATGTCAATTTTCTTTGAAAATACTATCCCTCGATAACAGAAGAAAGTTCTGACGGAGCAATATCTCAAACATAATAGAACATCGTTCATTAATTATTTAAGTGATTAAGACATTGGAACTTTAGTTAGCTAATTTAATTAGAAATTCGTCTTGTTTTCAGGATTTTGAGCTAATGATCAATGAATATTGAAGCTAAATTGATTTATTAATAATTAAAGAATGCAGAATCGTATAGAATATCTCTCTAAAAGATTTGTTCGCTTAGATATAATAGAAACTTGGGATTCTTTATTATTGTGAGAAGGAGGTACTATTATAGAATTTTTATTCAATACTGCAACTACGACATATCATAAGTCTATTTTATTCCAATTGGCATAGAGAAATAGGGAGGAAACCAGGTCTCATGAACGTTACATATTCACATCTAGCAAACTTTTAACTAGATACATGCTCTTCTTGCTCTTTGCAGAAACACGACATAATATACCTATTATTAGGCAACAGATTGTAAACGGTGAAGGACAATATTCTTAGTGAGTCTCTGTGAATTCATTAACGAAATTTATTTTCTTGAAAAGATGAAATTCAAAAATAAAAGTAGAAATTCACTCGTTCTTACAAGCGAAGCAATACAAAGCCTGAAAACGAAAATAACCTAGAAGACCTTCGAATTTCACTCGGCTGAAAAATGCGATGCAAAGTTTCCGATGTCGATAGATGAATAAATCAATATTTTCTACAAAAGAAATAATCGTTAGGACGGTTGAATATGAAACACTTTTCTCCAAAAGATAATCATGCTGCACTAGAATCAGAGCTTCTATTTTATCGGCATAAATTTGAACAGTTAGATTTCGACTAAACAGATGATCGAAGTCAGAAAGAAACTGTAAAATAGCCATGGCGAAATTCATTGATAAGAGAATATGATTTTAAGGAATACTTTCGATCAATTCATTCAATCTTTCTCTGATTCATTGTCTATCATCAGTTGTATTCACAGTTGTCGTAGCCATAAGCAAAGAGAGTGGCCATTAAATTTTGTTTGAAGCTTGAAAGAAAAACAAAGTATATAAAAATTTACTTTTTTGCATGGCTTTCTGTATGAAAATGGCACACCATACTAAACATCAGAAAACAAATTCTATTGATGCGACCATGAGCTTTCATATTCACGTTCGAACGAATATTTTCTTACTGTAGATTTCTGAAATTATCGCGATGGAACATGTAACTTTTGATGCTTATGTCAAGCAAGTAGAAATGAACACAAATTGCAAAGAACTGCTTTTACTAGTCAGTCAATTTACTATTTTGTTTTTAACGAACTTTATTTTGCTCATAAATTTCAATTTCAATCATTTTTAAAAGTTGCTCAAATATTTGTCATCGTAATATTCAAGAATTATTCTAATATTGTCGATCAACCAAAAAAATATAATTTTCACTGATTCTAACTAGCTTTTTTGTACACTTAGTTTGACCGATAGTGCTATGTCCATACTTGATACAGCTGATGAACCAAGTTTAATGAAAAAAGTCTTCGTCAGAAACTTCCTAATGTTAATTAAACTGATAATGATAAAATTTTATTTAAATCTGGTCGCCTTGAGAATTGAATACTAACAATTGCGAGTGAGAATGAAGAGAAGATTCGAACAATCACAACCACACCCTTTATAATACTAAGATTTTCATGATATATTAAAACTATATATGTTCGTGTTCTTGTACTGTTCCTTTCCATCAACAGTTACATGGTTGAAAATGGTCGTTAGAAAGGCCAAAAAGTCCCTCTATATGTAAAATATTGTTTATAAAAAAAAGAAGCTCATCTACATTCTTCTTTCTCTGATTATAAGAAAGTTTGAGCTAATCTAATAACTATTACAATAAAGAAAATGAAGCTTTATTTTACTTCATATTTGTACAAATGAAGTAACTAGTTGAATAATAATTCCACAACAAAATTCATTTTTAACCAATAAACAAACACACCTTATTTTGTCTACTAAAACAAGCAAAAAAAGACAAATGATTCGATTATAGTTTAATACAACTAAAAGGAACAATATAATTATTATGCATCATTAATCTTAAAAAGAAACGGTTTTTTATGTAAAATTGATGATTCAATAATACACACCATTATACAATGGTCGAGAGGCGTTAATTAATGCACATACGGTAGAAAAATAGTCTCTTATGTTTTTTAACATAGTGGTGGATACGATTTTGTTGATAAGACGTGATTGTTTAATTATGCCATTAGTAGATTCGATTATCCATCTGATTTTTTTATACAACGAGTTTGGTTTGCTTCTGATGTAGTAAATTAATTCTGGTTATACCAAGGAAACAGGACATTTTTGTTTAATAACTAAAATTGTGTAAATCCTTAAGTACATCATGAGAACTACAACCTACGACCAATCTGTCGTTAGGTTGCAGCCAATAGCGGACGTGCTCTTTATTGTTATGAATTATAATTTTCGTTATCTTATCATCGTTATTCTTATATACAGTCCGCAGAGTACCGATTCAGCACTGATATTATGTAGCCATCAGTAGAAACCATCATCATGGTTTTTACCAAATAGTGTACCGTTATGTGTGCTACGAGTTTTTCGTTGAAAAGCATGTGATGTGCACTTCTTTTGTATATAAATATAGCTGCCATCTAATATTAGTAATTCTTTATCTTCACCGTTAGCCAAAATCTTTTTTTCAAGAGGACACGTATGATAATCGATTACATTCTCTCTTAAAATGTGCCTAAAATCAAGATGTTTCGAAACAAAAAGAGAAATTAATATTTCATTTGGGCTCATACTAGTTTCATTAAAGGGAAACGAGTAATGATTGAGCACACATGTCGGTTTTTTCTTTGAATATAAAGTCCAGCAGAAAACACATACATGGTCCAAGATATACTTTGTGCCAATTGTTGTACGGCTTAAACGATATGAACTCATCGCAACTTTCACATCAACGTTAGACATATCAATAGTAGTGGAATTTGAAATAGAGCCGTTGGTCGAGGCTTCAGGTGATATTGACTATGATCTCTAAAGAATAACTAACTAATAATTGTGCAATCTAAAAGTCATTGAAAATAAATTTAACATATTTAATAAAGAACAACCAGATTGCTTTTCTTTTCTATATGATGGTTATGTTTTCCGCCCGTCACAATAATTTAATCTTAAATATCGAATACCATTGCACAGAAAAGAAAACAATCGACTCGTGTCGCTGTTTATGACTATGTTTTTGTTCAAGCATAAATCTAACTAAGAAGATTTGATTAAATTCCCAAAATTATTCATTCTTTTACTTTACTTCGAAATAGTTTTAGTAAACACTAAATTCAAGTTTTAAGATAAATGAAACTTATAAAATCAAGGAAGGACTTTGATCAAAAGTAACAAGATCTGTGTCATATAAATCGAGGAAAAAAAACAGAATACTTTTATCTTTATTAGAAGTATTAATGTAAACTAAGGTTATCTTGACGAAATACAAAGACAATAGGAAAATATCAGTTTTCTTTCGCTTTTTGATTTTAAGGTCACTACAGATGTTAAGTAGAAGAATATTATGTATTATATTTTCTACTAAAGAGATTCATAAGAATTTTCAAACATTTTTATTTGAGATTGTACTCTTCAAATGATTGACATACTATATCTCAACGACTCGGTGACCAACACGAAAAATCGTATAGATAGAAAACAGAATTTCCTTTTTGAAAGCAAAAAAAAAGTAACTAAAATTATCGAAAGAGAGAATAGTATTGTTGATACATATACATATAAGGGCGTGATCAACTGGCGTGATACCCCAGTTCTTTTTTCTGGACCAGCAGCCTCTGTAATATCAAAAAAATATGATTTTTTTATCAGTTATAGTACTCGTATAATGCTGCTGATCTGTCAGAGATACGGCGGTCTATGTCTTGTTTGTAACCAAAATAATCCAGTGTCTTCAAAAACCATTCAGTATTTAAGAACTAGGTTTTTTGAAAACACTGGATTATTTTGGTTTCAAACAAAGCATAGACACCCTCATATCTCTGACAGATCAGCAGCATTATACGTGTACTATAACTGATAAAAGAATCATATTTTTTTGATATAGTACAGAGACTGTTTGTACGAAAAAAGAACTGGGGTATCAAGCCAGTTGACCATGCCCATATGTATATCAATATATTCGGAGTAAAATATCTAAACAAATAAAAATGTTAAGTGCACAATGAGCAAGATTTAATGACATTTAATGTTTTGTAATTGTTGATTAGGAATTATTAAATAATAAAAAATCACTTTGATTAATTTTTATTTTGTCGAATTCCGTACGCAGCATTCCTTCGCTACTATAAATTGTTAATCTACTGTTTTTATTCATTTCCAAAGGTAAATTCTCAATTTTAATCAATCAAAAGTTATTAAAATAGTTTACTTAAAGTCGAATAATTTATAAAATAATCTGGTAATTTCGATTAACAAGATGAATAGCTTGATCTCTGCTTGCAACTTGATGATAATTTATTTCCCCATGTCAATCATGGTCGGCCGTAAGCGGCCGTATACAAACCAATCATTGCGAATAACGGCGACCGCATACTTTGTCTGAAAAACACTGTTTGACGTCGTATATGTCAGCAGTTTGCGGTGACCGCTTACAACAGTCGTAGATAATGCTTTACGGCATATAACGGCCATGGTAAACAATGACCATAAAATGTCGCCGTGAATTACTAGCGTAGCACCACGGCGACTGTATACATTGGTCTGATAAAATGTCGTAAGGCAACATCTACGTTAGCTGTATACGGTAGCCCTTCACAGCGATCGTAAACAATGTTTTACGATGCTTTACGGCTATCATAAACAATGACCGTAATAAGTCGCCATTAACGACTTCTGTAACAATACGGCGACTATATACATTCATTGGATAATATCGCAAACTACCGTCTATGACTACTGTAATTGCTCTGATAAAGAATCATTATCTTTTAGCGTATTTCATCACAAAAGATCGTTAACGTTCGCAAGTTCCTCTTATTCAGTATAAAAAGCATCCTCTCATGCTCAATTAAATAGGTCGTCAAGCAACAAGACTGCATTTCCACAAAGTCCAGAAAGACTCGCCAGTTCCACCTTTTGCTATGACCAATATATTGATAAAATTCAAGACTTTTAGAACGGAATTATCAATGCCATTACAGATGACACATCGTGGGCTCTCGGCACAACTCATCAACCTCAGCAACGAAATCAAAACTTAGCAACCATAGAGCTACATATTCCTATAGTTAAGCATGTAACAACCCGCTGAAAATCAAACTAAATTTGTCAATTTTTGGATCAAAAACCAACTTTTCAGTATCAATCATTCAATCAAAAACAATCGGATTTTCCAGTCTTTTTGACATACTGCACAGCGATGTAAATATGTGAGTGCACGAAGTGTTAGAGTTCATTTGAATTAAAAAACAGGTACACGCAACATGTATTAAAAATCGATTTTTAGGTATTAACAATCCGATAAAATGACCTGTTTTAGTCTTTTAGAGCACGTATCCATTCTATTTATATATGAGTGTAGCAGGTGTTAGAGTTCATTCGAATGATAAAACAGGTAGCAGTAACATGTATTCAAAATTCTTTTTGGGTATTAACAATCTTGTTAAAAAGATCTTTCTTCAGCCCTTTTGAGACTCGATCCACCCTATATATATGAGTGCAGCACGTGTTAGAGTTCATTGGTGTTAGAAATCAGTTTTTGGGCCTTCTCATGCAAGTTAAAATCTGTTTTGTTTATTCTTTTTGATGCACGTCTGCTCGACATATATTTGACTTTGCGACATAGTTCAGCTCATTGCGGTCGTACCATGGATAGTTGTCTCTTATGGCACATGAAGAGGTAGTTAGCAGGAAAAAATTGCAAGCGTTTGTTAATGTGCTTCATCTAAGCAGGTTTCAGGGAAAGGATGATGTGCTGTCGAGATAGAAAAGTACGCCGCCGGCCTTCGAAATAGTAACCGCTGTTGGGATTTGAGGTCAAGGAAACAGTATTAGTTGGAAATCGGAACAAGTTTTGTCAAAAATAAACGGAAACTCTATTATCAATGACACGCCTGAGAAAAAGCGACGGGAAATAGCGCATGCACAGAAAGAAAAGAACATCCGCCACAAACTACAACCTTCGCTAGTTATATACCCCACTGTTGCCTCACTGGGAGTTACATGGCTAGTCGTCCCTCTGGTTCTTATTGATTTCTGTTCGAACCACCAAAGGCATGCTGCTTCTTCCATCAAAGTTTGAGGTGGTTGAGTTGTCGCATTTACCGATTTCTTTTACAGCGTATGTTCTTTTAAAGACACTTCCGATATTGTATTAAGTATTTTATAGGTAAAATGTCTTAGAATGTTTTTGTGCAAGTTACCGTTTTTGCAGGCATTTTCAGTTTATCGTACGTCTTCTAATGGACAAAAATCTTGAAATACACTTTTCTAATAGTACCTGACTGTGAATATATTTTTGGATGTGTAATAGCTTGTTTAATCAGAGAAGACGTTTTTTGAATTGTATCTTATTTTAAAGGTACTGGGAGACTTTAATATGCTTGGAAAGGAAAGATCCCAGAAAGATCTCAAAAAGATTCTTTTTCTAGTACTTCCCGATTTATGGATCTTTTATTTTCGCCAAACAGTCGTATACGCCCAGGTTGAAGATTCCGGTCACCGGATCTCGCAGGATCCTGCGGGAAAATGCCGGAAGTCACCGGAACGTGGTGGTAGTATTCCGACCGGAAAACTTTTGGATTTTTTCCGGTCACTTCCAGTCAACTTCCTCCCGTCTCCTACAGGATGTTGTCCGGAAGTTATCGGAAAAAAATATGAAAAGTTTCCGGTCGGAATACTACACTCCGTTTTGGCGATTTCCGTTGCTTTCCTGCCGGAACCCATCCGTTAGTGGCGTAACCAGGGGGTGGCCACGTGGGGCTAAGCCCTACCACCAAAGTTTTGAGCCCCACCACCGACTTAGAACTCGACCAGCTGAGCACCTCCACCGTTAAAATCTTGCTTTCGCCACTACCGTTCGTACTTCTCGAGCTGAGCGGCCGTATACGGTCATTTCTGATCGCCGTAAAGCTCGATCTGGGAGATAAAATGAATAAACGTATTTATCTTGAAGATTTATCAATTTCTAGAAAATTTTCAATTAAACAAATAATTTCAAATTTTTAGTTATTTTTTCTATTTATTGTATATTCATGGATGTTTTTCAATTGCATGATTGATATAATAAACATAAATATTTTCTTGTTTGTCATCATGCAAGTATAATTATTATTAATGATAAATAACCAATTGAATATTTATTGATTTTATTATCAAATGTTATTGAACGATGATATGAGATATGATGAAATGATTTTTGAATGTATTCACTATAACATGTTATTGCATCAGTATTATTTCAAATAATAAAATAACCTTCAAGGATATTTTTATGGTAATATTGATCAAAATCAATCTTCCAATTTATTTGATATTTTTTTAACAACTAATCATAATACACAATAAATTCAATTTGAAATTTATGTTTTATCATTTGTTACTGGTTTATTTTACTTGAATGAAAAATTTTTTATTTTTAATTATCAGCTTTTTCATAATTAATTGTCATTTGTTCAAAATAAATTTCTTTCTATAAATATAAAATAAAATTTTCAATCAGATAAAAAAAAAATAAATAAACCTTATCTAATGGTATGTATATTGTTGATTTTTCTAAGAAATTCAGAAACATCAACGTGAATATATTAAGTCTAAAAAAATTTTTTACACTTATTTTTAGAATAAATTCAAAAATAAAAATAAAAATTTTAAACAAGCTAATTTCAATATTCGAATACATAGTCATATTAAAAAATTTTCTTTTCAGCTTTTAATGATTCATGAAAATATTTAAGATAAAGTAATTCATTTAAATTAAATTTAACAAAACATATTTAAATATATTCATTTGGATTTTTTAAATATTGAATTTTATCTTGTAAAAGCCGACATCTTTATGTATTTGCCTTTTCTATTATATGTTATAGTCCGTCTGCCTTGTTCATTTGTTTGTTTAAATTCTTTGTCATTTATTCGTTTATATGTTCTTTATAGTCAACTATGATATAAATAGGCACCGTGACCCGACAGTTCAGCCTCCGACAGATGAGCCCCGACAGTTGAGCCCCGACAAATGAGCCCTCGACAGTTGAGCCTACCGACAGTTGAGCCTACCGACAGTTGAGCTCCCGACAAATGAGCT